>ML662436.1:2396470-2959563 GCA_007570785.1 Antilocapra americana
CACTATGGAAAACAGTGTGGAGGTTCCTTAAAAAGCTGCAAATAGACCTGCCATATGACCCAGCAATCCCACTGCTGGGCATATACACCGAGGAAACCAGAATTGAAATAGCCACGTGTACCCCAGTGTTCATCGCTGCATTGTTTACAATAGCCAAGACATGGAAACAACCTAGATGCCCATCAACTGATGAATGGATAAGAAAGCTGTGGTACATGTACACAATGGAATATTACTCAGCATTAACAACTTCATATGCTTATTGGCAATTTGCCTATCTTTTTTGGAGACATGTTTATTCAGTTCATTTTCTAATTTTTAAATTAGAGTATCTTTTTATTACTGAGCTATGAGAGTTTGGTATATATAGATATGTCTTCTTCATCAGATATTTGATTTACAAATATTTCTTTCCCAGTCTTTTCACTTTCTTGATAATGTCCTTTGAAGCACAAAAATTTTAACTTTGATGAAGTGTAACTTATCTATTTTTCCTTTTGTTTTTCATGCTTTCAATGCCACATCTATAAGTCCTTTCCCAAATCTGAGGTCATAAAGATTTATATCAATTTCTTCTTCTGAGAGTTTTATAGATCTCTTATATTTAGGTCTTTGATTCATTTTGAATTAATTTTGTATATGATGTGTGGTAAGGGTTCAACGTCAATCTTTCACGTGTGGATATCCAGTTTTCCCAGCACAGTTCATTGAAAAGTTTATTCTTTCCCCAATGGATAGACCTGTGGAGGCCTAGAGGAGAGATCTATGGCTGTCTGCAGAACTTACAAACCGTAAAGGCAGGCTTGTTATCCTTTGAGCAGGGAATTTCAGTTTCTGAACACTTGGATTGTGATCTAGAAGTGGGAAAGAACACTGGCTGTGGGTGAACACACCTCATTGACCCTGTGGATTCCTTGTCTTGTAGAAATTGATATGTCTATCAGAGGGCCAGCTGGGTCTCCAAAAGAGCAGGATCCCATGGAGGATGTCTCTAAGTGGTCCTGTGACACTCTGCTGCATAATATTCTCAAGTCCCATCCTATAGCCCACTGAATTGTACCCTAACTCCTCAACTTAGTACAGAAGGCCTACCACAACCTGACTTCATCCTATTTTCCCATTCCTTCTCATGTCTCCATGAATTCAGCTCCTTCTAAACCTCCAGGAAGAATTAATTTCTTTCTCGCGCTTTGCTGGCCCTCAGCATTACTCTTAAACATACTTCCATTAAAGCATGTTATAACATTACATTATAGTCATTTGCTTGCATATCTGTCTTCCCTATAACCTAGCAAGCTCCTTGAGATGGATTTGTGGTCTTTGGTCTGCATAGGAGCACTCTTTTTTCGAGTAATAGTATCCCCTTTAGGCTTCCCTGGTGGCTAAAGAATTCATCTGCAATGCAAGAAATGCTAGTTCAATCCCTGAGTTAGGAAGATCCTCTGGAGAACAAAACAGCAACCCATTCTTGCCTGGAGAATCCCATGGGCAGAGAAGCTTGGGAGGCTACAGTCATGAGGACACGAAGAGTCCAACACAAGTGAGCAACTAAACCATCACCAGAACTCCCTTTGTCTTAGGAAACTCTTCCTCCCTGTCTACCCTTGCAGACCCCTCTGTTGTAATATGAGATTTAAATGGTAGCAGATGTCTGGACTCATCAAACTGTACATAGTAATATGTGCAGTTTTCTGTATATCAATTATACTTTTTTTTTTTTAAGATTGCTGACCTTGCCCCTATAGCCAAAATGTCTGACAGCATATGACCTATGCTGGACCAATCAAATTCTTTCCTAGGACATTTTTATATGCAACTATGTGGAAAAGTTCTTTTCCTCTTGGGTGGAAAAAAGAGAGAAGGTATAACCTGGAGTTCTTGGTTGTTCTGGTGTCAGTTTCACGGGAAGTTGCCAAAACAGAAATCAAGCTGAGATAAAAGATGGGAAGAAACATCTGAAAAGCACTCAAGTCTCTAGTTCATGTTGTCCTGGTCATTTCTGCGGTTTGAATATGTGAGTCAACGGACTCCCCTTTTTTGCCTCAGCTAATTGAAGTTTAGTTTCTGTAATTTGCAACCCAAAAAGTTCAGTAAATTTTTCTCCAGGGTAGAGGCCAGGGTTTGTTCACTTTTTGTATCCTGAAGTCTAGCAAAGACCCTGGCACAGAATAGGCACTCAAGACATTTATTTATTGCTTTAAAGCAAAGCACAAATTGGCTGAATTAATTTCCTGAGAACTGTGCTGGTCAGTCTAAAATGAAAAGAAAGCATCCAATGTTACTTAGGTATATTGGGAGAACAAAAGCTTGATGGTTGTATAATTAAATGTGGAGGGAAAATAGAGTAAAAAGTAAAACAATCCCAGAAAAGAATAAATCTGCCGCCAACTTGGCAAAGTGAACTACAGCAAGCTAGAAATATTTGTTTTCCTTACTCCTTCTCCAATAGTTTTTAAACTAAAACTTCCTTTTGTAAAGTATAAAACTTCCTTTTATAAAGTATTATACTTGTGATTTTGCTTATGAAAGATGGAAACCTGAGGGTTTAACTTCCCTCACTGAGCCTTGTTGTATTTTACCATCCTAGTTTGGGTTTCAGGAGGCAGGGGAAGAGGGTGAAGTAAAAGTGGAGAACTAGGATGACCTTTGCGAACTCACAAATACAATTACTTATTCCCAAGCAAGAATGGACACTTCACTGTACCTCCCTTCAGGCATTCAGTAAAAGGAAGTCTGGTTATAAAAATGACAGAAAAATGCAACCACATCTTCACCAGACAGGTCTGGCTGGTTTAGGACCATGTGTTTTGCAAACTTGAAGGGTTGTACCAACAATAAGATCGTGAAGAGTCCACTCATTGTGAAAACCTGGGGTCAGTTATTCCCGAAACTGGGTGGAACCTTAGAGATTATATGATCCAACTGTAATCTAGTGTCTGGTCATCTCCAATCTAGCCTTTAATTAATTTCCAATTCCTTCTTCAGCCCACTTCTTGAGACTCGGGTCTCGAGATAGCCCATCCCATCTCTGAACTGTTAGAAAAATCTTCACTGAAGTGGCTAAAATCTATTTTCAGAAACTTCCTGTCATTGGTTCACATGACTTTGCTTAAGTTTTTGGAAAATAATCTAGTCCCTCTTCCAAATTAATTCCTTCTCCAGATACTTGAGGTGAGTATCTTTGGGCATACCATTAGATATTTTTAGGCAAGACATCCCAGGGTCCTTCAGCAATCCCTCATAGGACTCCAGGGCTTTAATCTCTGGGCAGGCACAGCCAGCAATTACAAAGGACTTGCAGCCAGTTAGGGCCAGGTCACAATCCTTGTTCTTCAAGGCACCTTGTGTGTGTGACGTGTACATTACTTACTTTTATTGATTTCAGGTTTATCATTGCTAAAAGAAAGATATAACCTCCCTGAACTGTACTTTACTTGTAAAATGGAAACAATAATAGCTATATTATGGGTGTCTTGAAGATTATGTGAGCTGTTACTTTACAGAATGGTTAGTACAATACCTGGAATACACAAACTACACTACTGTTGTTAGTATTATTATTTTATTATTTCAATAATATTTTCTAGAGTGTATTAGCTAACTCAGGCTGTCATAACAAAATGCCATAAACTAGGTGGCTTAAACCGCAGCAATTTATTTCTTACAGTTCTAAAGACTGGACCAAGGTGCTTATAAAAGATGCTATGCAAGATCAAGGTGGCAGAAAGGTAGGTTGATCCTGAGGCTTCTTCTCTTGTCTTGTAAGGGGCCACCATCTATCTTTCTGTGTGCTCAATGACTGCTTAGTTGTGCACAGAGAGAGAGAGAGAGAGAGAGCGCGCAAGAGACAGAAAGTTACTGGGTTTCTCTTTTTAGGAAGACATTAATCTTATCATATTAGAGCCTCACACTTATAACCTCATTTAACCTTATTTATCGCCTAAGGACCCTATTTCTACATAGAGTCACATTGGAAGTTAGAGCTTCAACATACAAATTTTGGGAGTACAAAGGTCAGTCCATAACATGTACTGTAATACTATACTTCCAACATTTAAGAGAAAAATATGCATCCAGCTAAGGAGTCAGCATCTACAAATGTTCTCAGGTGAAAGACTAAATATAGTTGCATGTGACTGAGGCAGAGAGTACAAAGGAAAGATAAAATTGAGAAGCAAATAGGGGTACCACTGTGATGGGACCAGTAATTCATGCTAAGGAGTGTGCATTTTTCTCCTAAGGGCAATGAGGAGACTTTGAAGGGTTTTAAGTGGGAACGTGACCTAGTATATTTTGTGCTTTATTATGATCATTCTATCTGCATGCAGAAAATGGTTTCTCATAATCCTATGAGAAACCTAACTTGCAAGTATTACAGGGTTGTCCTCAGGATGGTGGAAAGAAGAGAGAAGTATTAACAATCTGACATAAACCCCAAGGATGGTTTTGAACTCACACCTTAATGGTTTGTATTCAGCCTTTCTAATAACTACTAGCACAGCCCCCCTCCCTGCCTATCAACCCTCCTCCTGCAGCCTTTCTATAATCTCCAATTTTCTCTGATGGTTGTGGAAGAGTGAATTTCGGGTGCTGTTACTAATTAGCATAGTGTAAGATAAGCAGCAATTTGGTTGGAACATTTTAATAATAGTTATTTTCTCTTTGCCTGTGTTTAAAAGTTCTAATTTAATGAATAAATTATCTTCAGAGATCTAAGTTATTTCTAGTTTTGTTGTTCCATCTGATATGTTAATTTCAACAACAGATTTATTTTATTAATAAAAGATGAAACTTAAAAAAAAACCCATAAACTTCTACCTTGAAGTCTAAACTGACTTGTATGTGAATACCCTGGGAAGTCTGGTGAAGAGTCTTTACACAGAAGAGTTTGGACAATGAACTTTGCAGACAATTTCATATCCAAAGATGGGGCATGTCTGAATCAGAGTCATCTGAATTTCTTATGAACAGTTTTTTTAAGCCACTTGGGTTGAGATTGTTTTTCCTTTGAATGAAAGCCACTAGATACAACAGAAACAGCAGTGAACCAGTAACTGCTAGACTGGGTCCTTGGCCTCATCATTAATTGCCTATATGGTATGGCACATGCCCACAACTCTTCTGGATCTCAGTTATTATGGGAAAACAAGAGAGTTCATTTCTAAAGCCTTTATAGCATGCCTCTTATATCAGACTCTGCTCAAGGAATGTGGGAATGAATAAAATACATATGATCCCTGATCCCACTGAGCATTTATTATTATCAGTTCAGTTCAGTCGCTCAGTCATGTCTGACTGTTTGTGACCTCATGAACTGCAACACGCCAGGCCTCCCTGTCCATCACCAACTCCCAGAGTCTACTCAAACCCATATCCATCGAGTCGGTGATGCCATCCAGCCATCTCATCCTCTGTCGTCCCCTTCTCCTCCTGTCCCCAATCCTTCCCAGCATCAAGGTCTTTTCCAATGAGTCAGCTCTTCGCATGAGGTGGCCAAAGTATTGATGTTTCAGCTTCAACATCAGTCCTTCCAATGAACACCCAGGACTGATCTCCTTTAGGATGGACTGGTTGGATCTCCTTGCAGTCCAAGGGACTCTCAAGAGTCTTCTCCAACACCACAGTTGAGAAGCATCAATCTTTGGTGCTCAGCCTTTTTCACTGTCCAACTCTCACATCCATACATGACCACTGGAAAAACCATAGCCTTGACTGGATGAACCTTTGTTGGCAAAGTAATGTCTCTGCTTTTCAATATGATATCCAGGTTGGCCATAACTTTCCTTCCAAGGAGTAGGCGTCTTTTGATTTCATGGCTGCAATCACCATCTGCAGTGATTTTGGAGCCCCCCAAAATAAAGTCTGACACTTTTCCCACTGTTTCCCTATCTGTTTCCCATGAAGTAATGGGACCTGATGCCATGATCTTAGTTTTCTTAATGCTGAGCTTTAAGCCAATTTTTTCACTCTCCTCTTTCACTGTCATCAAGAGGCTTTTCAGTTCCTCTTCCCTTTCTGCCATAAGAGTGGTGTCATCTGCATATCTGAGGTTATTGATATTTCTCCCCACAATCTTGATTCCAGCTTGTGCTTCTTCCAGCCCAGCATTTCTCATGATTTATTCTGCATATAACTTAAATAAGCAGGGTGACTATATACAGCCTTGATGTACTCCTTTTCCTATTTGGAACCAGTCTGTTGTTCCATGCCCAGTTCTAACTGTTGCTTCCTGACCTGCATACAGTTTTCTCAAGAGACAGGTCAGATGGTCTGGTATTCCCATCTCTTTCAGAATTTTCCACAGGAGCGAAACCATAATTTCTAAAACTGACATGTTAACTAATAAATAGGATACATTCGGATAGCATATGTGTTTAAGAACATGAAATGGGATAATACTAATAATATCCAGAGAGCTATGTGTTTGTTAAGAGCAATTATTTATATAGGGTGGGTAGACAGGCAAACTTTTCTGAAGAGGTTCCTTCTTTGCTGGTATTTGAGTGGTGAGAAACAGTTATCTACACGAAGATCTAGGGTAAGAGCATTCTAGGCAGCAAGAGGAGCTAGCGCAAGGCCTGGAAGAGTGAAGGAGCTTGGTGCATTCCAGGGATAAGGAGGTGAGTGTGGCTGGTGCTAAGTCGCTTCTGTCATGTCCTATTCTGTGAGACCCTATGGACCGTAGCCCACCAAGCTTCTCTGTCCATGGGATTCTCCAGGCAAGAATACTGGAGTGGGTTGCTGTGCCTTCCTCCATGTGATCTTCCCAACCCAAGGACTGAACCTGTGTCTCTTATACCTCCTGCATTGGCACGCAGGTTCTTTACCACTAGTGCCACCTGTGTGGCTGGAGAGTAGTGTAAATGGAGTGGATGTAGAATGAGGTTAGAATGGTTCATGGTGGCCAGATCCTGTAAGGTCTGGTTAGCTGTGGAAGGGGGATGGATTTTATTCAAGTGGTCATAAGCAATTCTGACCCATCAGACAGTTTTGGGCAAGGCAGTAACGTGGTCTATTTTTGTCTTGTTTTGTTTTTAAAGATTTGTCAGGAGGCTCTGTGGAAATGAGCTGTATTAATAAGTAAGGACGTAGCCAAGACATGAAGTCAAGCACTTGCTGCAGTAACCCAGCTGAGTGGTGGCTGCAGTGGGAGGGCGTGGGGTGTGTTCCAGAGCTGGAGTCAGGAGCACGTGCCGAGGAGCGGATGTTTATGCCTCCAAGACCTACTGTCTTTTAAGATGCCATCATTCTATGCTCCTAGCTGAGTTCCCCTCTTCCCTCCCACATCTATGAGATGGCTGCTTGGGATGAGAAAAGTAGTTTGTGGTTATGAGGCAGATTCACACTGGCTGCAGAGAGACCAGAGTGACCTTCACCCACTAGCATGATGCTTTGTCTCAATGAGTCAGTGGAACATTTGATGGGAGAAATATCTCTGAAGGGGAAAGAAAAGTAGTGAGTACCTGGTGGCATTAAGAACAAACTTGAACCCTCTGACAAAGCAAAGCAACGTGTCTGCTTTCTTTTCCTTTCAAATTTATTTCCAAGAATTTGGTACATTCAGTTTGGCTGTAGTGGAGACAGCTGTTTTAAACAGAATCAAATCCAATTTCCATGACATTTTGCATGGATGCAGATTTTGGCATTCAAACGATTCGTGAGTGCAATTAATAAATGGCATTATTATCTTGGAACATTCAGGGCATTATATTTTCAGGAAATGCAGCATACCTAAATTTTTAACAGCTTCTTTTCTGCCTTCACTTTTATATAGTCATGTCACTGTAGTTTGGGGCTGCATAACTCTACAACATAATTATATTCCACATCAGGCTGAAAAATAAGGTAGAATTCTCTTCTTGCTATGACCCAAATACTGGGATGTGTCCATTTTAAAAGAACTAACATATTAAACCCGAGATCCTAAAATGCCATATTCATTCTATATCTACTAAGAATGTTGTTGATATCTTTGGGATCTAGCTTTGCTAATAATTTTCTTGTACAAGTGATTCCACCAAGTATGTCTGGGAGGCCCAGAGATTGGATCCATTTGTTCAGCAGATATATGAGCCCCTTACTCCATGTAAGATGCTTCACACTGAACATAGGAGATCACAAAACAGAATGACATCTCTGCCCTCCATCTAGCTAACTACCCACTTGGGAAAGTTGTAGAGAAAAGATTCAATAATCTTTTAAAAAAGCACAAGAATCTAAAAATATATACTAATATAGGACATCTCAGAATAACAGGATATGATCTGCTCGATAATGCTTATAACTGTGCTTCTCAAACTGTTACATGCACACAAATCTCTTTAGGCATCTTGTTAAAATGCGCATTCTGATCTGTAGTTTGGGAGTGGTGGGAATAAGTTCTTACTTAATGCCAAGGTTGAAGGCTCTGGCCAAATTTTGAGTAGCCAGGGATAATATTTAACATTTCCAAACTGTACACTGAAGCACCCCAGGGTGCTCCAGTGAATTCACAGGGGTACCATGGGATTTTTTTTAATTAAAAAAAAAAGCCCAAAGACTAATCCTCATCATGTGCATTACTAGTAGTTCATTGTTTCTACATTAGATCATGCTACATTCCTCTATCTTACATCTTGGCAAAGCTGGATTCTCACAGTAACTTTACTGTGATAAAAAAAAAATTAAGTACTACACAAAAATCCATGTGGAACAAACAAAGAAAGTGGTGGTGTCCAATCTGATTTCAAAGTTTAAGAAGCTGTGTAGTGCCCAACAGGCACATATATCCATTAGTAAGTAATTATGGTTATTCAAGAATAAAATTTCAAAGAGCAGTTTTCTTTCAGTTTGTATGCACTATTTCTTTCAAACAGTGGCTAAGTTGTTAGGACATGATTTTTTTGGACATAACTGCTAATGAGGAAGACTATTAGGTATTTCTTTTGGCCAAGGAATACCACACACAAAAAAACTGGGAGACACAAGATGCTGAGAATAGAAAAGATTTGGAAGTCTGAATTAGCTAATAAGTCTTATGACTTCAGAGATGCCTGGGTGGTCAGGGAAGGTCACATGGAGGTTGTAGAACCTGGGTCAGGTCTGCAGGAGAAGCAATATGGCTGCACTCCCCAGATATGATAAAATGTGTGAATGTGTGCTTAGACTTTTGTATTAATTCTGTAGCAGTGTCTACCTCCTGCATCAAGGAGTGGAGACTCCAAGGGACACTGCAAGCCTCCAGCAAGGCTCTAAATGAAGAGCCCACTGTTTTCCAAGGACAGTCATTTTTGAACTTAGAAGGAAGGGGAGGGGATTTAACTAGGCTGATTTTATTACAAAATTCTTCATCTCTTGTTATCTCCTGGGTTTCAGATGCATTTAATTATCCTTCCCAAATGCCATATTCTGCTTTTAATGAAAATCTTTAAAAAAAAAAAAAGCTTCTTGATACAGATGCAAATTAAATTTGGTGTTTTGTTTACATGGAGGAAAATAAAAGATGGACCTGGTTTGCTTCTCCATTGGGCTCTGAGGATAGTGTTTGGGGGCTTATTTTTAAACAAAAATAGGATTTTTATTATCATTATCAATAGATGCTTATAGAATATACAAAATCAAATTTAGTTCATGTTTGCAACATCTGGGCATTATTAAGGAATTCACTAAGGAATCCATAGCTACAGAAGTTTCTGTTTAAAAATACACACACATGCACACACACCAGATTTTCATTAGCATGAAGTGTATAGTCTTCAGTTTCTATTATGTGTTGGACATTGTGTTGTCCTTAATTCCAAGGAGCTCAGAATCAAATAAGCAAACAGAAGGATAAGCAAATTCATAATTATAATGAAAACTGAGCACTTATGATGTGCCAGGCACCGTTCTAAATTTACAAGGATTGACTCATTTAATCCTCACAATATACCTACATCATTTAACAAATAAGAAATCTGAGGGACAGAGGAGTTAAATAACTGGTTCAAGCTCGCATAGCTAGTGAGTGGTAGCTTTAGGCAGCTCACACACTTAAACATAATGCAGTTATGGAAACAGATGCCCAGGACAGAAAGGATTGTGAGGAAGGACTGATGGGGGCTGGAGTATGCTTCCCGGTAGAGGTGACCTTTGAGTTGGGTTCTTAAGGATGAAGTACAGGGTGGATTATAATCAGAGAAGTCTGAAACAGCAGGTGAATTCTGGCAATCAGGCAGTTTGGTGTTGCTGGGTGTGTGTCATAGGAAGGGGTAAGGATTGGGTGGAAAGTGCCACTGGAGAGATGGTCAGAAGGCAGATGATGAAGGACCTTGAATGTTGCACCAAGCAGCTTAGACTTTGTCCTGTGGCTTATGAAAGACTGAAATAAAGGACAGACCCGGCCACATCTGTAGGCACAATGCCCAAGCTGGGTACACAAATGTCTTATTCTCTGAACTAGTCTGGATTATTAATTTTCATACACACACACACAAAATCATACCAGGAACTCCCTGGTGGTCCAGTGGTTAGGACTTGGCACTTTCATTGCCAGGGCCAGGGTTCAGTCCCTGGTTGGGGAACTAAAATCCTGCAATCCAGGTGGCACAGCCAAATAATAATAAATAAATAAATAATAAAATAAGCTCTACTTCCCCCTCAAAGCAATTAAAAGAAAAAAAGGAGAACACCCAAGGAATTGCATGATTTTATTAAAGTAACATAAATTGTGGGAAAGTTTGACTTACTATTGACTCAGTTCCTTGATTAGCAAACAACATACCTTCTTTGTGTCTCTTAAATGAATAAGAGATTAAGAAGATAAATTAAGAATTAATAAGAATAAATAAAATGAGAGGTAGTGGGAAACATTTATGACAAACATGATTGTCCTCCATACTTTGAGAAAGAGCTTTTTCCTTGAGTGTTTCTATAATAATTTAGTTTATACATTCATTCTGTCCCCAAACTCAAGGCTAAACTTTATTCTGTGGTCAGATTTCAGTCCTGTACCTATTTCATGATCTTTGTATTTCCTGCCCATCTTTGTATTTCCTGGAGGGCCTCCAGGCCCTCCATCCTTTTAGAGACACTTTGTCTTTGAACATACACATTAAATAGTATGTGGCCCAATCTTCAGTATTGTGGGAAAACCACACCTTTTCCAAGATTGTCAAAGCTCCTTGGGGGAGTTCTTACATTATCAGGGTCACCTCCTGTTTTGAATTCCAGCTTTCAGTGAATTCCTTTCTTTCTCATAATCGTACCCACTTATTTAGGGTCTCCTCCTTCCAAACAAAGGAGCTAGTGTCTTCTTAAGAATTCTTCGTTCCTTTTGGGCCAACCAGACCAGTGTAAACTGCAAACAGCTTTTAAAGTAACAATGTTTTCTTTCTTGTTACAATAATACCTTACATTATTACATGTATTATAGTTCCATAGTACATTACATTTTTCAAAGATTTTCACAACAGAGCAGTTATGATTGTTCTCATTTTCGAGGAGAATGGAAGAGAAAACTAACATTTATAGGCAGCCTTTTATGAGCTAGGCTTTCTCTTCCTGTTTTACATGTTTTAGCTTATTAGCATAGGTAATCTAATTAAGCACATTTTTCCAATTGTTCTTCACAGTTTTGCAAGGTAGGCATTTGTATTAGTACCTATTGCCGTATACAAATTAACCCAACTTTAAGCAGCTTAAAACCACAAATATTCATGATCTCATACTTTCTGTGGGTCAGGACCCTAGGTGTGGCTTCACTGGGTGCCTCTGGGTCAGGGTCTTCTGGGAGGCCACAGTTCTGCTGCTGGTCTTAGCTATGGGCTCATCTAAAGGCAGAGGAGAACTCCCTTTCTAGCTCCCTCGAGTGGCCTCGAGTGGCTGTTGGAAGGCTTCAGTTCCTCACCTAGCTGAGGTCTCCAT
Source organism: Antilocapra americana (assembly GCA_007570785.1). Lineage (NCBI taxonomy): Eukaryota > Metazoa > Chordata > Mammalia > Artiodactyla > Antilocapridae > Antilocapra > Antilocapra americana. The sequence continues at coordinate 2,408,354 of ML662436.1, forward strand.
CAGTGGGTTGCCATAGTGACCTCCCCACAAGGCAGCTCCCAACATGGCAGTTGGCTTCCCTCCCAGTGATTTACCAAGAAAGTGGAAAGAGCTCTCATAATCTCTTTGTAACCTAATCTTGGAGTGACCTCTCATTACTTTCTCCATAGTCTGTTTGTTAGAAGTGAGTCACCAGGTCCAGCCCTGCTGCAAAAGAGTGGATTACAGAAGGGTGTGGATACCAGGAATTAGGACCATTGGGGGCCTTCTTTGAGGTTGCCTACCACATCATGATAATCCCTACTCAGATGGTAAAGAATCTGCCTGCAATGTGGGAGACTAGGGTTTGATCCCTGGGTCGGGAAGATCCCCTGGAGAAGGGAATGGCAACCCACTCCAGCATTCTTGCCTGGAGAATTTCACCGACAGAGGATGCCAGATGTGTAATAATGAGCAAGCAAGGACCTTAAAAGTTCTGAAAATATATTATTACACATCTTTGTTGCTTCATGTACTTCTCTAAAAATTAGGCAGGATTTGTCCTTGCTTGCTTCACTTACTTTCACCAGAAACTAGGAGAGAGTCAGGGAACAGATTCTCAGAGCCTACAGAAGGACCTAACCCCACTAAAACCTTAATTCTGGACTTCCAGGCTCCAGAACTATGAGGCAATAGATTCTGTTGTTTTAAACTGTGCAAGTTTGTGGGAATTCGTTTATGGTGGCCCCAGGAAACTAAAACAGGACATGAAAGAATATAGTAGACAGAGGACACGGCAGAGAAAGATCTGGGTTGTGAAGCCGCCTGGGCATCCTTTTATGAAAGAGTCTCAGGGACATTCCAGAGGTGGGGTGGTAGACTCTGAATCTTCCATTAATAGGTTGCTACCACTGTCTATTGTCCCTAGGCAAGGTACAGCTAGACCTTCCAAAACATCAGCTGCGTATTTACCATAAGAGGGAACGTTTAAGGTCTGGAAATACATCATTACACTTCCTTGCTTGCTTCATGCCCTTCTCTAAAAATGTCCTTTTACATTCCAAATATAGTAAAAGAAAGTTGTCATTGGAGATCTGCCTTATGAAAAAGATTTTTGGAGGCCTCCCCACTGCTTCCTTGATGGAACATTAATGCTGACTTGGCTCTAGGCTGATGGTACATTCCTCTGTATCTGTCCCTTGCCAAGGAATTCATAAAGCCCTGGGACCTAGGATGATTGGGTTGAGTGGGATTGCAACAAGTTATCCCTATGGAGAAGTTCACTGGTAGGGAGATGATACACTGCCTTCTATCAAGAGTGGGTCTGATCAGCTCTGAATATTTGCTTTGATGAGGGAGATATATACAAGATGGGAGCACCAGACATCCTTCTGAGACTAAATATTGAACAATTATTTGAAGAGTATTGGTTTTGAAGCAGTACTGGGGAAAAGTTTAGGGAGCAGGCAGATATTTGCATGTCTGTAATTGTCCTTCATTGGCTTCCCAGATGGTGCTAGTGGTAAAGAACCCACCTGCCAATGTCAAAGATGTAAGAGACATGAGTTCAATCCCTGGGTGGGGAAGATACCCTGGAGGAGGGCATGGCAACCCACTCCAGTATTCATGCCTGAAGAATCCTGTGGATAGAGCAGCCTGGTGGGCTGTGGTCCATAGGGTCTCAAAAAGTCGGACACAACTGAGCAACTTAGCACCCACACACACAACTGTCCTTCATAGAGCCCACATGGTGTAATGATAACAAAATGAACTTTTATCATGAAATGAACTTTTCCTCTATGTCAGGAACATGGCTAAGTAATTTCTGAAAAAGATTAGTTTTGATCTTCAAGTTACCCTGAAGAGACAGACACTATTATTACTTCTTATTATAGACAGAGAAACTGTGGCTTTGTGGGGCTAAAAAACATGTTCAAAGTCACATGACCGATGGAGCTCAAATTGATACCCCAACCTCAAAGCACCACCACTAGCTTTCAGGAGGTGACTTAATCAGGGGACTGATGGTGAAGGACAACCAACACAAGAAAGCAGAGTGATATCCCATATGAAATAGCCTTGGATGTCCCAGTGACCTTGGACAATAACAAGAACCTGCTGAAAGATTTTAAGCCGAAGAGTCAAAGTGTGGCCAGCATTTGGTAGGTCTTCATGAAATGCTTGTTGAATGAACACAGTCAAGCTGTGGTTTACAGGCTCTGTAGAATGGATTTCCGGGAAGCATTGTTCTCTCCTTACCTCGTGAGGACACAGTGAGAAGGCAGTTTTCTACAGGCCAGGAAGAGTGTCCTCACTGGTGAACCGAATTGACCAGCCCCTTGATCTTGGACCTCCAGCTCCCAGAAATGTGAGGAATAAGTTCCTGTTGTTTAAGCTCTTCAGTCTCTGGTGTTTTGTTATGACAACCCTAGCTGTTTGGCAGATTCCAGCAACTTCAACTGCCCTGACTTCTGATTTCTGTCTCCTCTGCTCAGAGGGACCGCTGTGACCTGCTTATCAGTTAGGTGGGGTCCTGATGCCCTGTGTAGCTCCCCTCGGTCCAACCTTTGGATTCTGGCCATAGTACTAGTCTTACCTGAACCGCCCAGAACCCTAAAACTACCCCTGATGCGGCAGAATAATCTAGGAGGATATTTGCTCAAATAGACAAGTCAGTAAAGAACAGCTGAGTTCAAGGAAAGAGAAAAATAGTCAATTGTGATGGTTGTAGCATCATGAATATGGAGACCTATATTTATGTAATACTTTATTCTAAATCTAGCTGTATATCAGAACCACCTGAGCAACATTAAACACGTATAATATCTAGTGATTTTAGCTTCAGTGTGTACTTTTAAAGGTACTTTTCGAGGCACTTTGTCCAAACTAGTATATGAGTCTTGAACATACACAGTTGGGAATCTACTGGTTATTCTCCCTTTGCCTCCATCCCCCAGATCCATTCTCTGTCCCCAGCTGCCCTGTCCTGTACCATGGGAGGCTGATCCCTGTAGCCTTATTCTCATGGATCTTCTCAGGGATGCAGAGTTTTCTCCACTCTTTGGTTAGAGATCAGAGAGCCCAGTGTCTCATTCAAGGATCCTTTCCCATGGTTCTGGTTTTGATAAGTGACCATTCCATGTATGGTTACAGCCAATAGTTTGCTGTTACTAGCTTGTTAAATGTTCAGTAATTTTGTGAGCTAGTTGTTAAACATAGCCAGTTTTTAAAATAGGTAAATTTATGGTGAAATACATGGCATTAAAAAATTAAATACTCAAAACCCATTATTTCCTAATTATGGGTGCTCTTGAGGTTACTGTTGTTGTTTTTCAGTCATTACGTCGAGTCCAGCTCTTTGTATCCTCTTGAACTGCAGCATGCCAGGCTTCCCCATCCTTCACTATCTCCCTGAGTTTGCTCGGATTCATATCCATTGAGTCAGTAATGCTATCTAACCATCTCATCCTCTGCCACATTCTTCTCCTGTCCTCATTCTTTCCCAGCATCAGGGTTTTGTCTTTTTTTCCCAATGAGTCAACTCTTTGCATTAGGTGGTCAAAGTATTGGAGCTTCAGCTTCAGCATTAGTCCTTCCAATGAATATTCAGGGTTGATTAGCTTAAATATTGACTGGTTTGATCTCCTTGCCATCCAGGGGACTCTCAAGAGTCTACTTACAGCTATTATGTTCCTGTGATAGAAATCCTAGGTAAAGGTGTGTATTCTGCATCTCCTCCCAACTCCACATTCACTGACTTTACTTCAGTAGTTTGAAATTGACTATGGCAGGAGGATTTACACCATGAATATCAGCACATATTACAAATAGGTTTATTTTTTTCTCCCTGAAAAGTGGGTTGTTAAACATACACCAGGAAGCACAGCACTAGCCACAGTTCCTGGAGCCTGCTCCCCTTCCACCACTTCAGGGCTCACCATACTTTAGTTACACTGTGCCCTTCCATGGGATGATGACAGCTTCCTATCATTTGCTAATGCCTGGATTCTTTCTGGTTCTCTTACCTCTGATCTGACCACCTCTCTCAGAATAGTCCCTTTATTACACTCACTTCAGCTAGACCCTTTAGAGTGTATCATCTGTCACTTGCTGGATCCCTGACTGAAATGGGAATCATTGCCAGAGACCAGTATTTCCAAAAGAGCAATTGACAGAAGATGGATACTGTAAAATAGGAATAATTTTTACATTAAAAAAAGATTCATTGGTTCAATAAGTTATGAAGTACAGGGTCTAACAAAATTAGAATGTTACCTTACTGTGGGACTTTTCAGAGACTTCAATAAGCCTAATTCATATTGTGAATAAGCCTTCAACTCGCTTAGCCATTTTTTTCTAAAAATCATCTTTTGCAAGCAGTTTTCCAAGAAACAGTTCATGGAGTCACTTTTGAAATCCAGCATGTGAACCTACATTGGAAATTCACCCAAAAGGAAAAATTCTTTACTAGGTGTCATAGTATGTTTTTATTTTTTAAACTAATTGTGCTGATAGTTTCTGCCATTTTTAGAAATATATACCAACATCTCTTTTATCCATTGACTTTGAAGTCCTGTACACATAAGTTTGCATTTTAAATGTCTGACAATTATCCCTGTAAGCAGTGGATGGAAATCAATTTAAAACATTTTGGATGGAAATGTTTTTGATGCATGTATGATGACTACTTGAAACATTTCTCAATGTAGTTTGAGGGTCAGTAGCAGTTGATTTGCCTCTACATTTAATAGATCCAAACTACCGTTTTTGTATTTTCATGCATGTTTTTATGTTTTAGATAGTTTGTATTATTTCATTCTGTGGCAGGTCGTCAAACTATCATTGCGACAATTGTCAAATTATCTAATTCTAGCTTCTAACTCTTGCTTCTAATCTTCTCTAACAAGGGAATCCAGATATCCAAGCTGGTTAGAATTGTGTGCACAGTCATGACAGAAGCTTACTCTTATATTCTAGTTTGATAAGGTTACCAGATAAATAGCTTCCATATAAGAGGTATGATATATCAAAATCAACCTAAATTTAATCTAAACTACATTTGAGTCTGTTTACCTGTCATAAATATGTAAAGTAAGTTTTAAATGTAAGATTAAAAAACTCCCGTAAACAGAATATATTTGTTAGAAATGAACCCTTTGGTCTAAAGTTTTCGTCTTCACAAAACACCATTAGAACACAGGCAACTCTTCATTATGTGGTGAAATGAAGTCTATTTTCTTGACAACAATTTTGTGAGTTTCATGTCAGACAAATTAATTCTGAAGGGAAAATAAATGTTCACTTTCTGCTTTTCTTTTTTTTGGACTGACTTTTAAATCCAGGATTGAAATCACCTCTGTGGAATGACAGCTCAGAGAACCCAAACATATAAGGCGCAAGAACTCAAAAATCACAAGAGAAACCCCCAGGAGCTCTGAGAAGGCGCCCGCCTGAGGCAACGCACTTGCATAAGCTTCCATTATGCATAAAGTTACTGAGGATCTTTGCAGTGGCTCATGGGAGACCTATTTACACGGATTTTGTTACAGACGCTAACCACATTTTGAGTCAGACAGAGTGGTGTCTGATGTTAAATAAATAAATAAAAAATGTCCTCATGAAAAACGTCTCTTCCAGTCGGGAGCCATCATTGGTGTGATTCATGACCTTGAAGCTCTGTTTAGATTTGATGGAAGATGATCATCAGACCAGCTCAAGAGCTGATTATGGTCATCATTTTCCAGAAAAGCATCAATTTTTGGTTAATGCTGGGAATGGTGAGGCACCAATGAGCACATACACAGATGTTTATTTATTTTAAATATACTCTGTTTGAGAAGAATTTTGAAATATTTTCAATTGTTTCAAAGAGATTGCTTCCTTAAAAGCTGTTGGTTACCTTCTGGCTGAAAGCAATCTAATTTAGACCAAACCCAATGAAAATTGAGTTAAGGCTGGCCGGGATGGTCATAATAGTTATAATGATTATTCACATTGATCAAGTTTGTCTTATGAGCCATGTATGAGGTACTTCATTTATATTCATAATCCTCAGTACCACTGTATATTAGCCCCATTTTACAGATGGACAAACTAACACTTAGAGAGACTAATCAATGTACCCACATGTACACATCAGTGAAGTAGTGGATATGGGATTCAAACATCAGGTCATTTGGACTCTTTTGCTCCTTTGAGTTGCTTGATCAGCCCCTCCTCTCATCACCCAGTTGACTCATAGATTCAGGTACTTAACACCTCAGCTCTGGGATAGAGCCACAGTCCCTTCCCTGGCTTCTCCTTAGCTGGCTTTCCCATCTATGATCTGATGGCCGTATTGTGTCTATTCTTACCTCCTTTAAGCTTAATTCTCCTTCATCAAGACCCCATTCTCTGCAGGACAGAGCCTGTCCTCTCTAGCCTGATACTCAGAGACTTCAGCTATCTTCCCCATCACTTCCTACTGCATTCCTGTGCTTTGGCCAGCCTAAAGCACTTGACTTCCTGATCCACCACCTTAGATTCACCCCATTGGTACCATTTTCTCTCCCTCCAATACCTTCTGCCATGTCTCCATATTTAAATTTTATCTGCCCTTCATGGCCCAGCTGTAGTGCCATCTCCTCCATGAAACCTCTCCCAGCCTCCCAACTGGAAATGATCTTTTCCTCCTATGAACTCCTGTGACAGTCTGTAAATACCTCTCTTCTGGGCTTTATCACTTACTACACAGAGCACTAATTTTTAATGTTCAACTCTTATCTTAATATACTCTAGACACTCATGCTGTCTTGATTTCCACAGAAACCTCATCCTCATTTTAAGCATGTTGTAAACACTTAACAGGGCTTCCCTAATGGTGCAGATGGTAAAAAAAAAAAAAAAAAAAAAACTACCTACAGTGCAAGGGACCTGGGTTCGATTCCTGGGTTGGGAAGATCCACTGGAGAAGGGAATGGCTGCCCCCTCTAATATTCTTGCCTGGAGAATTCCATGGATAAAGGAGAATGCCACCAATTAGGTTGACTTTAAAATTTTTATATAATGTAGTCAGACATTGACTGGTTTGATACATGTGTGTTCTTTGGTGTCAGGCTTCTTTAATTCAATAATATGTTTGTGGGATTTATCCAAGTAGTTGTATGTGGCTGTAGTTTGTTTCTTGTTGTTGCTGAATATTATTACACTTTTAGTCATTTATTTGTTCTACCATTGATGGGCTTTTGAGTTGAGATGTTGGGCCTTGATGGACCTTCCAGCTTAGGACAATTACAAGTAATGCTGCTATGAACATTTTCCTATGATGTTTGCATTTTAGTAATGATTACAGTATTGAATTTAAAACAATTCGAATTGATTCCAGGATAAATTGTAATATATATGAGTGGTTAAAATGTTTCTAATTTTGTGTTAGACAATGAAGAGTATTAGCTTAAGTGGAAGGATTACTGAAATAGAAATCCAATCAAAATAGTTTTAAATACCAAGGCTTCTGGGAGTTAGCTAAGCCTGAATGCCTGTGAGGTAATATTGATAGAGTGGAGCCAGAACTGCCTGAAATCCATGGTCAGTGAGGCAGACTATAGCTGCATGCCATTCAGTACAGATCAAACCGAAATCCCACTCAAAGCCAAACCATACATTGTTTTAATCGCCTCCTCTTCACCTCATTGGTGAGGAGGGATTCCTGCCCTGGGGTTGTGGGCAAAACTCAGGAACATGGCAAACAACAGGACTGTGAGGCAAGCTTCATTGTCTCAAGAGGTGAGCTTACCCCTGGTTCCTATGGGAGGATGTGATTGGCTTGTTCCAATAATTCTCTGGCCTGAAAGGGAACTGAAACCCACTACCCAGGGAAAGTGGGAACTGCACCTGGTTCCCTTGATAAAGAGGGTTGTTTGACTAGAGAACCTCATTTGCAGAAGACGGTGGATAGAGATTTGCAGGCAGGCTGTTCAGAGCCCTCCTTATCACTCCAGATGTCAAGGCAGCACATAATATTGGACCTTGGTGTTCTGCTTTCTACTGCCTATATGCATAAGGACAGGGGTTCCATCAAAATTGAGGACAGGATTCAGAATCTAACCAAATTCAGCAGCAATTTGTGAAATGCCGCCTCTGGAGATTCCAAAGAAGAGATTTTTAAGGGTAATTTAAATTAAAATATTTTTCAATACTTTACATTCTTGCCATTACAAGATCTGTCTAAATGATTTGCTATGTGAACCGTGAATTTCCAGATGTTCAAGCTGGATTTAGAAAAGGCAGAGGAACCAGAGATCAAATTGCCGACAGCTGATGGGTCATTGAAAAAGCAAGAGAGTTCCAGAAAAACATCTGTTTCTGCTTTATTGACCATGCCAAAGCCTTTGACTGTGTGGATCACAATAAACTGCGGAAAATTCTGAAAGAGATGGGAATACCAGACAATCTGACCTGCCTCTTGAGAAACCTATATGCAGGTCAGGAAGCAACAGTTAGAACTGACCATGGAACAACAGACTGGTTCCAAATAGGAAAAGGAGTACATCAAGGCTGTATATTGTCACTCTGCTTATTTAAATTATATGCAAAGTATATCATGAGAAACACTGGGGTGGAGGAAGCACAAGCTGAAATCAAGATTGTCGGGAGAAATATCAGTCAATAACCTCAGATATGCAGATGACACCATTCTTATGGCAGAAAGTGAAGAAGAAATAAAGAGCCTCTTGATGAAAGTGAAAGAGGAGAGTGAAAAAAAGCTTAAAGCTCAACATTCAGAAAACTAAGATCATGGCATCTGGTCCCATCACTTCATGGCAGATAGATGGGGAAACAGTGGAAACAGTGGCTGACTTTATTTTTCCAGGCTCCAAAATCACTGCAGATGGTGACTGAAGCAATGAAATTAAAAGATGCTTACTCCTTGGAAGGAAAGTTATGACCAACCTAGACAGCCTATCAAAAAGCAAAGACATTACTTTGCCAACAAAGGTCCATATAGTCAAGGCTATGGTTTTTCCAGTGGTCATGTATGGATGTGAGAGTTGGACTATGAAGAAAGCTGAGCGCTGAAGAACTGATGGTTTTGAACTGTGGTGTTGGAGAAGACTCTTGAGATTCCCTTAGACTGCAAGGAGATCCAACCAGTCCATCCTAAAGGAGATCAGTCCTGTTCATTGGAAGGACTGATGTTGAAGCTGAAACTCCAATACTTTGGCCACCTGATGCGAAGAGCTGACTCACTGTTTGAAAAGACCCTGATGCTGGAAAAGATTGAGGGCAGGAGGAGAAGGGGATGACAGAAGATGAGATGGTTGGATGGCATCACTGACTCAATGTGCATGGGTTTGGGTGGACTCTGGGAGTTGGTGATGGACAGGGAGGCCTGGAGTGCTGAGGTTCATGGGTTCGCAAAGAGTCAGATACGACTGAGCTACTGAACTGAACTGAACCTCCCTTCCACCCACCATGTAGAGTCCAGGCAAGTTCTAGATGGATGAAATAGAACTAACTTTAATTTTGGAGAATGGTGGGCATGAGAGAGAGAGAATGTAATATATACATTTGAAGTTGAAATTGGTATATGTTATGCCCCATTACAGGGGCTTTTTCTCATAATAATTACCATTTTATGTCTTTGCCTTTGATCTTAGACATGGTCAGGAAGCTGCTTGAGGGCAGAAATCAAATCTTATTAGTCTTTCTATTTTTTCAGGACCTAGGAGAATATTTCTGCTTTGAAAAAGAATGTCAGTTCAGCATCTAGGTCAAGCATAGTTCAGGGAGATGCTTGTAAATGCTGTGTTGGATGTAAATGGTGATGATATAACTTCATGGATCCAGCATGGTCCATGGATCAGCATCACTGGCATTCCAAGTAGCACTGGATCAAGTTAGAATGCAGACTCTCATCTGAGCCCTTCCCATCCTACTGATTCTGAAAACCCCTAGGAGATTAATACTCTCACTAAACTTTAAGAAGCATTGGTTTAGAAGACCATCCTCTCAGGATGTGAAATCTTGTCATCAGGACAGCTGCCATCATGATTTAGAAAGTTTGCAGAAAACAAGATGTGTGTTGAGGAAACTGACATGTACTTTCCCTCACCGGCTCCACCCTACTGTGATGTAATTGAAAACAAATTAAAGAAGACCCAAAGATTTCATCAGACTATGCATTAAATTTCTTCCTTTAAATGAAAAAAAATGGCTTGGGAAAGGGGAACAAGAAACAGAAGAGTCATGAGGAAACAGTCTGGGTCCTCTAGTGTTAGGGTGCAATCCCGCCTTCAAATGTCCCCATGCCTGGGACTCGATCCTCGTAAAGTGAAGAAATCTTGACAAACTCCCTTCCAATTGCCATTTGCTTTCTTCTTCAAGCCTCGCTTTTGTTGTTTTGTTTGGATTTTCCTCATGTATGGCTCCAAGATGTTTAGGGCCTGACTAGAAAGTTTCTAACCAGAAACTTGCTGGGAGAACAAAATTAAGTAAGAAAATAAGAACTTGGAGCCTTTCCCTTTGGGGTAGGGAGGGTATGCCCAGAGGCTAGTCACAGGCTGCCTTTTTCTTTCCCAAAACTTGGTCTCCCAAGGCAGAAGTGTATCTCTGGATCATTGTGCTCAGGGTAAGATCATAACTTTAAAAAGCACCATATGTTACTAACAGTCTTGGAAAAACCCTCCGAGGTCTTATGCTCCAACAAGCCCTCAGTTTTAGCTATTTGAGGAACAGATGTATATATTTTTGTCGTGAGCATATCATCTTTACTACCACTTACCTAATACTTACCTTTTAATCAGCAAACTGTTGAAAAACAAATCTAAATAAATCCATATACAAATTTGGATTTACTTATCAAATAAATTTAAAAGGGCAGTTTTATTAGAGCCATGAAGAGAAACTAAGTATTATTTTTATTATTGAAAGAATCTAGTAAAAAAAAGTAATGCAAATGAAAACGTAAACATCATTAAATTCTACCTGAAAGGGGTCTAGGCTCTGAGCCTGGAGTCCATTTAGTCTTTGTTCAGAAAGTGGACTGGTTCCTGTCTTTGTGGATCTTACATTTTAGTAGAGAAGGGAGACAGGCAATAACAAATAAACAAATGAAAGTATACAGTAGTGTTGGGCAGCGATCAGTGCCATGAGGGGGCGCATGAGGTAAGACATGTGAAAACATCCACCACAGCACCCAGCACAGATAATGATCAATAGTGTTTCCTGTACCATCTTCAGGGCTTTAAATATTTATCTCCTGTAACCCCTAAAACAACCCTGGGGTATGGATATTACTATGTACAACTTACAGGTATTAAAACTGAAGCCCTGAAGAGTTAAATAATACAAGGAGTCCTACTGCTTTATGAGGAGCTGCCTGGTGGCTCAGATGGTAAAGAATTCGCCTGCAATGCAGGAGACCTGGATTCAACCCCTGGGTCGAGAAGAGGCCCTGGAGAAGGGAATGGCTACCCACTCCTGTACTCTTGCCTAGAGAATTCCATGGACACAGATGCCTGGAGGGCAAAAGCCTATGGGTTTGCAATGAGCCTATGAGTTGCAAAGACTCGACTGAGCGACTAACGCGCACTGCTAATAAAGGTCATAGTGCTTGAGACTTGTTTTGCAGGCATAACTTTTCCAATTGCTCAATTAGTCAATCATTTCTACCCCCAGGGACCTCAGAGAAGCCTTAATCTTGACTGTGGTACACATACCTGAACCATTCTTGAATTCACCAAATTCATTCTGTTGTCATTTGTGTTCATTTTCCATGGGAATCTGTGCTGTTAGAAAACCCTGGGGTATTTGCTTCAGTACATCACAGCCTTGAATATCAGGAAAGATTTCTCCTGTTTTTAATACACATGATAGTAAGGGTCAGCTTTATTGAAGCTGCCACTATTATCCTTTCAAGTGGCACTGCATCAAAAAATTCCATTCAAGTCGTTGGATGAGAAAATAAACAGGTCTTGTCCTTCATCCTCTTGGAGAAGCCTTTGACTTAGACCTTGCTTTAGGAGGTTTATGAAGAATTGGTGTGAGGTGGGACCGTGGAAGTCTACCTCCTAGAAAAGAAGGTTTGGGGTCAAAACCAAGTGATTCCAAGGCAATCTCATATTCATCCATCCACTCCTTTAATTCAGGAGCCAGCAGGCTAAATCCAGCTCTGTACCTGGTTTTGTAAATGAAGTTTTATTGGAACACTGCTTTGCCTTCTTGTGTGGTGTGTGTGTGTGTGTGTGTGTGTGTGTGTGTGTGTGTGTGTGTGAGAGAGAGAGAGAGAGAGAGAGAGAGAGAGAGAGAGAGAGACCTATGGCTGCTTTCTTGCTACATTGGCAGAGCTGAGTAATTGCAAGAGAGACTTTAATTTTGCAAAGCCAAAAATATTTACTCTCTGGCCCTTTACAGAAAATGTTTGCTGATCCTTGATTTAATTAATTGTTCAGAAAATCTCTGTTAAACACTTGCATGAGTCATGCATCATACTAGGTAATGATGACACAGAAATGGATCAGAGAGACTTCTTGCCTATGAAACCCACAGTCAAGTGCAGCATCTGGGGTTAACTATGGGAAAAGACTCTTAATCCTGTGGAAAAATTTAGATAAGGCTTGAAAGACAGGAAGAACAAGGTCATGGTGGCGGGTGGGGAGTTATAGACCTCAAAGATTTTGAGCTTAATAACTGTGATGAGGAGTCACTGAAATATTTTAAGCAGATTTGTCAGATTTGCATTTTAGGTGGTGCTGGGTGGCAATGTGAGGGAACTGCTTTATTTGCTATGTGACATTTTAAGATAACTGGTTATGTGGGGTACATTGTTATTTGGCATCTCCCCCCACCTCCCACTGTACTCTTGGGAGTATTTGGAATATAATACAAACACTTCACACTTACTACAAACACAGCAGACTCATTGGAAAAATCCTGATGGTGGAAAAGATTGAAGGCAAAAGGAGAAGAGGGTGGCAGAGGATGAGATGGTTGGAGGCATCACCCACTCAATGGACATGAACTTGGGCAAACTCCAGGAGATAGTGAGGGACAGGGAGGCTTAGTGTGTTGCAGTCCATGGGGTCGCAAAGAGTCAGGTGCAACTTAGCAACTGGACAACAACAACAAACACTTAAACAGGATTATGTTAAAGAAGTTTGATTAACACAGGTGACTATATAACATTTACATGAAACCGAAGTTTTTGGACTACATACAGGCACTGAGAATTCTTCAGTAAATAATCTAAGCCAAAACCTTTCCTCTCACCCTTTATGCCTGCTGTTGATGAGCAGAGTTCTGGGGTGGGGCACCTGCTGCTTTTCTACCATTTATCAGGCAGAGTCATTGAGTTGGCCAGGAAATCCACTGAACCCCTTTATCCATTTCTGTTTGCACCTATTTCATTCTCTACTCTCTGACTTCCTGGAAGACAGGGGCCATCAGAGATTGAGGCCTGCCTACCTACCCACCATCTCCCCAAGGCTCTCTTAACACTAAGCCTGTCTGCTAAGACCAGAAGATAAGGAGCATATTAATATTTGCTGGTGCTAACTTTCTAATCTGGGGGCATCCCACACTGCCAGAGTCACTTACTAAATGCATGGGTTCTTCTTTCACCTCACAGTCCAAGGTTGCTGCCTGCACTCTTGGGCCTGTAACCCGTGGCCTAGTCCATAGCAAGATCAGAAATGAGGAGAACAGTTATGAGTCTATTGCCATCGTCTGGATGAGAAATCCTGAGATGCTGAGCTAAGGCAGAGGCTAGATGGAGATGAGAGGTAGGACTCACGAAATAAATGAGGTACAGGATTGACAAGACTTGCTGGGCAGCTGAATCTAAGGGCGAGAAATAATTATCATGGTTCTAACTTGAGTGCTGAAAATGGTAGTGCCATTCCAAGAAACAGAAAATGCCAAAATAAAATCAGGTCTAAGGTGAAGATATAGTGCTGAATTTTGAATATGTTCTTTGAGGTATCTATGTGTATCCAAGTAGAGAGTCTAATTAGGTACATGAGTCAATCTAGTGAGAAGTCATGGCTTGAGATGCAAATTTGGAACTTGTAGTGCATAAGAGATGGTTAAAATTATGAAAGTGAGTGAAAACACCCATGGGGAGAGGAGGAGGGATAATAACCAGAAAATGAGAGAACTCTCGTGAACCAAAGTGTTTATGGAGAACACAAAGAATGAAATGCTCATAAAATGCTAAAGAAGAATGGTCTCAAAGTGAAGAGACCTGAGGTACATTACATAAAAGTTATCCATTGTGGAATAGCATTCTTTTTAACTCATAGGACTGATGTGCATAAAATGGAAAAGTGGTTTGTAAACTGTAAAATATCCTATAGGATACTATTACAATTTTGTAATTTGCTTTTATGCATTCTGTGTTTTATATATGTATATGTACATAAAACTATCATATAAATATGTAAATATATGTACATATAGGATGGTTCAGAGAAGGAAATGGCAACCCACTCCAGTATTCTTGCCTAGAGAATCCCATGGACAGAGGAGCCTGGTGGGCTGCTGTCCATAGAGTCGCACAGAGTCGGACACGACTGAAGCGACTTAGCATGCATGCATAGGATGGTGACTGTAGCCATGAAATTAAAAGATGATTGCTCCTTGGAAGAAAAGCTACGACCAACCTGTTGTAGCCACGTGCTCTGGGAAGCAAACTCACTCAGAAGGACAACGCAGAGAGTGAAGTGCGGTTTATTACACCGGCGGGCCCAAGGCAGAATCTCCTCTTAGCCAAGGACCCCGATCAGCATTTGTGAGGATCTTTTATACCCATGTGTACGTGTCTAAACCCACCACCCCAAATCACCTGGAACTTACATCAATGAAGGAAAGGTAAATACAATCACAATAATGCCATCATTCAAGTATCATGTGTTAGAACAGTTGATAATCAATAAGCCCGAGGTTACTATCAGAAAGCTTATGACCTGTCAGGAGCCAGGGTTTATGACCTGTCAGGAGCCAGGGCTTGTGATCTGTCAGGAGCCAGGGCTTGTGACTGTGCATATTATCACTTAGGTGTTGAGTATCTTGGATCTAACCTTCCAGATTCTCCTGTCCAGGGTTGGGCGGGAGGGGGCTAATCCCTCCATTGTAATTTCCACAGGCACTAAGCACAGAGTTCAGAGAGGTGCACGAGCATGATCAGCATGAACAGGCCTGAAATGGAGATCGGGCCCTATGAATATTCCTTCTTCAAACCTAGATAGCATGTTAAAAAGCAAAGCCATTATTTTGCCTACAAAGGTCCATATAATCAAATCTATGGTTTTTCCAGTAGTTACGTATGGATGTGAGAGCTGGACAATAAAAAAGGCTGAGTGTCAAAGAATTGATGCCTTTGAACTGTGGTGTTGGAGAAGACTCTTGAGAGTCCCTTGGACAGCAAGGAGATCAAACTGATCAATCCTAAAGGAAATCAATCCTGAATAAGCATTGGAAGGACTGATGCTGAAACTGAAGGTCCAGTACTGCGGACAGCTGATGTGAAGAGGCGACTCACTGGAAAAGACACTGATGCTGGGAAAGATTGATGGCAGGAGGAGAAGGGAACAACAGAGGATGAGACGGTTGGATGGCGTTACTGACTCAATGGACATGAGTTTAAGCAAACTCCAAGATGGTGAAGGACAAGGAAGTCTGGCATACTGCAGTCCATGGGGTCACAAAGAGTCAGACGCAACGCAGTGACTGAACAGAAACAACACAGTGATTTGAAGGCACTGGACCCTGAAAAAAAGTAGACAGCATTTGGAGGGGTTTTGATTTTTGAAATAAAGGAGCCACAGCAGATGAAATCTACACTTCTTTGGTTGTTCTTCTGAGAACGTTCTGCATTCTATGAACTACAGCATGGCTAGAATTCAAGCAGAAAACCACAGTCTTATTGATTTGAGGTGTCAGAAGATGCAGTTTGGGACTGCAAAAGTGACTAGAAACTGAGGGGGCAAATCTTGAAAAGGAAGTACCTGCAAAGACGGGAAACTCTCAAGTCTGTATACAAACTCTTTTCAAATGGATGGGTGATTTGGACACATGTGGAAGACGCCAAGGAGCTGAGTAAAACTCAAATCCAGAAGTCTGTAAAAGCTGAACAGAGGTTTAGCTGTTGTCAAAAATAGAGGAAACAGATGTAAGAGTTTATATAACTTGGTAGAAATCTCAGGATTCCATTTTTCTTTTAAAACTTTTCTTGTGAAATATAGATTTACAGGAAATTGTAATGACAAATGTCATGTACCCTTCACTCAGTTTCTCCCTGTGGTCGTATTTTATATAACTTTAGTATAATGTCAAAACCAGAGGACTGACGTTAGTATAATACGTGTGCAATTCATACCACTGTATTCGGTTCAGTTAGCTCAGTTCAGTCACTCAGTCATATCCGACTCTTTGTGACCCCATGGACTGCAGCACACCAGGCGTCCCTGTCCATCACCAACTCCCGGAGCTTACTCATACTCATGTCCATTGAGTCGGTGATACCATCCAGTCATTTCATCCTCTGTTGCCCCTTTCTCCTCCGGCCCTCAATCTTTCCCAGCATAAGGGTCTTTTCAAATGAGTCAGCTCTTTGAATCAAGTGGCGAAAGTATTGGAGTTTCAGCTTCAACGTCAGTCCTTCCAATGAATATTCAGGGCTGATTTCCTTTAGTATGGACTGGTAGTATCTCCTTGGAGTCCAAGGGACTCTCCAACACCACAGTTCAAAAGCATCAATTCCTCAGCACTCAGCTTTCTTTATAGTCCAACTCTCACACTCATACATAACTACTGAAAAAACCATAGATTTGACTAGATGGACCTTTGTTGGCAAAGTAATGTCTCTGCTTTCTCATATGCTGTCTAGCTTGGTCATAACTTTTCTTCCAAAGAATAAGCATCTTTTAATTTCATGGCTGCAGTCACCATCTGCCGTGATTTTGGAGCCCCCCAAAATAAAGTCTGTCTCTGTTTTCATTGTTTCCCCATCTATTTGCCATGAAGTGGTGGGACCGGATGCTATGATCTTAGTTTTCTGAATGTTGAGTTTTAAGCCAACATTTTCCCTCTCCTCTTTCACTTTCATCAAGAGACTCTTTAGTTCTTCTTTGCTTTCTTCCATAAGTATGGTGTCATCTGCATATCTGAGGTTATTAGTATTTCTCCTGGCAATCTTGATTCCAGCTTGTGCTTCTTCCAGCCCAGCATTTCTCATGATATACTCTGCATATAAGTTAAATAAGCAGGGTGAAAATATACAGCTTTGATGTACTTCTTATCCTATTTGGAACCAGTCTGTTGTTCCATGGCCAGTTCTAACTGTTGCTTCCTGACCTGCAAACACGTTCTCAAGAGGCAGGTCAGATGGTCTGGTATTCCCACCTCTTTCAGAATTTTCCACAGTTTATTGTGATCCACACAGTCAAAGGCTTTGGCATGGTCAATAAAGCAGAAGTAGATGTTTTTCTGGGACTCTCTTGCTTTTTTGATGATCCAGTGGATGTTGGCAATTTGATCTCTGGTCCCTCTGCATTCTCTAAAACCAATTGAACATCTGGAAGTTCATGGTTTACATACTGTTGAAGCCTGGCTTGGAGAATTCTGAGCATTACTAGCATGTGAAATGAGTGCAATTGTGCCATAGTTTGAGCATTCTTTGGCATTGCCTTTCTTTGGAATTAGAATGAAAACTGACCTTTTCCAGTCCTGTGGCCAGTGCTGAGTTTTCCATATTTGCTGACATATTGAGTGCAGCACTTTCACAGCATCATGTTTCAGGATTTGAAATAGCTCAACTGGAATTCTATGACCTCCACTAGCTTTGTTTGTAGTGATGCTTCCTAAGGCCCACTTGACTTCACATTCTAGGATATCTGGCTCTAGATGAGTGATCACACCATCATGATTATCTGGACCATGAAGATCTTTTTTGTACAGTTTTGTGTATTCTTGCCACTTCTTCTTAATATCTTCTGCTTCTGTTAGATCCATATCATTTCTGTCCTTTACCGAGCCCATCTTTGCATGAAATGTTCCCTTGGAATCTCTAATTTTCTTGAAGAGATCTCTAGCCCTTTCCATTCTATTGTTTTCCTCTATTTCTTTGCACTGATCACTGAGGAAGGCTTTCTTATCTCTCCTTGCTATTCTTTGGAACTCTGCATTTAAATGGGTATGTTTTTCCTTTTCTCCTTTGCTTTTTGCTTCTCTTCTTTTTGCAGCTATTTATAAGACCTCCTCAGATAACCATTTTGCTTTTTTGCATTTCCTTTTCTTGGGGATTGTCTTGATTCCTACATCCTGTACGCTGTCATGAACCTCTGTTCATAGTTCATCAGATACTCTGTCTAACAGATCTAGTCCCTTAAATCTATTTTTCACTTCCACTGTATAATCATAAGGGATTTGATTTAGGTCATATCTGAATGGTCTAGCGGTTTTCACTACATTCTTCAATTTAAGTCTGAATTTGGCAATAAAGAGTTCATGATCTGAGCCACAGATAGCTCCCGGTCTTGTTTTTGCTGACTGTATAGAGCTTCTCCATCTTTGACTGCAAAGAATATAATCAATCTGATTTCAGTGTTGACCATCTGGTGATGTCCATGTGTCAAGTCTTCACTTCTGTTGTTGGAAGAGGGTGTTTGCTATGACCAGTGCATTCTCTTGGCAAAACTTTATTAGCCTTTTCCCTGCTTCATTCTGTATTGAATTACATGTGTAAATTCAAGTAATCACTACTTCAATCAAAACTATTCCATCACCGCAGAGCTCTTCCTTTGCATCGCTTTATAGTCATGCCTACCCCCTCTTCTCCCCACCTTGACCTCTAAACTCTGACCATAACTAATATAGTCTCAATGTCCATAATTTTGTCATTATGAGTAGATGGTATATATGGAGTTTTACAGTAAATAATCTTATGATATTGGCTTTTTATTCCACTCAGCATAGTTCTTTTGACATCCATGTAAGTCATATCAATAGTTTCAATAATTGTTTTTCATTGCTGAGTAGTAGTCCATACGGGCTTCCCAGGTGGCACTAGTGGTAAAAAACCCACCTGCCAATGTGGGAGATGTGAGAGATGAGACTTCGATCCTTGGGTCAGGAAGATCCCCTGGAGGAGTACATGGCAGCTCACTCCAGTATTCTCACCTGCAGAATTCCATAGACAGAGGAGCTTGGCCTGCTACAGTTCATAGGATTGCAAAGAGTTGGGCATGACTTAAGTGACTTAGCACAGCACAGCACAGTATCCCATGACGTGGATATATGGTTTGTTTAGCCATTCATCTAATGAAGGGCATATTGTTTTTTTTCCAGGTTTGTTTATGACAAGTAAAGCTGCTATGATCTTTTGTGTACACACAAATTTTCATATATCTGTAGTAAATGTCCAGGAGTGCAAATACTGGGTAAGATTTCCTTTCAACATAGTGCAAGACCCTCTTGTGGTTCCCCAGTACTATTGAATCAGAAGATCTCTGGGATATCTTCTCTCAGGAAGTATGACTTATGCTATGTTAACAAATTAACCCCCAGGTCCTTGTGGCTTAAACAGAGCACAGTGTGATTCTTATTCACACTATGTGTTTATCTTGGGTCATGGAGGGCTCTGCTCAGGTTGACAGATGCTCCTCATTTTGTATCTGAAATATGCAGATGAGACCCTGATCATTGGGGTGAGGACATGAAAGGCTGGAGAGGCATGCTGGGGGCTCTCAGTAACTCATCCTACAGGACTAACACACTTCTGCTTGTCCAGAGCTAGTAAAATGGCTCTGTTCAACTGCAAGAGGATGGAGAAGTACAATCTCCCAAGTTTATTAGCAGAAGAGAAGTGGGCATGGGTGAACTCCAGTGGTGTCCACCTTGTCACCTCACAACTTCTTTCTTTCTCCTGAAGACAGCATCTTAGTATCAGTTGAAAAGCAACATTCCCAGAGACACACATGGCAGCAGAGTCATTCCACAACCAAACAGGTTATGTGTGTTCTTGATGGCATTCCTCAGAGGGCAGTTGGGCTCAGTAGTTTTCCAAGATCTCCCAGGTCTCCTGTTTTCCCCCTTCTTTAAGTCATTAAATAAAAATCCCAGTCGAATGCTAGTAGTCCAATGGCTGCGTAAACAAATAGGGCCTCGAGCTCACAGGGTTCTGCTTATATGGACCCTGACTGCTTAGGAGTTCAGGTCTTGGGAGCTGGTCAAGACATTGCATTCTATGTTCAGTTTAATTCTATTCATGCTTCCCTCACCTCTCAGTCTATTTTAATGGTTCTTCCCTATATGTCAATACAGGCAAAGAATTTATACCATTTCTCCTTTAGCAATGGGGACAATGTGGTCCTAGAATTCAAGATTTTGGCTTCCAGTTGCACTAACCAAATGGCAATTCTAGAAATTCAAAGAAAATGCAAATTTGTGACCTGGAGCAGACCATCTGGCTATGAAGTGGTCTTTGTTCTGTGTTGATCAGAGTGTGTCCCTGAGCACTTGTTCCCCAAGGTGCTTCTGGGAAAGGTGGTTACAGAGTTATATATGACTGAGATTCACTTCATAGAGACCGTGGTAAAAGAACCTATTAAAAGATCTGAAAAGCACCCAGAATAAAGCAAGATGGCATTCTTGAATTCAACAATTTGAGAGTTTTCTTGATCAGAGAACTCAGATCTTTTGGCATAAAACCTATGAACCCACTGTGGGAAAATGTTCTTTGGAACACAATCTAGAAAAGGTCACCTAGGAAAATTCACTATAAGGATTCAGAGTCTCACTTGACAGCACAGTGAGAGTAGAGTGGTCTTTCAGAAGTACCCTAGAAGAAGACTGTCTCTTATCAAGAAGTATGTAAATCTCAGGTGAAATTACTCATGTTTGGCATTTGCTGGGGGTGATGGGTGGCAGAGAAAGGGTGTGAGAGGGGACGTTAGTAAAACAAAAATGGCCATTAGTATTTGATGACTTTTGGGTAATGGGTACTGAGGCTTCTTTATACAATCCTCTTCTTCTATGTTTGAGATTTTTCTTTAAAAATATCTTTTAAAGGAAATATTTAAATCAGAATGCCTTCTGATTTGTTTATGATAGAAGTATAACAAGAGTAAATGAATCATGTTCCAAGGTATGTTCTAGACACTTTACCTGTATTATGTCACTTACTCATATCACACCTGAGTGAGGAAGACATTCATTACCATCCTCATTTTATAGACTGACAACACAGAGGCTCAGAAATGTAGACACTGCTTAGAATCACACAGCTGGTGAAAAAGCAGAGGCAGAACGGGGGGACTCAGGTGTCTCCGACTCCTGGGCTGGTCCTCTTAACAAGAATGTAATATACTAGCTGCAAAGAAGATGATATACTCACGTCCTCTGGCCAGCACGGCTTTTCCCTAAAGGCAAGCTATGTGAGAAGTCAACTGATAATCAAGGTTGCTTGCCACATATGCACCAAGAACATTCATAGCCTCATGGCCAGACTCTCCGAGCTGGAATGGGCTTTAGCAGTCAGGTAGGTAGCATCTACCCAACGCAGCCTCTCTCCTTCTTCAGTAGCAGGGGCAGCAACCAAAGTTTCTTCCCTGTTCTTTTCACTACAGTAAGTGTCTATCCAGGAAATGGAAACCAAACCTAGGACACCAATACTGCTCCAAATCTGTTAACTAGTTTTAAAATCTTCTGATCCCAAGTTTCCCAGAAGGCAAACCACTATTTAAATATGACTTTTGACTTTTTTTTTTTTTCAGTTAATTGCATGAATTGGAACAAAGCTTTCCTCTTAAAAATAGTACCTTGGGCTTCTGTGATGGCTCAGTGGTAAAGAATCTGCCTGCCAATGTGGGCAACATGGGTTCAATCGCTGTTCCAGGAAGGTCCCTCATGCCACCAAGCACCAGGGCCCTTGCTCCATAACTACTGAACCTGTGCTCTAGAGCCTGAGAACCACAACTCTTGAGCCTGTGCGTTGCAACTGCTCAAGCCTGCATGCCCTGGAGCCCTTGTGGAGAGAGGCCACCACTGTGGGAAGCCCACACACAGCAACTAGGGAGAGTGGCCCCTTCTTTCCACAACTAGAGAAAAGCTCATGTGGCAGCAGAGACCCAGCACAGCCAATAAATAAATAAACAATGCCTATTTTGCTGTACATCAAAAATGGCACAGCAACCATGCCCAGTCATTTTAACCTATGACCACTTTGCTAATTTCTGAGACATTTCCCCCAAATTATTAACCCCATCATATCCCTAAGCAATGAATTTGAAAGGACTATTGAAAATAAGTATACTATTGCAATTTTAATTTTAAATTGAAAGTGGAGAGAAAAATCACAAATGTTGCTTTTATGTTGGCATTGCAGATTTGCTAATAAATCATGGATCCATAGTCTTCCATAACCCAAACTGTGTGGAAGGGGGATTGCATCTGTAACCCAAAGAGAGAGATGTTTTAAGGGTTGTTTGTTAGTGGCAAAAGTTTTTTTGAGAAAAGCAAGCAAAACAACCCTACAAACAAATAGCATGTGTGCAAATTTCACTAGGTCAAATAATGTATACTTTGCGCTTCCCAGGTGGTGCTAGAGGTAAAGAATCTGCCTGCCAATTCAGGAGACATAAGAGATGCAGGTTCTATCCTTGGGTCAGGAAGATCCCCTGGAGGAGGGCATGGCAATCCATTCCAGTATTCTTGCCTTGAGATTCCCCATGGACAGAGGAGCCTGGCAGGCTATAGTCCATAGGGTCTCAAAGAGTTGGATACAACTGAAGCGCCTTAGCACACAGCGTGTACTTTGGATGGAAGGGTAGAGTTTATTTTTGTAAACTTATATTGATTGGACTTGTCTTTTAAAACCCTGTGGCATTCCAAGAGTCCTCACCTGAGTCAAGCTTCCATTTATAAGCAAAGATCTTCCTGAATCAGTTATTGAAGATGAGGAAATATTTGTTTATGCACATCCATTTTCAATCTCAATGTTGTTTGTGAACAAAAGAGAATACTAATTACTGTATTAATTGAGTTTTATTGCAACAGAGCACAGAAAGCTGCAATCAAAGAAAGTCAAGAAACTCCAAATGTCAACAATTGCCACATATATCTGAGCCAATCACTGCAAAGAATCTTGGAATACCTGCTGGAATTGATGAAGGCCAGGCCACGTGACTTTTCTTGTGGGATGGAAGGTGGAAGGAAACTCCACCCAAGCCATACAGACTAAGCACAATTGCTCTGGGATAGGAAGGACTCATCCTGTGAAGAAAAGAAACAAGAAGGGAAATTACATGCCCATCATGGTGCCCAACCAGCAATAACAAGAAAAAGACAGCTCTACATGTATACAGCTGGTACTCAACAGAAGTATAACTAAAATGCCAGACCTTGTACCTGCAAACAAGCCATGTTCCCCCTGCTGCTTTGAGAGGGCAAGGAAATTGCAACCCACTCCAGTGTTCTTGCCTGGAGAATCCCAGGGGGATTCTGGTGGGCTTCCATCTATTGGGTTGCAGAGTCGGACACGACTGAAGCGACTTAGCAGCAGCAGCAGCAGCAGCATTCTTAATTCCAAATGCTATCATTGGGCAAAAGCATCTAAGGAAATGTTTGCTAAGAGTAAGGACAATGAGAAAGAACAAGAATGCTTAGGATGGGGAAGGTGAAGAGAAGGTGGGTCTTCTGATTGGGATGGGTGGTAGAGGCAGGAAATCATATATTCACCATTTCTCAGTATTGTCAGAAAATTCTGCTTGTCTTTTGGTTGGATGGCAAGACTGAGTTCTTTAAAGAAAATTGACCCACTTGCTGCATTTAAGCTGTTTACATGCTCACTTCTTAATGTCACAAACTAGCCTTGGTGTTCAAGAAGCTTGTTTGCCACAGGGCAAAGCAAAGGCCAGGTAAGCAGTTTGAATATGATGAGAGCCAGGAATATAGAATTTCAAGCCTTTTGAAGTTTGAAAATAAAACGGATTTTGTTTGCTTTCAAAATTCACTTCCATATTCTAGGCAGGTTTCTGGAAAAGAAGCTAGTCGCCCCTACCTTTTACCAACAGTACAGAGAGCTGCTTGCAATTTAAGACAGAGCCATAATTTCATTTTTTTCTCATGCTTTTCTATTTGACGTTGAGTCCTTCTTTCCCTCGAGGAAAATCTGAGGTTCCTGAAGAATCATGGAGTGTCTGCTATAGCTTTCCTTAGCCCTAGCCTTCTTCTCTCTAACCCCCCAGCTCATCTTTTTGCCTTTTTAGATAAAATGTGCTTCTGAGGGCTTTACTTCTTAAGAGATCCTCATTGGGAAGCCTTCAAGAATTTTCTTTGTGTGTCCAGTGTGTGTAGTGTGTCTGTGTTTGTGTCAACATGTTCTTATAAGGAAGATGATATTAATGAAAAAATACAGTCAACTAGGCCTCGACTAGGCCAAAATCCAAGGCATCTTCCTTACCGGAAATGCTAAATATACAAGCCCTGCTTTGTATGCTAAAATTCTCACCTTGCTCCAAGCTAATGGCTGAGGGTACAAGCAACATGCTTGGAAATTCAGGTCACAGACTGACATCCTAACTGTGGGAAATAAAATGCAGCCATCAGCGCAGCAGTATCTGCTGGGCTCCAGACTCTGTTTCTCAGAGATTGTATTATGTGTAGATATTATTGCCTCCTACTATTATTTGCATCTCTTGCTGGTGCTCTGTCTAACACTTGGTTTCATAGGATGTCATTCAGAGACTGACAGGGCAGCCTCTGGAGGGGAAAGGGCTCCCTTTGCAAGTCTAAAGGGCAATGTCTGTTCAGAATTAGACCTGGCAGTTATTAAAGTTTGCCAGTGTGCCAGTCTTGATGGAGAATTATGTGGCTACTGGAGATGGTATGATATTCTGATACTGATGGTGAGTCTGGCCAATGAGCTTACAGCTTGGCTTTAGAATGCTGGCAGTGGGAACTGAGAATCTCAGGGCTCCTGGGAAAAGCTGCAGATATTCAGTCTGAGAGTTTCAGATTGTTCATAGTTAAGATGATCACATGGTCCATTACAGAAAATAATTTCAATCACTTCTCACTGCTTTTAGGAAAAAGAGAAAGAAAAGCCTCTTTACCACTGTCTATCCCTGTATCATCCTGACTCTGCAAAAATGTCCCCAGCCTCATTTTGCACCACTCTCCACATTATGATCTGAGTTCCATTTCTGTCCCTCTTTGCCTGTCATTCTCCACCTTCCACAGGGCCTCAGCATCTTTGGGTCCCTCTGAATTCTCTTGCTTCCTCATCAACTCTTATTCACCCACATCTCACCCCAAGGAAAACTTCCTCAGAGAAGCCTCCTTTGACATTGGAATGGACCAGATCTCCTTCAATATTTATGTTTCCAGACATGCAGATGCAGGAGATGGAAATGGTCCTCCTCCTTCTCTCACTGCAAAACTCCTATTTAAACTTCAAAGCCCAGCTCAAATGTCTCCTTCATTTTGGAGTCATTTCTAATTCTCTGGGTATTCCCTGTGGTTCAAGACTTATTTTTGTCTCTTCTATATGATTTATAGGGCTTCTCTGGTAATTCAGCAGTATTCTGCCTGACAATACAGATGATGTGGAGTTGGATCCCTGGGTTGGGAAGATACCCTGGAGAAGGAAATGGCAAACCAACCCAGTCTTCTGGCCTGGGAAATCCCATGCACAGAGGAACCTGGAGGACTACACTCCATGGAGTCATGAAGAGTCAGACATGACTTAGCAACTGAACAACAACAACAATAATATCACTTACAAATCTGGTTATTTATCTGCTCACTATCCTGTCTACTAAATTTTGGGTTCTTGAAATGCAAGAATTGTGTTACTCATCCTTGAGCTTCTAGCCCCCATTCACTTAATAAATGTTTATTGAGTGAATGAATGCATGAATAAGGAGAAAAAATGAACTGAAAGTAGAGGAGACAAATAGAAAATGTCTTTATTTATAAACAGGATGATGGTCACACCCTTGAGTACTCATTTATGTTTTGTTTAAACCAAACACCTTCTGGACTATAGATCTAGGTATACTATTTCAAGGGCTTCCCTGGTAGCTCAGCTGGTAAAGAATCCACCTGCAATGAGGGAAACCTGGGTTCAATCCCTGGGTTGTGAAGATCCCCTGGAGGAGGACATGACAACCCACTCCAGTATTCTTGCCTGGAGAATCCCCAAGGACATGGGGTCACAAAGAGTCGGACATGACTGAGCAACTAAGTACAGCACATACTATTTCGAGTGAATTTCCTATTTTTTTAAGCCATGCTTTTCTTTTTTCAACCATCATTTACAGTGTAAAATACCCTCTAACTCCCTCCTGTTTCCATCTCGTGATGATATCCTTAGCACTTCTCCACGAAACTCTCACTCCTTACCCACAGAAACTTACCTCTCCAGAATTCAAGGTGGTGACAAGTTGATGTGATCATTTAAGCTCAGCTAATTTGCTGTTTGGAAAAAGCCTACTGAGGAAGTCATTCAGGTCTTTAGGCCCCTCACTCTTCTTTTTTCTGTCTGGAAACAACGCCATTGCCTAACCCATCCGTGGCTGAGGTTTTGGTAGTCTTGGGCAGAGGTGCAGTCAGCAGCAAGTGGCAGGAAATCTGGCCAGATTGGAATAAACAAGGCAGAGGTCTGTTTTTCTCCCATATTAAGAAGTCCAGAGCTGATGCAGATAATCATGGACGTCTTTGACTATCTGGAGTTCATCTACCTTTCTGTTCTACCATGGCTTGCTCCTGCCCAGGATCTGGAAATAGGCACTATTGTCCTCTAAAGAGCTGTGTCACCTGGATATCATTTGGGGTCACCTTGCCCCTTGCATTAAGGTTCTTCAGAGAAATAAAATTGATTCTCTCTCTCTCTCTCTCTCGAGTCAGAGATTTTTAAGGAATTGGCTTATGTGGTTTTGGGGCTGTCAAATTTGAAATTCAAATGGCAAGCTGGCTGGTTGGAAATTCGGGTAAGAGTTAATGTTTCAGTCTTGGGTCCAAATCTGCAGTGCAGGCCAACAGGTGGGAAACAGGCAGGGTTTCTATCTTGCAGTCTAAGGCAAAGTTGCTTCTTCTTTGGAAACTTCAACCTTTGCTCTTAAGGTCCTCAACTGATTGGATAAGGCCCACCAATATTATTGACAGTAATCTGCTTTACTCAAAGTCTCCTGACTGTAAATGCTAACCAAATCTAAAAAGATCTTTACAATGATACTCAGACTGGTTTTTGACTAAGTAACTGGGGGGGGGGCACCATAGCCTAGCCAAGCTGACACATAAAATTAACCAGTTCACCCCTCAAATCTAGTTCAGAACCATAGCTTGGGGAAACCCAGGCCCTTTCCAAGAAGGCTGCACTCTCCTAGTGGCTTATGTATTTAGAGCCACCTCAGGCCCCACAACACATTCTGCTGTGCCCCTTCCATTGTACATCCCAGTGCAAGTTTATCCTGAAATTCAAGCCTGTCCTCAATATCCCACCACAAAACACCACTCTTATACAGCACTAATGGATTTTTAAAGATGTTCCTCAAGATTTGTTGAGTTGGGAGATATTCTTCCACTATTTCCCATATTGCATTTTTTTTTTAATCCTTCTACCATTTCCCATATTGTTTTTTCCTTCCTTCTCAACAGCTCTCTTTTGGACTGAGACCTGCACCTAAACCCCAAATCCTCTCTCTCCAGTTATGCAAAAGTATTTCCCCTCTTCTGATATTTAAAATCACAAATTCTCAGATATTTGGAATCTATACCAAGGCTTTATGAGTATATTTTTTCCAACAAAGACATTCATTTCTTTCTCCAAATGAAATTCTGATTCCACTGCTAAGATTTTATATATATATATACACACACACACACACACACACACACACACTATGTATATATACTATGTCTCCTTTTTTTTTTAACTTCTTTACACCTAGGAGTGTGAGACCAGCAAAATACGGCCTTTGAGCGTCTTCAAACTTTCCAGACAAAACAGAGTAATAGAGGCATACAGGGAGAGAGATCCTGGAAAAGCATTAAAGCCTAGAAGAGTTGTCAAATTCTCCTGCCAATGAGCCCAAGCTCCTCAGCACAGCACATGTGTCCTTGTCCATTTATCCACTCTCTCATTCTATCTGACCTCAAAGCCTGTGCACTAGTGGCACTATGTTACAGGCTGTGCCTTTGTTCATGCTGTAGCTCGCATCTGTCATGTTCAGTCTATCTTTCTCTTTCTCTCCCTTTCCCCCTTTCTTTTTCCTTCTTTGCAAGTCATAATGGTGAATTCATCCTTCTAGGAAGCTCTTCCTGATTCCTCAGAGAGAATGTTACCATTGCTTCTTGGACAGTAATTCTCTTCCAAGTACATCAGGAACTTCAATGCCCTCTATTCCCTTGTGCCGACCATAGCAATAAGGACCACAGCTTAATAAATAGTTGTTGAATTGAATTGAATTCAAATGAATTGGCATATGATGTATTTCAACCTTGGAGATTTTCCACCTAACGTCATTATAAGCCAAGGAAAATTTCATTTCTACATCCTATATTTAAAACTACTGTTCCATTGCAACTCTCAAAAATGATAGTTTTCACTTTTAATGGAAAAAAGAAAAGGCCATTCATATAGATCCCAGAGAATGTATTTGAAGGTCTCCTAATATTTCTGGAGACCATAGCTAGAGAAATACTGGCTTTAAAAAAGTCAAGTTTGATTCTGTGGAAGAAAACTTTCAAGTGAGAATTATTACTCCAAAAGAAAAGTGTTAGTTTTATAACTAGTAAAACTTTTGTTTTAGATGATCATGAAAACAAAACCCCAAAGGAAAAATGTCTAGGATTCCTAAAAATTAGTCAGACCCCAGTTTCAGGAACACAGAGGTCACAACTCATGGGACAGGCTCAGTGATAATGTAAGGGCAAGACCCTAAGGCAGAGGATCAGGTCCTCATACCACTGATCTTCATTTCATGGATTCACAGTCAGCAAGACCAAGGGCAGATCTGCGTGGGAGGGTGTGAGCTGGCAGGCGTGCAAACGCTCTGCCCACAGAAGTTTCCATAGTCGACTCTGGTTGAGTTCAAGCACGGGGCTCCACTCTCTCACGTGGCTGGCACGCGACCCCATTAGGACAGGACTCTCAGTGGTCTCCCTGCCCCACAGAGGTACTTTTTCTTCTTTCTTTAGGTCCTGCCATTGTGCCTGAGAAAAAGATACAGTGACCTGGAAAAACTTATCAAAACATTCAAAGATTGAAAAATGTATTTTCCTATGTCCACAGGACACACACGTCTGGCCTATAAAACCTCTCATCAGTCAAAATGTGGCTCAGGGCACCACCTGCCTTGGAATCAGCTTGGGATTTTGTTCAGAAGCAGATTCACGAGTCCCACTCTAGGGCCTTCCGCGCCCTTGCTCGAGGAGCTGCTTCACTGGCCAGGAGACGCTCTGCTATCCTTCAATCCCTCCTAAGTCCTTTCTTTTCATCTGGGTCCACTCCATCAGCTCCTGGTATCCTGGTCACCTTTGCAGGCTGCCTGCAGGTCCTGCCCTCTCCCGGAGTCGGACTGCAGACCCACCCTCCCGGCCCGCGGCATTGCGTCACTTTTGCGCATGCGCACCACTGACAGTGGCCATTCAGCGGTAAGTACTGGCAGATGGGCTCTGTGATCCTGATCTTCCCAGAAGACACCCTGCTGAGCGGAGGCGGGCTGCCGTCACCTCAGCTGTCAGTGCTCCTTGACTCCAATAATTTTTTGACTCCATAGGGCCCTTGGGTTTACCCCAAACACGGAAAGTGAAATCCAGACATTTCACTTCAGCAGCTCCTTCTCCATCTACAGCTGCTCCCAAGGAGCCTCTGGAAGAGGGGCGGCCTCTTTGCGTCAGGGAAATCCGTTCATTTCCCTGTGTTCTGTCTGCTTTCGGCCCTCCTGCTCCCATTGCTTGGACAGGTGCCAGATGCTTCCCTGGGGATCTGGAGCTCACTGGCCCCATGGATCTGGGGCTTGAACTATACCTTTTTCCCCAGTCCGGCTTTGCCCAGGATGGCGGCAGGAACCTATCTCATGTCTTGCAGACCAGCCGCTTCTGTCTTTGTCTCCCTCTCAACCCTGAACTGAGCCTCGTAATGAACGTGAAACAAGAGAGTGAACAAGCTGGCTTAAAACTCAACATTCAAAAAACTAAGATGGTGGCATCCGGTGGCATCACTTCACAGCAAATCGATGGGGAAAAAAAAATGGAAATAGTGATAGACTTCATTTTCTTGGGCTTGAAAATCACTGTGGGTGGTGACTTCAGCCATGAAATGAAAAAAGATGCTTGCTCCTTGGAAGAAAAGCAAAGAAAAACCTAGACAGCATATTAAAAAGCAGAAACATCACTTTGCCAACAAAAGTCTATATAGTCTAAGCTATGGTTTTTCCAGTAGTCATGTATGGATGTGAGAGTTGGACCATAAAGAAGGCTGAGCACCGAAGAAAAGATGCTTTTGAGCTGTGGTGTTAGAGAAAACTCTTGAGAATCCCTTGGACTGCAAGGAGATCAAACTAATCAATCCTAAAGGAAATCAACCCTCAATATTCATTAGAAGGACTGATGCTGAAGCTAAAGCTCCAATAATTTGGGCATCTGATGTGAAGACTCATTGGAAAAGATCCTGATACTAGGAAAGATTGAAGGCAGGAGGAGAAGGGGACAACAGCGGATGAGATGGTTGGATGGCATCAGCCACTCGATGGACATGAGTTTGAGCAAACTCAGGGATATGGTGAAGGACAAAGAAGCTTTCCATTCTGCAGTCCATGAGGTCACAAACAGTAGAGCATGACTTAGCAATTGAACAACAAAAATAATGCTGACAGATCTCCAAAGAGAGAAACAAAAGGAAGAGTTACATATACTAACCAATATAAGCTAATTACAAAGACACTTGGGGACTCAGTGTAATGAAGAAAGTCACTCCCTTGGTCTTACTGGCTATGGGGTCACTCTGGTTCCCAGAAATTCCAACAATAGCATGTGTTTGAGCTTTCGGGAACAGCGACTAGCAGCCAAGTCTAAAGCAACAGGCTCTCCTGTGGTTCATCTGCCTTTGATTTTTCCCCAGTGTGAGGATTCGATAGTTACCCAGCATGTTCTGCCTCTCAGGAGTAGAGTTTAGAGATGGCCTCAGAGCTGAGGGGCTTGAACTTTGGGGAGAAACCTTCCCCTGTCACAAACTTGGTGATGGGAACAGCAGGCTAATTTCTTCTGCAAAGCTTATGTGATGAACTGCGGCCATTTTCAGGGGGAAAACAATCAACAGGGAGGTTTTCCTCAGATGGTGGATGTGTGTGCAACTGGCATATATGACTCAGTAACGCCTTCTTCAACTCTTCCAGAAAATCTTGCCAAGAAGAGCGGGAGCACTGACTACGTATATGAACAAGATGGGCTTAAAGAGGCCGTTCTGATTCCCTACTCTTTACCATCAGCAGTCACCCCACAGATGGGAGTGGCTGGACAACTGAGTTTATCATCTATGCTAACATGACAAAAAAATTGGGATCTGAGATGTTGCCATGATCCTAATGTCCACCTGATCTTCTCTCCATTTATAACTGTGGGCAGGTTCCTCTGATATACCTGGAATAAGTGATGGCAGGCATTCAGTTGTCACAGTGAACACTGGAGGGTGTGTGTGTACAACACCCCCCCACACCTTCTAGCTCTACAGTTGTTGATTTAATGCTTCTTATGATGCCCCTTGACCAAATGTCACTTACACCAACCTGCCAGCAAGCAGAGGTTTTATTTACACAGAGCTCTAGACTGACATTCTTAAAATGTTCCCCACCCTATAACCTCACCCTACCCTCAATGTGATAATTCTAGGAGGCAAATTTTAGCTTCAGAATCAATATCAAAATGTTTGTCTATGGCTTTCCTTTGTCTTAGAAATTTTGCCAAAAGGGTCTGAGAATGCCAAAAAAAGACCCTCACAAAGTACCCTTTCTGGAGAGCAGGGGTTTCTACAAGAACCGCTTTATGTCTTTTAAATCGTTCCCCCAAATTTGGCAGACCACTCTCTCTCCTCACTGCTCCTTGAAATTACACTGAAAGCACTTTGAGGAGCTATTGGTTAAGAAAATATGTAATGATAGGATGAATTCAGTGTCCCTTTTAACTGAATGTACATTTTATGGATCATAAGATCTGCATACATTCTAAAAATAGACACACACCTGGGAGAGGAGAATTCCCTGGCAGCTGGCAAATATTGCTGACTTCACAGACCTCCAGCAGTAATTCTGGATCGGAACCAATGTCAGACAATCATTCCCTAGGTTCCCTGCTCAGCTCCAGGGGTCTGTTTTTTCTCCTACCCAGAATGCAAAGGAGCCTGGGCCAGAAATGCTCCAGAATACTTGATTTGTTTCCAAATTCTCTCCAATCTGGAGGACTCCAAAAAAATGAGCAAGGGAATCAATTATTCTGTGACTAAATCAGGGATTCTGTTATCTTCTCGAGTCAGAATGGGATAGCCAACCAAAGATAGAGTCTTAGGCTATATAGAGCAATCTAGACAACTTGGTTTTCCAGCCTCAAGCCTGGAACAACCCTGTAGCCAGGTTGGGCCCATGAGCTCTGCTTCTGTATTAATGTTATGATGTATAGAAGGTTCGAATCAAAGAGTTTGAATTTCGATGCTTAGAGATGTGATCAAGAGTATCAGTGATAGTCATCCATGGCAAGTGGTAGGATTGTACATCCTGGCCTTCTTGTATTTGGGCGGAGCCATGTAAGTAGTTCTGACTAAGGAGTTTTTAGCCATTGAATTGGTGTTACTTCCAGGTCGTATCATTTAGCTGCCACTCTGAGACCTTCCAGGCCTCTTTTCCCCCTCTGGCTGTGTGGAGATGTTGGCTATTTTATCAGCGTGGGTCTCTGAAGACTATTTGTGAGTGGAGCATCCCAGCTGAATTGTGATGGACAGGCGGTGAGATGGGAAGTAAATCTTTATTGTGTGATGCCGCTGCCACTTTAGAGTTGCTTGTTCCTGTAGCATAACTTGACATAGCCCTACCAGACAGGCTAGATTATAGCGCACAATGCTTCTTTGTTTTAGGTTCCCTGTGAAAATTACACTGAAAGTTAAAAGGACTATGTTTATTTATTGATTTATTTATTTGTGGTAACCTGAGGCCCCTTTCAGCTGTTTTTCATCCTATGACCTCCAAACCCCACTGATTTGACTGGAGTAGTACTGGTTTTCATGGGGTGGAGAGCTGGGCAGATGCAACGTTGCTAGGGTCTTGTTCTGTTGGCACACTTCTGGCCAGGCATCTTCCAAAACAGAACTTTCCTTTTGTCCCTTCATAATGAGCCACATAGACCAGGCAAAAAGGGGACAGGCTGTCTCCAAAGCTCAGAAAACATGGGACTCAAACCTTGATGCCTTAATGCTTGTCAATCCAGTGTTTTTCACAGGCACCATTGTTTTTTTTTTTTTTTTTCTGTGCTTGATTTTAAATGGCATTTTGAATCTTGACCAATTTACATCATTTTAGCCCCACGCCCTTATCCTCTCTGGCACTCTTGAATACATTGGGGTTTGTGTTTGGACAGTTGTGATGATGTATTTCAAACCCCGTGCTTAGCCGCACACTTTAATGACAGGTGAGGAACAATTGGGCTGTTTGGCATGTGTCAGGTTCTAAATGTAGGGATGAAGGTTTTAATGGTAACAAAGGGACAAATAGATTTGTCCTCAACTTGGCAGCAGTGTCACTCTGCCAAGCTCTGCCAGCCTGATGCTTGAGCACTTTCAGGCCCAGGACTTTTCTAAAACATGGAGAAGTTCCCTAGAACCACTGATGAGAAAGAAAAGCAAATATTTCTGCTTTGCAGCACCTTTAATAAATACCAGTGATTTGGGCAGGACCCTTTAGGGTGAAGACTCTTTAAAAGGCATGACATTTAGACTTGGTCCAACATCATTGTTTCCCCATTGACATTTCACTTCCTTTGATAGACATCTCATTATTAAGCATCATATTATTAGCACAAGTGCTTTCTGTAGAAACATAAAGGCAAGGATGCTTATTAATCAGAAACCAAATTTTCTATTCAGGCTTGTAATCAGGGATCTTGGAAAATGTGAATACTCTTACTGGGCTGGAAGGACTGAGAACAGCTTCCTCCCATGGTGCTTGATCTGCTAGGATAGTGATGTCAGAGGGATGGTGTCCTGTGAGGCACAGGAGAAACTGCTTAAAGCCGTACTGACCTGGGGATAGCTACCAGGGAGGGTCTTGTAGTGACAGTTCCCAGGCTTTTTGGCACCAGGGACCAGTGTCATGAAAGACAGTTTTTCCACAGACTGGGGCAGGGAGGGGAATGTTTTGGGGATGATTCAAGTGCATTACATTTATTGTGTATTTTATTCCTGTTATTATTACATCACCTTCACCTGAGATCATCAGGCATTAGATCCCAGGTGTTGGGACCCCTGTTATATGAATCAACGGAGTCCTGTAAAGTGAGATGTGAAGAGTGCTAAGAATGCTATGCCACTCAAAAATACCTATTTGCCTGCATTTCCAACATTAGAAGTTATTCCTTCGTAAGGGTTCCAGATTATAGAAGAAATAGTATAATTAGTAGTTAATAAACTCTGGAGTCATGCTCCTTGGGTTTGAATCCCAGCTCTGCCACTTACTAGCTGTGTGACCTTGAGGAAATGACCCAAACTCCCTGATCCTATTTCCTAATTTATAAAATTGCATAATAATTGTCCTGCCTCATAGAGTTGTTGTAAAGATTAAATTGAGTCCATACATGGAACACACAGACCAATACCCTAACAATGCTGCCTCTCTCCAGCTTTTCACTCATGAGTTCCAATCCTAAATTGAAGTTCAGTTTCCATGAGCAGTCAAGAGTGGTGGCTAGGTAGTCTTGTTGAGGAGTTACTTCCAGACCTGGAAGGTTCCCCTTGACAAGGATTTGCTTTGGGTTTTCTTATCTCTGTATAACCTTCTTGAGGTCTTGTTCAATTCTGTGTTTTATTTTTATTTTATTGTGTTTTATTTATTTATTTATTTTTTTGCCACACTGAGCAACATGCAGGATTAAACCATGCCCCCTCCTGCCCTACAGTGGAAGCTCGTGGAGTCCTAACCACTGGATGGCCAGGGAATTCCCCCTCTTTTTCAGTTTTAAACTTCTCAAAGGCAGTCACAAAGATTCATAATGTAGGCACAGAATGTGAGTGTTAGTTACTTAGTCATGTCTGACTCTTTGTGACCCCATGAACTGGCTCCTCTGAACATGGAATCTTCCAGGCAAGAATACTGGCTTGGGTAGCCATTCCCTTCTCCAGGGTATCTTCCTGACCCAGGGATCAAACCCAAGTCTCCTGCATTGCAGGCAGATTCCGTACAATCTGAGCCACCAGGGAAGCCCAGGCATGGAACATAGATGTGGGGAAAATTAGATGAAAACAGAGTCATCCCCTTTCTTCTGGAGGGTACTGGGGCTGCTAAAGAAATTCTTTATTAGCCTGAGCCCAGTCTGGGCTAAGAGGGTTTCCGAAGGTAATCAGTTAACTCCATTTGTTAAGGCTGATTTTCTGACTCCAACAGTAGACAGATTTTCCTTCTTCAGAACAGTCTTGTTGTCTGCGGCCATGTTACCCTGAACATGCCCAATCTTATCTGATATTGGAAGCTAAGCAAGGTCAGGCCCGGTTAGTACTTGGATGGGAGAACAGTCTTGTTTAAAACGAAAGACCACTAAAAAGAAAATTTGATTAATCCACCTTGCTTAAGAATGTTCAAAAGACTTTTCAGAAACTGCAGGCTCTAATCCCATGAGGGCAGCTGGTTCTCAGGCCTTCTCTGCGCCACCAGAGAACAAAGGCCCAGGACACTTCCGGCCACCTTGAATCACATGGGGGAGTGCCAAGAAAGGGAAGCTCCTATCTTTCTCCAGTTTTTAAGGTTAGAGTCACAAAATTGTGATCCTTTCTTACAAATGACTCTGTCCTCTGTCTTATGCAAACCACCGAGCAAATAAAATGGAGGTTTTTAAAGTTCATATTGACCTTTTTTGACATCTGGAACAATGTGATCCCTTCAGTTTGTAATGGAAAATAGATTTAGCTACTTGCCTGGATAGCTCTTTAGGGAGCTACTGCCTTCTCATTTTTAGAATCTTTGCTCTAGAATTTTTGCTCAAACTCTCCTTTTTGGTAAAACCCATGGGTATTGAATAGGCAAAGATGGGTGATTTGTACCCTGGTTTGGATCTCTGCTTCTCTTCTAAAGCAAGTTACCTACTGCCTGTTCGAGCATGATCTCCCACTTTCTTCATTTCCCTTGTTCACATCAGAAAAGTAATGTTCATTAACTATTGATAATTAAAACCAGGACAACAGGCCTAAAAAAATTATATACTATGAACTTCTTAAACGAGATTTTTCCAGGCTTGGGGTCCTTCAATGCCAACTTATTCAGTTTGATTTGGTTTTACCTTGTAGTTTTTTTTTTTTCTCCTTCTCCAAGTTAATGGCATCTCTGAATACCAGCTCACTTAATCATACCTCTAAAATGGTATTTTGTTTTCTCTTCCAAAAACTCTTGACTAGGGCAGGACAGGGAAATAGGATCTTCTCAAGGAACTGCCCAACCCAGCAGACATGTCTTGGCTATGAAAACAAATAGGAAAATACTAAAGAAACATAAGTCTTTGAGTTACTGGGTTTTACAGAAGTAAAGAAAAATAAATATGTGTTTATTTAATGGACCCACTCTACTGGGAAAACCCCAGAGTGCCAAGGAAACATATCACTGGGGCTCTCCGAAGGAAGGAAGCCCTCCTGTAACTGCCATTTTCTTCCTCTCTTCTTCTTCCAGATCTGCAAGTAACCTTACCAGCAATTTTACTTTTCCCTAACTAAACTGTGATTTCCAAGCATGCACTGCCAGAAGGTGTGCCTCGTTGTCCTAACCAGGGCAAGTGCTGGGAATCTGCCTTTATGGCCACTTTTCTTCAGTCTCTTTCAGAGAGGTCATTGAATTTGAGATTCATAGTTATGCAAGTAGAATGCACTTATACATTTGATGATTCACCATAATTCGTGTTATATTTAATTTGGAAAAGTGGAGCTTTGTCCAGACTTTACAATGATGTCAACTTTTATTGAGATATGCACCAGATAAGGAGCTAAGGATTTTACATACATTTATTTTTTAATTCCCAGGACAACTCTATGAGGGAGATATTATCATTCCTCCATCTTGCAGGTGTAAAAGCTAAAGCACAGAGAAATTAAGGAACAAGAACAAGGTCACACAGCCGATAAGTGAAGAAGTCAGAATTCAAATCCCTATTTTGATTTAAAAGTCCAAGGTCTTAAACTCTATCAGCAGAGTGCTTCAGGAGTTGGCTTTTAGTAGAATAACTCTTACATAATGGACTTGAAACACACACTTGTTGAATAAATTAAAAAAGCAAACACACAAATTTGTTCCTTGTAATAATCCTTTCAGTAAAGTCCATACATGTAGTATTCATGGTAAATAAAGCTACAGCTGCTGCAAGAAATCACTGCTGAATCTCAGTGCTTAACTCAGTGAATGTGCACTTCTCATCTGTCACAGTAGAATATGGGTGGTACAGAGCCAGGCTCCCTCTAGAGTGTGGCTCTGCCATGCTCAGGGCTTTTCTCTCAAACTTACCCTGAGTGCTGTGATCTCCAGGCTTGCGTCACCAACCAGGTGGCACATGGTAGATGAGTGGAGGATCGCTCTGGGAGTGTTTTTAGGGCCAGGGCTGGAAATGTCATTCATTCTATTGGCCAGGACTCTGTCACATGGCCCCACCTACTGCAGAGGAGGTTGGCTATGCGCCCAGGAAGAACATGAAATGGGCGTCTCTGCAACAGACCTATATATTATTTTATAGATGGAAACCTGCAAACTTGCACTGTATTTCCTTGATAAAATCCTTCCTCCTACTTGAATGGAAATTTCCATCATTTGAGTCATTCCTTTGTATTTGATGGCCAAAGTTGGAGTTTTGCACACTTAAGATGTGATGTAAAATGCACAACTCTTCCTATGACCACCTGCACTAGTTTTATTTTGTTAGTGCAGAGTACACTTGTTGATAATATTAGAAAGCTCTAGATGTCTGGGGGATACTTTGATAAGGGTGGATTCAGTGAAAAGCTCTGGGCGTTGGGATAGAAGAAGTGATCTTAAAGTATGACTTGGTGGAGGAATGCCTAGTTTAGATATAAAATTTATGTGTGTGGCTGAAAAACTTCATAAGTTTATCTGTAAGGAAGTTAATTACCTTGTTCTGGATGACAAAGATAGTTGTTAAACTAGATCAGAAATGGATTCATCTCATTATTTGTCTCAAACCTGACTCAACTGAGTGATCTCATTTTGAGGGAGTTTCTTTTCATTGAGAGGTATGTTTATAGCTTGTCTAAGTGACAACTGGCAACATCCTCTTTGTATTTAAAATTACAGCCCATTAAAGGCAGGTTTCTGTTTACTCTCCCAAGTATTGGGGCTCTCAAGTTTCTAATTCCTAATGAGAGGCTGAATTATTCATAAAAGAAATTTATCTTTCTTACTCCAGTTATTAATCTCTTGATGCTGTTGGTGGTCTCAAGGCTCTGCCATGAGAGCTTAATGCATTTTGTATCAGTGGGTCACACCCACTGGAGATGTCTTTGGCTTGACATGAAGGGGTTAAAAAATAGGACTTGAGATGGTGCCAGACAATTAGGTAATTACAAAACACTTTTGCACAGTAAAGTAATCTTGTAAGCATTACGCCTGAAGTCATGGCTACCAGCTCTTGCTTTCTTAATTGTGCACTAAGGTTTTCAATGTCATCATTAAGTTCCCAGATTAAAAAAAAAAAAGATTTCCTATTTTTGAAGCATATGGTGAATTTTTTTCTCAGTAACTTTTCTTTACTGGTATGAGAATAATTTCAAGAATAATAATACTTCCAAATTAATAGTGAGATAGCAGTCAACATTGATGGAGTGCTCCCTATGAGCTAGGATCAGTGCTAAGCACTTAGCAAGTGCTATCTTGTTTTGCTTTCTCAACCACCCTGTGAAGTAGGTAACAATAAACAGCTAAGGCTCACATTACTGCTTCCTATGCTCCAGGGACTCAGTTAATATCATTACAGTCCTCTGCAGTTTGTGCTCTAACATTCATTGAACTAAGAAGCCATCAATCGTAAGGTAGTGTTATGAGCTGAATTGTGTTCTCCTAAAATTCATTATTGAAATCTTAATCCCCAGTACTTCAAAATAAACTGTATTTGAAAATCAGGTCTTTAAGGAGGTCATTAAGTTAAAAAGAGGTCATTAGTATGAACTCTAATCCAATATGATGAGTGTCCTTATACAAAGAGGGGATCTGGACACAGACAGGACAGAGAGAAGACCATAGCATAGGGAGTAGATGGCCATCTACAAGCCAAGCAGAGAGGCCTCGGAAGAAATCGACCCCAGCAACATCTTGATCTTTGACAGTTTCCAGAACTATGAGAAAACAAATTATTGTTATTTAAACTGCTCAGTTTGTGGTACTTTGTTAACAGTGGCCCTGGCAGGGCTTCTCTGGTGGCACAGGTGGTAAAGAATCCTTCTGCAATGTGGGAAATATGGGTTCAACCTCTGGGTTGGGAAGCTCCCCTGGAGAAGGGAATGGCTACCCACTCCTGTCTTCTGGCCTGGAGAATTCCATGGACAGAGGAGCCTGGTGGGCTACAGTCCATGGGGTGGCAAAGAGTTGGACATGCCTGAGCACCTTTCACTTTCAATTTGGCAAACTAATACAAGCACCATGATTTTACATACTGCTAAGAAAATAGCAAATTAAATTATGATTAAGGCTTTGAATTTCTATTTTAAGCATATTCAAAGAATCCTCATTTAGACACAAACTTTCATCAAATAAAACTCTTGTGCATATGCAAAAGAGAAGTCATAAGTGAAGTGTCTTACACAAGGTAAGGTATTCCTAAAACTTCTTCACGTACAGAGTATGACTTTTCTATAATACTTTTCCACTCAGGGTCATTAGAATCTGATTTTCCACACAAAGTTATCTTCTATGCCATCAAGAGGGTTGATGTTACAGCATTTCTTGAAATAAGTCTCCACAATCATCCCCAGGATGTTCTTCAAGCCACAGACACGCATCCTGCATGTTTGGACGCTGACATGTGTTTGATCCTTCTGATCTGTTTCATCTCTGTGTACACAGTCTTATTTTGATGCTAAGTTGTGATGTTAAATGTTTGCACTCAATAATTAGTTACACAATAAATGGAAAGAAGTGGGAATGTGAAGTGGGAATATAGCCAAGAATGGGGGGAAGTTTTGAAACAGGAGAGAGGAAGGAACGCCCCCCCCAGCCAATATAAACAGTCTACCTCATAATTTTACCATTGTCTCTCCTGACATTTATGCATCTTCTGGTTGGCATCAGATTTGCTATCCTTTCCTGTAAGGGGAAAGAGTTACATTCTTATGCCACTGAGGCATGTGGGGTACTCAGGCTGAAACGACCTGAGTTATCCCAGCCACATCCAAAGAGGACATCATCAGGAGGAGGGCCAGTTGGGGGGGAACTTTGGTCCTGGCCTTGTGTACACAGGGAGCTTCAAACTAAGAATTTGGATTTTCCCCCATTTTAAATATAGAAATGATCCAGGTCTTGCCTGATTCCTGAAAGACCCTGACTGCAAAAATGAAGCTCCAATTTTGTCCATCTTTTCAATAGATATTACTAGAGTGGCTTTAATGACTTTACTATCCAGCAGAGTAGTCAAACTTTGACTGCCCGGGAGAGTAATGCATGGTTGTTTATCTCAGCTAGTCCACTTTGACCGAGGGAAGAAGACCTAAAATTTGCAATTGCTTTGCTGTAATGAGTAGTTTGGGTTTCCGAGGTTTCTCAGCAGGTAAATAATCTGCCTGCAGTGCAGGAGACGTGGGTTCAATATCTAGGTTGGGAAAATTCCCTGAAGGAGGGCATGGCACCCTCTTCCAGTATTCTTGCTGGGGGAATCCCATGGACAGAAGAGCCTGGCAGACTGCAGTCCTTGGGGTCACAAAGAGTCAGACACAACTGCAGCAACTGGGCACACATACACAGTGAATAGCTTGCCGGAGATGTGGAGAGAGGGAAAAAAGAAAATCTGATTTAAGAGTTGCAGTCTAATCAGAGAGACTGTTTCATATACATGGAGAGGAGGGAACAAGCTTTTGGACTGAAGGAAGAATAGGTGATTTGAGCAATTAGTTTGAAAAAGCCCTTGTCCCCAGAGCTGACTAATTTGACCAAGCTTGTGTGGTAGAAAACATCTAGTAAGTTACCTGAAGTTTCACATTGTCTGGCTATTAGGTGACAGAGATGGGTAGTGTCTAGAAGACCAAATGTAGTTTTTGCTTTTCATCTAAATAATGGGGCACCACTTGGAGGCAGAAGCTTTGACCCGCATGGTGAAGAGCAGGATTATTGCTCACTGTGACCTTGGCAGTTGCCAGCTCGACTTTGGTTTTTGCCTCCATCAGTTGCCACCTCTTGGGATTGTAAATATTGACACTCACCCTTAGAGAAATCAATACCTGCATATTAGCCTCCAATTTCATACATCGATGTGCAGATCTGAAGGCCTCGGGTGAATAGGAGATGGCTTTAGCATTTGAGAATGCTGCCTCAGATCTGAAGGCCTGTGGATTCACATTGCCCCCAGTGATCCTCAGCTTCATGACACGATTTCTATCGTTCTCTCTCGGCAGTGTATCTGCATGCAGAATTTTGGCAGAACTGTTTTAGAAACCAGCAGACAAGATAGCAGGATATGCTTTCTCAGAGCTCAAAATGAACCTTCTCAAATTTGATAGAGTAAATTCTCCAAAATAACTCCTAAAATGAAAAAAGAAAATTAACTCTCCGATCGAACATGTGTTTAGAATGTGATCCCGTGTCTCTTTGCATACATTGAGAGATGGGTTATCCTGGGACAGCTTTGCCATCCTCAGTCTCAAGTCAAGTGCCATGTCAATCAGATTAAAAGTGAATGATTCAAATCATATTACTGCAGGTATACTTGTAACCTACGATCAGTCTGGCTGGTGTACTTTTCTCTAGAAGTGAATGATGTTCTGATGAGAATTGTATCTATACCACTCCCCAAACAACCAGACTTTTGAGCCAACTCTTGTCACTGTGTGGACAAGACTCCCGAGAGTGATGGATGGGAGGGGATCTGGTGGTTTTATTCACATGGATACAGATTTGACCTAGATCTGTGCTCTGTTGCATAAACTTGAGTGAGGCACTGTACCAGGTGATAAACCACCTTACCTCCAGCTCTGAGACTGCTGAGGAAAAGTAGGAAGTGCCTAAGGGTGTATCCAAAAATAACTGACAAGACTCTTAGCCTTCACTCTAGAGTTCCAGGATTGTTGTGCCCTCAGGCTAAGTTGGCAGAGGTGTGGTTGGGGTGGGTAGGAGAAACCACTTCCCCAACATCCCTCTTGGTTTGAAATCCTACAAGAAGATCAGCACTGTCTCTGCAGGAACCCTGAATGCATCAGCAGTGTCAGGACCCAGACCTGAGGTGAAAGACGGCTCTGCTGAGGATGTTCGCTGGAGCTGTAACTGGGTTCTGACTCACCCAGGTGCTCAGCTCTGATATAACCAGAATGCACCTTTTTTTTTTTTAAAGCTGAAGTATAGTTAATTTATAATATTACATTAGTTTCAGGTGTACAGTATAGTTATTCAGTATTTTTGCAGATTATACTCCATTACAGGTTATTGCAAAATAATGGTTATAATTCCCTGTGCTATACAGTATATCTTTGTTGCTTACCTATTTTATATATAGAAGCCAGTATCTGTTAACCCCATACTTCTGTTTTTCCCCTTCCCTCCCCCTTTGGTAACCACGAGTTTGTTTTCTATCTCTGTAAGTCTGTTTTAGAATTTACCTTCCTTTTAAACTAAGCCCACCTTGCTTTCCACCTCCTCATCCACACATAAGTTAGGATGTTTTGATTTTCAAACATTTTAAATTAAAAGTATCTGTCCATGTTTTCAACATTATAAAAATGAGTAAGTCCTCACTGGAGAAACTTTGGAAAATATAAAACCATACAAAGAAAAGAAGTCCCAGAGAGCCATAGTCACCAGGCAAAGGCAACCTTTGTACTATCAGTCTTGTGTATGTGTGTGCACGTATATTCCAACTTCAATGGATATTTTGAAATAAAGTTCACACTCAAACTAAAGCCAAGGTGGGTGACACTCAAGTATCCATATTTGCAGTTAAGACCTAGGGCCACCAGGGTCTGGGCCTGGGCCATGTGATGCCACTGAGGAGGCCGTTATGGATCTAATTTACAGTTTGGCTACACCAGGCAGCTTGGTGATAAGCACAGCATGCTTGTTTGTCTTTGATGGATGCCAGGTGGCTTGTGGTCAGACAATCTTCGTTCGGCAGCCCTGGCACTTTGAATCCATGCAGCCAGTGTGAGGCCTTCCCCTGGGGCAAAACTTGGCCCACACAATGGGCCCCCCCAACAAAAGGACAGTCACGGTGGCAGCGGCACCAGGAAGAGGACAAAGAATCATGTAGGCAGGGAGGAAAGAGGAAGAAAGCTAGGGAGGGCGCAGGAGATGCAGCCAACGAGGTGTTGGGGCTGGCTTTTCTATTGTGTTCCGGGATGGCTCTGAAAAACCCTGCTTAGTGCACTTTCCATTAGATGACCTGGATTGAGTCTCAGAATGAGTGCAGGCGGTGCGCTGAGTCTAGACATGCCCCCACCCAACCCCAAGAGCTGTCACCTTGTGAGGCAGTATCTTCTTGGAGGAGGATTTGGTGTGGGCTGCAAAATTAGAAGCAAGAAATAACCACAAATAAGAGAGCGCTAGTGGCCAAACATTTTCCTGTCCTGGCATGGGCTGTGAAGGCCATGTGTGTTTATGTCCTTCTCCAGCTGGAGCTAAGAAGAGGCATCTCCAGAATGCTGGCATCCGGATGCCTCGAGAGCAGGGCCTGTGATGGGGTAAAGGCAGGGACGTGTCAGGGAGTGTCTGCTGGAAGGTATTTGAGGCTCTCCTTGAAGCTGAAACATACTGTACAACCTAGAGTTATCTCAGGACTGGGTCAGGCTAGCCACAGAGGAAGGGGCTGGAGAACCCCGGACCTAGTCATTTTTCCTCCTCAGCTTTTGCTGGTTGTGGGACTGGAATGTAACATTGCTTTCTGATAGGGTCATAATTTTAAAAGCTAATCATTTTCTTCTCTTAAAAAAAAAGTTTCCTATCATAAGAGAAAGAAAGTTGCTCAGTCATGTCCTAC
This sequence comes from Antilocapra americana, assembly GCA_007570785.1. NCBI lineage: Eukaryota > Metazoa > Chordata > Mammalia > Artiodactyla > Antilocapridae > Antilocapra > Antilocapra americana. The sequence goes on from ML662436.1 coordinate 2,452,703, forward strand.
TTTTTGTGACCCCTTGGACTATAGCCCACCAGACTCTTCTGTCCATGGGATTCTCCAGGCAAGAATACTGGAGTGGGTTGCCATTTCCTTCTCCAGGGGATCTTCCCAAACCAGGGATCCAACCCAGGTCTTTGCCTGCATTGCCAGTGAATTCTTTACCATCTGAGCCACCCAGGCAGCCATAGAGAGAAATTTGGATGTTATAAATAATTAAATTTTGGTTTTGCTTAATATGTCAAAAAAAAAGACACCCCCGAAACAGGTTCCCATATCAAAATAGAGGAAATGGGACCGGGTGGTTGGTGGTGAGTCCTTTAGAGGGTGACCTGTACTGAGAAGTCAGAAGGAGATTGGGGACTCGGGACCCACTGCTCTAGAGAACTATCCCCCAGTCAGGATGGAATATATTTCATAAAGTTTCCCCAGGATCAAATATTAGACCTGAATGGCAGGTCAGTTCAGACACTGGGTGAGCAAGATACAGGAAGAGATTAGTCACAGAGCCTAGGGCGGGGGTTCCAACTTCCCTGAGCATATGAATTTCTTTTTCAAATTTCAAAATCCTTCAGACACCTACAGGAGAGTGTGAATACCTATTGATTAAGAAAATTAAGGGTGATTCAAGAATTATTAAACATATTTAAAGGCATATTACTTGGCAAGCAAGCTATATAATAACCTGTGCTTGTGCTCAGTCGCTACACTCATGACTGACTCTCTGCAACCCCATGGACTGTAGCCTACCAGTCTCCACTGCCCATGAGGTTTTTCCAGGCAAAAATACTGGAGCAGGTTACTATTCCCTTCTCCAAGGGATCTTCCAGACCCAAGATTGAACCCACGTCTCCTGTCTCGCCTGCATTGCAGGTGGATTCTTTACCCACTGAACCACCTGGGAAGGCCCATAATAGCATGCAGTTGAAACCAAAGTTGTAAAGGGACTATCATAATCACTGCAATCATACAAATACTCAACCTACACGCCTCATGGCTGTTCATCCCAGACTCACTGGGTATTTGAAATGGAGCCACAGGGCTTCCCGTCATGCCCTCAGGACTGTGAGATTCTTGCTGTAGCCCCACAAGATATCAGCATTGTGATGATCAGAGTATCTGGTGGCCACTGTCCCAGAGTTAAGTCAGTATTTAAACAGAAAGCCCTACCCAGTGGCCTGGAATATATTCCCTAAAGAGCTTCTGGACTGCACAATTGAAGTGACAGGGAGCCTCACCCTGCTGGAAAATGAGATTTCCAAGGTCTTCCTGAAACTGTGGGAAAATCTTTCAGTACATCCTGACTTTTGACTCCTGACACTATGTTCTTCACACAGTGCCCCCCCCCCCCCCCCCACACACTTCACATAATTGCCCATAGCCCCATGTATGTGATATATCACGAAAGGAATTAAGTCTTGGAGGAACCCATTCCTGCTCAGTCAATCACATGCTGGTACTTGGTCCCCCATCTATTGATGCTTGGAGGCAAACTATTTTGGTTAAATATTTGTTCATGGTCAGGCTGTATATTGTCACTGTGCTTATTTAACTTATATGAAGAGTATATCATGAGAAACGCTGGGCTGGAAGAAGCACAAGCTGGAATCAAGATTGCTGGGAGAAATATCAGTAACCTCAGATATGCAGATGACACCACCCTTATGGCAGAAAGTGAAGAACTAAAGAGCCTCTTGATTAAAGTGAAGGAGGAGAGTGAAAAAGTTGGTGAAAAGCTCAACATTCAGAAAACTGAGATCATGGCATCTGGTCCCATCACTTCATGAAAAATAGATGGGAAACAGTGGAAACAGTGACAGACTTTTATTTTTTGGGGCTCCAGAATCACTGCAAATGGTGACTGCAGCCATGAAATTAAGTTATGATCAACCCAGACAGCATATTAAAAAGCAGAGACATTACTTTGCCAACAAAGGTCCATCTAGTCAAAGCTATGGTTTTTCCAGCAGTCACATATTGATGTGAGAGTTGGACTATAAAGAAAGCTGAGTGCAGAAGAACTGATGCTTTTGAACTGTGGTGTTGGAGAAGACTCTTGAGAGTCCCTTGGACTCCAAGGAGATCCAACCAGTCCATCCTAAAGGAAATCAGTCCTGAATACTCACTGGAAGGACTGATGCTGATGCTGAAAGTCCAATACTTTGGCTGCCTGATGTGAAGAGCTGACTCATTTGAAAAGACCCTGATGCTGGGAAAGATTGCAGGTGGGGTAGAAGGGGACGACAGAGGATGAGATGGTTGGATGGCATCACCAACTCAGTGGACATGAGTTTGAGTGAACTGAGGGAGGTGGTGATGGACAGGGAGGCCTGGCGTGTTGCAGTCCACGGGGTCACAAAGAGTTGGACATGACTGAGCAACTGAACTGAACTGAACTGAGTAATACGTTTTCTTTCCAATGTGATCAATTCTTTCTGAATCAGCTTGTAACTTCTGCCTTGAAGCCACAAGTGTTCAGTAATGCTTTTGAACTAATTTGCATTTTTCTATCACCAAGATACCATAAAAAAGTTAGACATGTGTATGTGTCAGGCCACTTACTCTATGCGGTGTCATGCCTTTTTATGTTTACTTTCAGTTTTCAGAAAACCCTGTTAAATAGGTACCAGGATTCTCATTTACAGATAAGGCAACTGAAACTCAGAGAGGCAAAGTCACTTGGTCAAAGTCTTGCAAAGAACAGGTTGTGGGACTAGGATTCCATTCAGGCCTGGTTAAACCCACAGCCAGTCCTAAGCCAGTTTACTTTCTTAAATAAGGAAGAAACTCTATTTTTGGAAAATAATATTGTACTGTTATTCTCTTTTCTTTGTGTATAGAAGTTTTAAATCTTGAATTTTTTTTTTTTTGTATTAGGTTAGGTGTGTGAAGTTGCTGACATTTGGCCATTTCCAACCTATGAGTCAATCTTGTAGTTTCCTTCCTTGTATGAAGGAAAGAAGAAAGAAAGGAAAAAACAATATATGGAAAAATAGCAGTAGAAAGACCAAAGAGCAGAGAGGAAAGAAAGAAAGAAGGAAAAGAAGGGCCCTTCCCTGATGGTCCAGTGGTTAAGACTCTGCACTTCCAATGTAGGGGGCACAGGTTTGCTTCCTGGTCTGGGAACTAAGATCCCACATGCCTTGTGGCCAAGACATAAAACAGAAGCAATATTGTGACAAATTCAATAAAGACTTTAAAACTCGGCCACATCAAAAAAAAAAGAAGGTATGAAAAGTTATTAGATTAGATTAGCAAAGCTCTGTAACTCTTTCCTAAATCTTGCTGCCCCTTAGCCTCTTCCTCCACAAGCTTGGCTTTCATTGTCCAGAGCCTTTGATCAGCATTCCTACAGTCACCAGACTACTAAGTAATCAACAGAGACCAACTGTATCATATTGTCTTCCATTCTTTTTTTTTTTTTAAATAAGAATTGCGCAGATTTCTAGCCACCACCCTGAGGGGGCGAGGAGAAAGAAAAGATCAGCACAACAAAGCCTCGCATTTATAGGCGCCTATAAATACAACTTTCCCCTCCTGGGGGGAAAACACTGGACCAAAACAAAGTGCCCTCAATGTATGAATTTATAAAAATGTAAAGTTAGCACACATTGAAGTTTCAGATGAGAAACATGACCTCAATGTCAAAAGAAGAGAGATGAGAAAATAAAAAATGAAAGAAACCTTTTTTATTAAATAATTAGCTTGGAGACGATACGAAGTATTTTCTAAATGAAACCATTGATAGGAGGAAATAAAAACATTTGAACAATTTGATGAACATGTATGAGTAACAAGCGACAAAGCCAGTGAGAGGTTGAAGCCCTCAAATTGAAGTCTTTAAGGACAAATGTTCTCACCCCCTAATGTTATCTCGGAATCTAAATATGTTTAGCAAGATCTGGTAGGAGAGAAATGTTCTCTAAAATGATGATTACAATATAGCTATTACCCTACACCATCGGCATGCAGAATCTCATCTGGCCCTAGCCCAGTGTGATATGAAAGAAAGAGAACTTTCTTTTCTTATAGATGTTAGCAATTAAACTGGATCAGAGTGGCAAATCCAGGAACCAGAGCCTCCTGTTTTCTTTAGAAACATCCTCCCAGATGGCACTCCCTTGGATGGCATTGCATCTTTGTCTCTCTTCGGCTGCCCACAGAGGAGGACAATGGTGAGACCCGCCCCGGGGCACAATGCCGGTTACCTCTGTGCCAAGGCCCATTATTAAAAGCCTCTTTGTAAGGAGGGAGTTGCCAGAAGACATGTTCTTGTTACACATGGCAGCTTTTTTGATCTTTGGAATTCTCCAAAGGAAATGGCCTGAAAAGATCTAAGGTATGACATTATTGCAATTACTACCATTATTTAAGGCTTTCTTAAGTTTCCTAGGGATGCTGTCACAAAGTCCCACAAACTGGATACCACAAACAAAGTCACGGACAAGGTGGCTCTAATAACAGAAAGTGATTTTCTCAAAGTTCTGGAGGCTAGAAGTTCAAGATCAAGGTGTCTGCAGTGCTGGTTCTCTTTGAAAGCTCTCTCCTTGGTTTGGAGATAACTGTTTCTCCCTGTGTCCTGGTACAGTCCTTCCCCCATGCCCACACATCCCTGGTGCCTCTTTTTGTGTCCAAATTTCTTTGTCTTATAAGGACCCTACTCAGTGTGGATTGGGTCCCTCCATATTTTAATTTAACTGTTTCTTTAAAGATCCTTTCTCCAAATACAGTCTCATCTTAAAGTACTTAAACATAAATTTTGGAGAAGTACAATTTAACCCATCGTAAAAACCTCTGAGGCTTTTTTGAATTGTAATTCCACTATTTTATACTTAATTGAACTTTGTCCAGTCTGAGAATGGTCTAGCTGTGTCTATGCAATAAAGAATGTGGAGTTGGATATTTGTATCCACTTTGCTTTTCTCTTAAGGGTCTGCTCTATCTTTTTCTTCCTTTACATTTTCAGTCTCTCCATTGTCTTTATGTTTTAAATATGTCTCTGGTAGCATGCTTTAGATATGTCTCTGGTCTTCCCTGGTGGCTCAGCAGTAAAGAATTCACCTGACAAGCAGGAGACCTGGCTTCCATCCCTGAGTTAGGAAGCTCCCCAGGAGAAGGAAATGGCAAGCTATTCCAGTATTCTTGCCTGGGAAATTCCATGGATAGAAGAATCTGGTGGGTTACAGTCCATGGGATCTCAAAGAGTCAGACATGATTTAGCGACTAAATAGCAGAGTTGGTAGCATAGAGTTGAAGTTTTAAAAACCTCTAATCTGAAGATCTGTGCATTCTCAATGTAGGGTTGCATCTCCTTACTTTATTGTGACACTGATTGATTTGGTCATATGGATCACTCCATTAGTCATCTCAGGCTGTTACAATGTGGTAATATGCAACTTTTAAATCCCATCTGTATTTCCCACATTCTTCATCTTATATCATAAGTTCATTGTTGTTGCTGTTGGTGATGCCATCCAACCATCTCATCCTCTGTTGTCCCCTTCTCCTCTTGCCTTCAATCTTTCCTAGCATCCGAGTCTTTTCAAATGAGTCATTTCTTCACATTGGGTGGCCAAAGTATTGGAGCTTTAGCTTCTGCATCAGTCCTTCCGATGAATATTCAGGACTGATTTCCTTTAGGATGGACTGGTTGGATCTTGCAGCCCAAGGGACTTTAAAGAGTCTTCTCCAGCACCACAGTTTGAAGGCATCAATTCTTTGGCACTGAGCCTTTTCTATTGTCCAGCTTTCACATCTGTACATGACTACTAGAAAAACCATTGCTTTGACTAGATGGACCTTTGTAGGCAAAGCAATGTCTCTGCTTTTTAATACACTGTCTAGGTTTGTCGTTGCTGTTCTTCCAAGGAATCAGCATCTTTTAATTTCATGGCTACAGTCACCATTTATAGTGATTTTGGAGCCCAAGAAAATAAAGTCTGTAACTGTTTCCACTGTTTACCCATCTATCTGCCATGAAGTGATGGGACCAGATGCCATGATCTTCATTTTTTGAATGTTGAGTTTTAAGTCAGCTTTTTCACTCTCCTCTTTCACTTTCATCAAGAGGCTGTTTAGCTCCGCTTCACTTTCTGCCATAAGGGTAGTGTCATCTGCATGTTTGAGGTTATTGATATTTCTCCCATCAATCTTGATTCCAGCTTATGCTTCATCCAGCACAGTGTTTCTCATGATATACTCTGCATGTAAGTTAAATAATCAAGGTGACAATATACAGCTTTGACGTACACCTTACAAATTTGAACCAGTCCGTTGTTCCATGTCCAGTTCTAACTTGCTTCTTGACCTGCATACAGATTTCACAGGAGACAGATAAGGTGGTCTGGTATTCCCATCTCTTTAAGAATTATCCACAATTTGCTGTGATCCACACAGTCAAAGACTTAAGCATAGTCAATGAAGCAGAAGTAGATGCTTTTCTGGAATTTTGTAGCTTTTTCTATGATCCAACCAATGTTGGCAATTTGATCTCTGGTCCCTCTGCCTTTTCTAAATCCAGCTTGTACATCTGGAAGTCCTTGGTTCACGTACTGTGGAAGCCTAGCTTGAAGGATTTTGAGCATGACCTCGTTAGCATGTGGAATGAGTGCAGTTGTGCGGTAATTTGAGCATTCTTTGGCGTTGCCCTTCTTTGGAATTGGAATGGAAGCTGACTTTTTCCAGCCCTGTGGCCACTGCTGAGTTTTCCAAATATGCTGGAATATTGAGTGCAGCACTTTCACAACATCATCTTTTAAGATTTGAAATAGCTCAGCTGGAATTCCATCACCTCCACTAGCTTTGTTCATGTGATGCTTCCTGAGGCCCGCTTGACTTTGCACTACAGGATGTCTGGCTCTAGGTGAGTGGTCACACCATCATCGTTACCCAGGTCATGAAGATCTTTTTTGTATAGTTCTTCTGTGTATTCTTGCCACCTCTTCTTAATTTTTTGCTTCTGTTAGGTCCATATCATTTCTGTCCTTTATTGTGCCTATATTTGCATGAAATGTTCCCTTGGTCCTTCTAATTTTATTGAAGAGATCTCTAGCCTTTGCCATTCTTTTGTTTTCCTGTGTCTTTGCATTGTTCCTTAAAAAGGCTTTCTTATCTCTCCTGCTGTTCTATGGAACTCTGCAGTCAAATGGACGTATCTTTTTCTCCTTTGCCTTTCACTTCTCTTCTTTTCTCAGCTATTTGTAAGGCCTCCTCTGACAACTATTTTGCCTTTGTGTATTTCTTTTTATAGGGGATGATTTTGATCACTACTTCCTGTACAATGTTACGAACCTCCACCCATAGTTTGCTTTTCAAGTAAGCATAGGTAAGTTTTGGTCAATATTTGGTCACTCCATAATATGGATTATCATCTCTCTATATATGTTAGCCTCCACTAACATTTCCTAGGCACCCACTTCACATTCTGAAAGCCAATACTATATACTGCTAATCTGAGGTTGTTGTATTTGTTTATTTGTTGTTGTGATAGCAGCAGTTTATTTCTGGGCATTAACTTCTGTATCACTCACCTGAGGCTAAATTACACTATAGTAGCTAGCAACTCCAAAATCCAAGTGGGTTTAATGTGGGTTTATTTCTCATTCATATCACATGTACACTTCAGCTTTGGCTCTTTGATCCTGGCCCCAGTCCCTTTCTGAAGCATTGCTAGGGAGAGAGCAGAAGAAAAAGAGATGGTGGAACTTCATGATGGTTTTGAAAACTTCTGCTCAGAAGGTGACATATTTTATTTCCACTGACAGTTTATTGGCTAAACAAGTCACCTGACCAAGCCTGATATCACCAGTGTTTAAATAAAATCCTCCCAAAGGAGATCAAACCTGATGTCAGGAGGATGAGGAAATACATACTCCTCTCAGGAGGAGGGGTGTCCCATATTTGGAAATGAAATGCAGTCTGTTGCACCTCAATCACCTCAAAGGCTGAAAAATGGTCATGTGGTCAGATAAAAATTAAAGTTTCATTATTACATAAGAAAAGGACAATGGATATAATGAACACCTAGCAGTCTTCTTTCAGTGACTGCTGTATATATTTTAACATATTAATCAATATCTTTACCTTTCCTCCCAAGCAATATAAGACCTCCAAACATTGTGACCCTTATCACTTTCTCTATAATTTAAATACTCCCACATTAATTATTTTAGTTATATCTTTTATTTAATCCCATAATTTACACATTAATTTAGTTGTCAGATTAATTTAGTCAAATTCTATTTAGACTTATCCAGTATTTACTAATATCTGAAATTTTTCCTTGAAACGAATCTTTTAGAATTTTCTTGGGCAAAGATCTGTTGGTGGTAAAACTCTCAATTTTTGTTTGTCTAAAAAGAGTACTTTGTCTTCATTATTGAAAGATATTTTTTGCTTTCTTTAAAAGTCTACACTAGCAGCACTTTTTCTTTCAGCATATTGCATAATTTATTCCTGTCTTTTGTCTTTTATTACTACTGTTGAAAAGTTCACCAGCTGTCTAATTGTCACCACTTTGGAAGTGATTTTTATTTTCTGGCTGCCTTTTAGATCTTCTTTTGGCTTTAGGCATTCTACAGTTTTACTAGAATATGCCTAGGTATGAATTTTCCTTTATTCTTCTTGAAACTTTTTGGGGTTTGTACTCTTCCAACAAATGTTTATGGAAAATTATGTTATTTTTTCCCCTTCAAATACTCTTCATCCCATTTTTGTCTTTTATCCTTCTAGAATTCTGTACTACCTCACACTCTACATGTTTCAACCTGTCTTGCATATCTCAGCTCTCTGTGGCATCCTGGGTAATTTAATGAAATCCATTTTCCGTCTCACTAACTTACTACTCACTCAGCTATATCAAACCTCCTGTTTAGCATATACAGTGAGTATTTTTACTGAGGCAAAGTTCGTTTAAGATAAAATTAACCACCTTTAAGTGTACAATTCAATGGCTTTTAGTACCTTCACAGTGTTGTACAGACACCACAGCTATCTTATTTCATCAAAACATTTTCATCAACCCAAAAGAAAATCCTGTGCCTGTTAAGTAGTCGCTCCCCATGACTCCCTCTTAGCCCCTGGGAGCCACCCATCTGCTTTCTGTCTCTATGGATTTACCTATCCTAGGCACTCCGTATAGAGGGAATCATATAGTATGGGCCCTTTTGTGTCTGGCTTCTTTCTCTTGGCATAATGGTTTCAAGGTTCATCTGTGTTGTTATATGTATCAGTACTTCATTCTTTTTTCCTACAACTGAGTAATAGTCCACAGGGTAGATATACCATATTTTGTTTATCCATTCATCCACTGAGGACATTTGGGTTGTTGCCAGTTTCGGGTTGCTGTTAGCCCCATTTTTTCACATAGGGAAACAGAGAGGTTAAGTAACTGACCAAAAGTCATACATCTGATAAATTAATGGAGGATTGTTTCAATTCTAAGGAGTCTAACTCCAGAGTCCACCTTCTCAAATGTCCTCTCATTTAACGAAGGATTAATGAGGGGCTGCTATATTCCAGGCACCATGAAATCTAATTCAACTCCTCAGACAAAGCCAGTTATTTCCTTCTCTGTGCTCACAAGGCACTGTGTATTTGAAGTTGATTATCCTATGAAACTTCATGGGCACTGACTTTCCACCAATGTGACTTCCAGCTCTGGCTTTATCCAACTTGATCAAGATACAGAAATGAAGGCTATAAACTGAGATTTTTGTATTTACAGAGATAAGATTCTTTCTTTTCTCCCTCACAATGATCCTGTGCAGCAAGAATTACTATTTTGCTGTGGAATGTCAATGCAGTAACTAACCAAAATAAAAACTAACCAAAATAAAATGGATTAAGAAAATTTAAAAAGTAAAGTTCAACATTATATTTCATGAGGGAAATGCAAGTTAAGAGAACAGTGAGATACTACTAGATACCTATCATAATCCAAATCCAAATCCAAGTCACACATCCAAATCACTGACAAAACCAAATTCTGGTGAGGATGTGGAGCAGTATTCATCCATTGCTGGTGGAGATGAAAAATGGTACAGGCACTTTGGAAGACAGTTTGGCAGTTTCTTACAAAATTTAGCATATGATGCAGCCATTGGGCTCCTTGGTATTTACTCAAATTGGTTAAAAACTTATGTCCACAAAAAAACCTGCATACAGATGTTTTTTGCAGCTTAATTTGTATTTGTCAATATTTGCAAGCAACCAAGATGTGTTTAAGTCGGTGAATGGATAAATAAACTATGATACATACAGACAAGGGAATATAATTCACACTAAAAAGAAACAAACTATCAAGCCAGGAAAAGACGTGGAAGAATTTTAATGCATGTTAATAAGTAAAAGAAGCCAGTTGGAGAAAGCTACATACCGTGTAATTCCAACAATATGACATTCTGGAAAAGACAAAACTAGGGAAACAGTAAAAAGAGCAATGGTTGCCAGGGGTTAGAGGAAGGGAGGAATGAATAGGCAAAGCACAGAGGATTTTTAAGGCAGTGAAACTAATTTGTATGATACTGAAATAATGGACATACATCATTATATGCTTGTCCAAATCCATAGAATGTTCAACACCACTAGAGTGAATCTTAATGTAAGCTATGGTTTAAAGTGATACCGTTGTGTTAATGTAGAATTATACAGAGTTGTGACAAAGGTACCACTCTGATGGGGGATGCCAACAGCGGAGGAGGCTGTGCTTGTGTGGATCAGGAGGTATATGGGAACTCTCTGTACTTTTTGTTCAATTTTTTTGTGAACCTAAAACTGAAGATAGTCTTTATTTTAATTCAAAGAATAAATATTCCAAGAAGGCTGTTGCATGAAGGAACACAGTTTATAGTGGAAGAAACTGGGAGAGACAGACCTTTGAAAGATTCTAAAAGTACATTAGGGTACTTTCAGGGACTTGAAGTTGATGCAGCCAATGAGTTGCCAAATGAACGATGCGTATTAGTGAATAGAAGTAGGTAGGAATTATTATCCTCAAAGAAATAAGACCTGATGAGGAAAAAAAAAAACAAAACAAAAAACAAACAAAAAAACCCCCCCACATCCATGATCATATTGAGCAAGAAGCAGCCCAGAAATTCAAAGTCTCATTTGCATCCCTCTGTATACTGCACTTCCCTGGATACCCACCTCTCACCCAGAGGAAACACATGGAACAGTGGGAAAGGTTCACTTGAAGAAACTCTGTCAAAATGTTTCCCCAAAACTGACATGGTTGATGACCTGTTGGCAAATATCAATCAAGAATTCCCTGATAGCTCAGTTGGTAAAGAAAATACCTGCAATGCAGGAGACCCTGGTTCAGTTCTTGGGTTGGGAAGATCCCCTGGAGAGGGGATGGATTATCCGCTCCAGTATTCTTGGGCTTCCCTGGTGGCTCAGCTGGTAAAAAATCTGCCTGCAGTGTGGGAAACCTGCGTTCGATCCCTGGTCAGGAAGATCCCCTGGTGAAGGTGAAGGCTACCTACTCCAATATTCTTGCCTGGAGAATCCCATGGACTTTCACTTTCTTTTTCACTCTTTTCAAAGGTTAATGAAACTGAAAAAGACATGTTACCTATTAAAATCATGAGATTTGATAATATTTTGGGCCCATGATATTTCATTTAAAGATTAAAAAAGAAAACAATATAATCTACAAAAATTATCATATAGTATAATAACATAAGAATGAAGTTATCATGTTTTCAATTCCCTCCCCCACAAAAAGTAGAAAACACAAATGGCCATCAATACGGTAATGGCTAAATAATGGGTGTGTGTGAGTGTGTGTGTGTGTGTTTGTACACACAAATTTTGGAACAATGTGCAGCTATATAAAAGGATGAAAAAGCTCTCTGTTAATATATACTGATACAGACAATTTTCAATGAAATAAAATATAGTTGAATGAAAAAAGTAGCTCTGTAGCATCAGCCTAATGGAATCCCATATTTTTTACACTAAATTATATAAACTTTCATCTGCCAATTTACCAGCTTTCTCCCAAGCCAGAGTATAGGATGCCCAGCAACTAGGACTGTGTCTGCCACATAAACACATTTGCTCCATAAACATTTGTTACATAAATGAATATCTAATTACGGTTCAAAACTAGAAGATTACTACTTAATGAAGTAACAAAGGTAGCATTTGGGGGGCATCTGCTCTATTTCAGCATTTAATTAGTAACTTTACACTTGTTAGTATACTTATTATACTTATCACTCACAAATCCCAATGAGATTGAGATGATTAAGGCTCGGAGAGATTAAATATCAATAATTTATCCAAGTTTACACACAACCTAGGATCCAAAAGGAGGCCCTTTTTTAAACTGAAGTGTAGTTGATTTATAATATTGTGTAAGTATACAGTAAAATGATTTGGCTAAACATATATATGTATTCAAATTATTTTCTATTAAAGGTTATTATAAGTTATTGAATATATTTCTCTGGGTTATACAGTAAACCCTCATTGCCTATCTATTTTATGTATAGTAGTTTGTATGTGTTACTTCCATACTCCTAATTTACTCCTCTCTCTCCTGCCTTTCCCCTTTGATAACCATATGTTCATTTTGTCTGTGAGTCTATTTCTCTTTGGTAAATAAATTCTTTTGTATTATTATTTTTTAGACTCTACATATAAGTGTTATCATATAATATTTGTCTCTGTATAATTTACTTTACTTAGTATGATAGTCTCTAGGTCCATCCACGTTGCTGCAAATGGCATTATTTCATTCTTATTTTGGCTGAATAATTTTCCACTGTGAATATATGCCACATCTTTATCCATTCATCTGTTGATAGACACTTAGGTTGCATCCATGTCTTGACTATTGTAAATGGTGCTGCTATGGATATTGGGGTGCATGTATCTTTTATATTCTTTTAGAGTTTTCTGGATGTATTCCTAGAAGTAAGACTGCTAGATCACACGGTAGCTCTATTTTTGGTATTTTAAGGAAGCTCCATATTGTTTCTATAGTGGCTGCACCAATTTACACTCCTACCCACAGTGTAGGAAGGGTCCTAAAGGAGACCTCCTTTTTAAAAAATTTTAGTTAGTTTGTTATTATTTTTTTTTGGCGGCACTGGGTCTTCATTTTTGCACATGGACTTTCTCTAGTTGCACCGAGCAGGGATTAAGCCCCAGCTGTGATGCATAGGTTTCTCACTGCAGTGGCTTCTCTTGTTGCAGAGCTCAGGCTGTAGGGTGGGTGGGCTCAGAAGTTGTGGTGCATAGACTTAGTTGCCCTACGGTGTGTGGAATCCTCCTGGACCAGTGATTGAACCAGTATCCCCTGCATTGCAAAGCATACTCTTAACCATTGGATCACCAGGGAAGCACGAAAGCTTTTTTGATTGCACAGCTTCTGAGTGCATTCTCAGGTACAATCAGTAATAGAATCCCAGTTTTCTCAGTGGTCCTGTATGTTACTTTGATATCTTGTCTATCTTATAATATGGACCCACTAATAAAGAGCAAAATGGAAGCACAAAGCTTGGTGTGTTTCGTTCATAGCTCCTTAGATGTGGTAAATTCAGAGAAAGGAAGAACTTGTTATTGAACACCTAAGCTTGTAGGAGGCAGTATAACTAGTGTTTTCACATTTGTCCTCTAAAACACATTGGTGGGTCGATTTTATTCTCTCCATTTTGAAAGATGAGGAAACTGAGGTTCTGAAAGTTTCAGCCATTTATCTGAAGTCACATAAGTGTTGAGTGTTCAAGCTGAGACTCCCCAGACTTGTTTGCTTCCAGAACTCATGCTCTTCCCAAACTCCTTACTACCATTCCCGTGCCAGGATCCAGGCAGGTGAAAGAGTCAAAGACATGGCCTTCCTTCTCTAAATACCGGGTCTCCTTCTCTCAAAGGCTCAGAACTGATGAGCCCACCTCTGTAGGCCAGTGAAGAAGTAGGACGAGGCCTGCATCAGCCTTGCTGAGCTCTGGCTCTGTAATTTTCAGCTAATAACCTTTAGAGACCAAGTGCATCAGAAAACACGAACCCCAGACAACAGCAGACAGTCAAACAAGACCCACTGCAGAGTAAGCCTCGTGTTCTCTGTCCCCATCTGATACCATCCATCATTAAATAGTTGTCAGTTCCTTCTAGATCACTGTATTATGCATGGGTTGCAGGGCTACCAATTAGTTTGAGCAAGTGCTAAAAATAAATAAATGATGAGGAACCTTCTATTCTCATCCAGGGTAATGAGGGCCTGCGTTTGGGGTGACAGAGGTGGAGTGGGGGCGGGTGAGTCTGAGGGAGCACAAGGACAATGTGGAGCCCTGAAGCTTCATTCAGTGAAACTAACGGTCTACTCTGCAGCTTCTGTTTACAAATGGACCAATTGCCCCAACTGGGCCCCTTTCTCGGGGCTGGGGGTGATGCCTGGACAGGGGCAGTTATGTGGGGCTCATGATTTTATTCTTTCTTAAGATCCTCTTATATAACCAATGTGTTGTGCAATCAAGCAGTTGGTGGTTCGAGGAAGCTGGCCCGTACCTTAGATAAGAAGTTGAGTTATTCCCGGGGACGTTTGGAGTCAGGCAGGCTGGGAGACAGCGAGGAGTGAACGGGGCCTCCCGCACATGGGACACAGCCTTGTAGCTGAGAGGTTCCCTCTACACAAGCCGCATGAGTACCCCATTTCCTGAGCATCTGTATTTGGTGAACACTGGAAACCTCTTGCTTTCCCACTGAAGGCCTCTTGCTTCCTCTTGGTCAAGTCAAAAACATGACCCAGTTGCAACAGAGACACAAAATAGCAGTTTGAGGGGAGGAAGAGAAGAGGGGAGGGGCGCAAGGGGGCAAGAGGTCTCCATGATTGAGACCCACGCCACTGACAACCACCTCTAGGACATAGTTGGTGGGGGCAGATGTGAGCTAGTGAAAGAAAAGAGGGAATCAGAACACATCTGGCTAATGACTGTGATGGTTATCTTTTCATGAAACAGTTGGAACAAGTCCTGGAAATGCTACATTAGCATGTCTATTTCCTTGCAGCCTTGTGTCTTGGTCATAGGATGTGAGTGCCTACCCTCCCTACTCACCATTCCCCATCCTCACAGGGGAGATACTTGGAGCCTGGGTCGCCCTGATGGGCCAGTGGAGGAGGCTAACATCTGCTCAGGGTTTTTACAAAATCAAATACAGTGACAGAGAAAATGAATGCACCAGTTTCTCCCACCACAGCCTTACCTTTCTTTGTTCCGCATTTAAAAATCAAGAATGTGGCAGAATAAATGTTTTTGGTATGTATGCATTTTGATTAAAAGAAGATAAGGCCAAGCCATAAGATCATATATCCAAAGGGAGACCAAAGACATGTTGGATACATATATCTCCATATTTGTGGTCCCAACCTACATTGGGTAACGAAGGTGTTAGAATATCCTGGGTTAAATTTTCTCTCCACTCAGAGATGGGCATTCTCATTTATAGATCCCCAGTCCTCTCCAGATAGAGATTTCTCAAGACCAAGATAAGGCCAAAAAGTTGGCCCTGTGTAGGAAGTAATCTCCTGCCCCTGCCTTGATGAGGAGAAAGGCCTTAGAAACTCAAGGTGAGTCAAGAAGCTCCTTGTCTTCTGACTGTTCCTGGTTGAAGGCAGATGTACTCCTGTCTCAATACCTTCTCCCAGGCCTCTTAGAAGTAAAAACAGTGTAGGCTGATGATTAGGGCAAAGGGAGAAGGCAAAACAGAAGGATGTAAATGAGTAAAGTGGAGATGAGAAGGGTGAAAAATGGAGGGTGGTAGGGTCAGTAGAGGGGGTGTAAAGGAAGTGGGGTTGCCTTGGTTCTTTGGAATGAGGCAGCATAAGGCAGAAATGGGGCTTTCTTGGTGGCTCAGACACTAAAGAAATCTGCCTGCAATGCAGGAGATGTGGATTCAAGCCCTGAGTTAGGAAGATCCCTGGGAGATGGGAATGGCAACCCACTCCAGCATTCCTGCCTGGAAAATTCTACAAACAGAGGGCTACAATCCATGGGGTTGCAAAGAGTGGGACATGACTGAGTGACTAACATTTTCACTTTTTCAAGGCAGAAATAAGACTATAAGCAGCCCTCGCAAGCATGCTAGCCCCAGGGACAGCTCAGCAACAGGACTTTGGTTTGCTGAGTGCTGTGTCCAAGCTTAGGAGGCAGACCTAGTGCTCCAGATGATGGCAAATGATAGTCTTTATATAAGGATTTTTCAGTCTTTTTTGGGGAGAAATGTGAGAAACAGAACAGCCAGAAAGAGACAGGAGGAGAAAGATTGAGATGTTCAAGGGTTTGACTAGGAATTTTTTCTCCAGGAAAATCAGCATTGCTCTGCAATGCTTTGGAGTTGAAATAGCATTTGGAGAGGAAAGAATGGGGGCTGAGAAGAGAATCTGAGTCTGGACCTAGGGAAGAAGAGAAGTCATTCACAGTAGCATCCTCTCTGTTTGTATCTGTTGTCCCTTGAAGATAGTTTTCAAAGCAAAGTGATGATCTTCACAGCCTCTCATCTTGATTTCCTAACTTTAGCCAATACTTAATTTGTTCTAAGATTTTATTTCCATCACCTTTATCATATAACCTTTCATTAAATCCCTATTTAAGAGCCTATTTTAAATAGTTTTTAAAAGCCTATTCCATACCCAGAACTGGACAAGGCAATTTGGAGGTGATGAAACAAACAATAAAAACAGTCAATTGCTCTAAGTTTATTACAGTCTCCTTCTCGCCAAGGAGACAGGTAATCCAAGAGACAAAATAAAACAATGCATGTACATACCATAATTACTATAAGTATGGTGGCTCAGCTGGCAGAGAATTTGCCTGCATTGTGGGAGACTTGGGTTCGATCCTTGGGTTGGGAAGATCTCCTGAAGAAGGGAACAGCTTAGCACTCCAGTATTCTTGCCTGGAGAATTCCATTATAGTCCATGGGGTTGCAAAGAGTCAGACAAGACAAAGTGACCTTCATTTTCACTTTCATAATAGGAATTTAGAGAATGGAGACAGCTGGAGGACTATCCATTACTTGCTGACAGTGATCTTTATACAAGATCTTTGTACAAACCACATTTAATGCTTTATAAACACACTACTTTCAAGCTTCACAGCCTATATGGCTGTCATTGCACCCATTTTACAGATACAAATTGAGGCTTTAAAAGGTTAGGTAGGTTTCTCAAGATCTCAGGAAAGTATCTGAGGTGACCTAGCTGATTTTAAATATGGTATCTTAACCACACCTGGTGATTCTACATTCTATCTAGGAAAAAAGGAAGGTAGGAAGCCAATGCGTGGGTGTGTGTTTGGCAAGGCGTATGCTATCTGGTCATTACCTTTTATTAAGAGAACAACAGCTCTCCCAGAGATCTTACCTGGTAGAAGTGCTCATCACCAGAACTAGATGTGTGGGTAACAAGGGAGAGATTTTACCTGAGCATATTGCAATACCTCAAATAATTGGAGCTCTTTTAATAAGCAAAGAGGGGAGAAAAGATACTTAATAGACAACCAGTAGCATCTGCCAAACTGGGCATCTTACATGTGTGATGGCAGAATGCTGGTGTGAGATTGCTAGAGTCTGAACTAGGATTTTGGAAGTTGAATTAGAAGAAAATAAAAAGATCTAAGAAGATTAAAAAACCAAACAAAAAAAGAAAACTCATTTGGAGATAGGCTGGATAGAGGTCCTGAAAAAGGAGGAATGAAAAATGGTTCCAAGGAAAATGGTAGTGTGATGTACGGTGAAAAAGCAGGTTTCACTGGACTGATGGTGGGGAAGGTTTTGTATATATTGAGTGATGGTAGAACACCAAAAAGGGATATGTCCTCTGAGTTGGCGCCAATCACCTGATTGCAAAGAATTAGGGCTGGTGGCAAGTTAGCCTCAAAACGACTTTGTGGGGATTTCTCTGGTGGTCCAGTGGTTAAGAATCTGCCTGCCAATGCAGGGGACATAGGTTCAGTCCCTGGTCCGGGAAAATCCCACATGCTGAGGGGCAGCTAAGCCTGTGTGACATAACTACTGAAGCCGGAGTGCCTATATAGTCTATCCTCTGCAGCAAGAGGAGCAAACATGATGAGAAGCCAGCGTGCCTCAATGAAAAGTAGCCCCTCCTTGCTGCAACTAGAGAAAGCCCCAGCACAGCAACAAAGACCCAGAGCAGCCAAAGTAAGTAAATAAATAAATAAATTTTTAATGGTATTGTAGGGATGATGAGTTTCTCAGACCAGAGAGCGTAACAGAAGCCAAACAGGGTCCGAGGAGCTTTGAGGAGCATTCTCATTTAGATAAGGGGAAGGAAGTGAGCTGGTAATGTGAACAACAACAAAAACTTTTGCTAGGAGTTCACAAGAGAATCAGGAAAGCAAACTTTCACAGAAGACTGGGCTAGAGGGAGTTTGAGGGTGGGAGCGGGGGTTAACTGTCCCAGGCAGCCCGGGAGTTAAAGAGGAAGAGGGTGAAGGAAGACCCCTGTTTGGCAAAAGCAGATAATGATTATCTGGGGGCACAACACAGAGAGAAATGGGGGGGAACAGAAGCCAAAAGACAGTTGTTTTTCTCAGCAGTGGCTTTCAGAAGTACCTTGGAATGACCCATGATTTCATCATATCCCCTGATCATATATTCTTTTGTGAGACTGAGAGCCTTCAAAATTTTGTCGTTCTCACCTAGCAGCAACGTTTATAAAGCTGAATATTAATGAATTATGTCACTGCTACTCCCCTATCATAGCAGAGAGCTAATATTCTTACAAGCTTGCATGGATCAGGGTGACGGGCAGGCAGAGAGGAAACATGCACACTTTGTGTTTTTCTTTTCTCCATGGTTCCCTCCTAAGACCATCCACCTGTCCTGGCCCTAAAAATCATCCCCCACACTCTATGACCACTTCAAAGGACTCGGACTCCCCAAAGTCCAATTGCCTTCGAAGTCTTTAAAGTGTCAGGAGGAGAATCTGGAGCATTTGAGACAAGACAAAAAAAAAAATGCCTTCAGATCATCTGAGTGCCAAATCTCCATCACCACTTCTTGAGACTAAAGGCTACTTTTTAAAATAATTAATTAATTAATTTTTTTCTTTACATTATCGTGTTGGTTTTGCCATACATTGACATGAATCCACCATGGGTATACCTGTGCTCCCCGTCCAGAACCCCTCTCCCACCTCCCTCCCGATTCCATCTCTCTGGGTCATCCCGGTGCACCAGCCCTGAGCACCCTGTATCAAGCATCAAACCTGGGCTGGCGATTCATTTCACATGTGATAATTTACATGTTTCAATACTGTTCTCCCATATTATCCCACCCTTGCCCTCTCCCATAGTGTCCAAAAGACTGTTCTATACACCTGCATCTCTTTTGCTGTCTTGCATACAGGGTTACTTTTAAAGCGTGATGGAAAGAAGTGTCATCCTGAGCTCTTGACACTACAAGGACAAGGGCCCAGGGTGGCAGAAAAGCTATAGTCCTTGATTTGCCAGGATGCGGGTTATTTACAGGTTTTAAACATTCTATTCAAATAATTTTCCCAGAAGATGAAAACAATGAGTCATTCCACAAACACAGTGATACTGTCAATGGCCTCCACCTTCAAGCCCTTAGAAACTCAGCAGTGTTTCTCAAAAGGTGTAAGATTCCCAAAATCTTATTATGTAAAATGACTCTAGGTATTATACAAATGGACATTGGATTAGTCAGCTTAGGTTAAATTTGGATGCAGTAACCAATGACATGAAAGAAAAATTTCAGTGGCTTAGAATAATAAACATTTATTTCTCACATACATGTAAGTTGGTTTCAGGTCTGCCTCCTGTCTTCTTTATTTCAGGACCAGGTTAAAGCCCAAATCTTATCTGAGTCTTGAGGCATGAAGAAGGAAGCATGCAGTCCAGAGAATGCCCATAAATTGTCTGCTCGGGAGCACCACCCGTCACCAGACACTGCCAGTCACATGGCCAAGCCTGACCTCAATAGCGCTGGAAATACACAGAATCCTTCCTAGCAGAGTGGGGCTCTGGATGGTGCAGTACTGAGCATTTTGGACAAATCATTTTAATTGTAATATATTTGTCTTCAGTTCAGTCACTCAGTTGTGTCTGACTCTTTGTGACCCCATGGACTGCAGCATGCCAGCCTTCCCGGTCCATCACCAACTCCCGGAGCTTGCTCAAACTCATGTCCATCGAGTCAGTGATGCCATCCAACTATCTCATCCTCTGTTGTACCCTTCTCCTCCTGTCTTAATGTATATTATAAAAACATAATTAGATAGATGATTTCACAGGTGATTTTTCAAAATATTTAAGTGAAAACATGAATCCATTTAAAGGGTGATTTTAAGTAAACAGTGCTATGTTTGCTATAAAAATAGGACAAAAATTATGAGAGTCATGTGCAAATGACTAGAGTCTGAAAAACAATACATTAAAATGTCGGGTTATTTTTTTTTTCCCTGTTAAGTACCTTAAACATGACTGACTCATTTGTTGATTGAGAAACCAGCCATGACATATGATCCTTATCAGACACACTGGAGATTGTCCACTTATACTTAATTTATTTTTTAAAGATTTAGTTATTTATTTAATTTTTGGCTGCACTGAGTCTTCGTTCTGTGTGCAGGCTTCGTCTAGTTTTGGCAAGTGGGTGCCACCCACTTGTCGCTGAGCGTGGGCTCTAGGGCACTGGCTGAGTAGTTGCAGCTCGTGGGTTTAGTTGCTCATGGCGTGTGGGGTCTTCCTGGATCAAGCAATCAAACCTCTCCCCTGCGCTTCAAGGTAAATTCTAAACCACTAGACCACCAGGGAAATCCCATGTCCATCTGTATTTCAGATAGATGCAAAGGGTGTTATGGGCTAAATTGTGTCTCTCTAAAAATGTGTATGGTGAAGCCCTAACCCGCCATGTGATTATATTTGGAGATGGGGCTGTTAAGGAGACAATTAAGGTTAAATGAGGTCATAAGGGTTGGTCCGTGATCTAACAGGACTGATGCCCTTTTAAGAGAAGAAAAAGATACCATAGCTTTGTCTCCCTGAGCATAGAGAAGAGGACACAGCAAGAAAATGACTGTCTACAAGCCAGGAAGAGAGGTCTCACTAGAAACTCAATTTTCTGACACCTTGATCTTGGTTTTCCAGTTCCCAGAAATGGGAGTGTACAAATTTCTGTTGTTGAAGATAGCTGGCCTGTGGTGTTTTGTTGTTGTAGCTGAGGCCGAGAATAATATTAAATAAGCATTTATAAAGCAAAAAGTCTGTCCGAAAGTATTATACCAGAGCCTATGGAGGATTCAGAGATAAATTGTATGTGTGCCCTATCCTCAATGGAAGTGAAAACACATACACAAATCATGATGAAGCAAGCAGAAAGACAAGGATGGGCAAGATTATATTGGAGAGAGAATGAACAGGATTATGGAAAGCATCATGGCAGAGATGCCATTCTATGTTTGGGTAGAGTATGCATACATGAGGTAAAGGAAAGACCATTCCCCATGGAGGGAGTAGAAGACACAGAGGCAAAGAGATGCAGAAGCTTGGGCCAGGATGTGGGATCATAGAGGAAAACATGAGGAGGATAGTTGGAACCCTCTAATGAAGTGTATGAGAGATGGTAAAGACCATAACAGAATGCATGATTTTTATTCTGTAGGTACTCTGAGAACACTGCTCCCCACACTCAGTTTAAGCTGGAAAGGGCCTTCGATCAAATTTGGAGCTTAGAAGAGGATCTTTATGCTGTGACAGGAGTGAACTGGATGAGGGAGAGATCTTTGGTAAAGGAAAGAGCCAAGAAAAGAAGGCAGAAAGGAGGGAGAGAAGAAAGGGTCTAGACAGGAAATTTCACAATCTCCAGGTGAAAGGTGAAGAGGACCTGCTCTAGGGTAGTGGGTATAAAGAGCAGATGGAGACAAGACATAAACCAGATTGATATGAGGAACAGGGAAAAAGAAGAAGAGGTGATGCTGGAGTGTAGGAACCACGCAGCAAGACACACCCTGAAACAGTGATTCTTAAACTCTCTTGATTGTTGAGTGTGTGGATCTATGTGTGTATGTGTGTGTGTGTTTTTCTGTGGGGAGGGTCAGGATATTTTCCAAATGGGTCCTAATTCAAGAAAGCTTGTTTTGTGTTAGTCGTTCAGTCGTGGCAAGAGTCAGAAAAATACATCCACACATACACACATGGACACATAATGCTCAACATTTTACCTTCAATTTCAAGCAGTTCATAGACCCCCTAAAGTCTATCTGTGGACTCCTGGTTAAGAAACCCTAGAAACGTGTTGACTCCTTAGTTTCCTGATATTGGATTATTTTCCTATGATTATCTTTCCTCCTACAATTGGAATAGAGTCCATAGAGTTCTGGAAATTGAAGAATCTGATTAATTAAGATGTTGCTCCCTTCATCCTCTCATTTGTACATTTCTTGATAGCTGTATCAAGTCAGTGCACAAAGCCACCCATAGGACAGAGACAGTAGTCTTTCAGAAAGATGGCAAAGGAGGTCACAGGGGTTAGCCAACGATCCAGAAAATCACTGGCCATCGCCATGGGAATGAGAGTCCACAGAGTAAAGGAAGAAACAGCAGCTGGTAAAGAGAAGGTAGGCAAGGCGGTCTAGTGAGCTCAGCTCATTTATCTGACTACTTTTGGAACATAAAAATGGGATGAAGAGGAAATGAAGTGATAATCTAAGATAAGTCAGAGCCTTCCAGCCAATTAGCCTGAAGAAGGCTGAGTACCAGTGCCCTATCACCCCCAGCAGCCATCCCTACATCAACCAGAGAGGTAGCCCATCAGCTCCCACTGTCTCCCCTTGAGATGGTGTCTTCAGGTATTGTTAATCACAGTGTAAGAATCTACAGTCGTCTCTGGTTGCTGGATGCCTTCATCTCTGGCCTCACAATACAATCATACAGGGATCTTAGAAGGAAAAATAAGATGTTAAGGCTCTACTCTAGGCTTCCTTGATGGCTCAGCTGGTAAAGAATCCACCTGCAATGCTGGTGACCTGGGTTTGATCCCTGCATTGGGAAGATCCCCTGGAGAAAGAAACAGCTACCCACTCCTGGCCTGGAGAATTCCACAGACTATTCCATGGGGTCGCAAAGAGTCGAACATGACTGAGTGACTTTCACTCACTTAAGGCTCTACCCCAGACTAATTGAATCAATCGCCAGCCCAGGATTGATTCTCGGGGCTGGTGCATGGAGATTTCCCGGGGGGGGGGGGGGGGGGGGGGGGGGAGGGGGGGAGGGGGGGGTTTCTGGGGGGGGAGCATATGTAAACCCATGGTGATATCATGGCATTGTATGACAAAAACAATAAAAGGGAGGGAAAAAAAAAAAAGAAACCTAACTTCTGCAAGTGGCCCCAGACATCTGTATTTTTTCCAATCATCCCAGGTGATTCTGAAGCACAGTCAAGATGAGAAAACTGAACTAAACTCTCCACGTGTGCTGAAGAGCCATCACGTGCTCTGTTGGTTGAAGATCTGGAGTGAAACCTGCCCAATTCTCTATGGGGGCATCCACCGCACTTCTGGATTTCAGTGAACTGAGAGTGTTCTTTTCTAATTTTTTCAAGTTAAGGGAAATAAGTATTTTTGCACAGAATACATATGCACTCATGTATCTGGAAGGAAATACAGTAAAATGTTAAGAATATTCATTTGGGGGTAGTAAGATTACAATGCTAGGGTAGTTGAACTACCATGCTGTACACCTGAAACTCATGTATTAGAAAAAGATTTTAAAATTCTAGGTAATTTTTAATCATTTTGCTTTTATGTTACATTTCTAAAGGTATGTTTTACTAAATGTTACCTTTTTATAGGGACCATGTATGTCTGAGCAAAGCTTAACGAAGTACTAATATGATTTAGAAAAAGACCAGGAATAATTTTTAACATGAAAGTGTAGGGAACCCCAGAATCTAATTATGTTCTAAGAAGAGATCCCTGCTAGAAAGATATTTTTGAGCCCAAATCAGGTAGAGTTTGGGTGAAGTTAGGGAAACAAAAAAGGAAATAAAAGAAAACAGAAGGAGAAACCTTAAGAAAGGATGTGACAGAGGGTGGGACAAATTGAGAGAGTGGCATTGACATGCATAGACTGCAATGTATAAAACAGACAGCTAATGGGAAGCTGTTTGCATAACACAGGGAACTCAGCTTGGTGCTCTGTGATGACCTAGAGGGGTGGGATGAGGTGGTGGAGGGGGAGGCTCCAAAGAGAGAGGAGATATGAATACTTATAGCTGATACATGTTTTATAGCAGAAACCAACACTGCATTGTAAAGCGATTGTCTTCCATTTAAAAAGAAAGAAATAAAGGAAGGATGTGGTAACAGGAGACCTGAGTGGTCCAAAACAGGAGGCGAAGGGTGGATGTGAAAAGACAGTTTTAAAGACCAACTCTTGAAAGTAAGGGGGCTCTCAAGAACAGAAAATTCCTCCTAAATGTGATGGAGTTTTTGAACCAGAGGTCAGTGGATGGTTTGACAACCACAAGATATGTTTGGAATCCTAATTTGAACACTGAACACAGAAAGTGAATTAATCGAAATCCTCAAAGAGAATAGCTCATTCATCTCAATGCTTACTCCATCAAAAACAAGCTGATGAAAGATAAAGTTCGGCACTGGTGAAAGGTTTTGCTAAAGCCAAACTGGAGAGGCGTTTAGGTGGGTAAATAGAACCTGAAGATGGGCAGGGAAGAGAGATTTTTTTCTAAGTCTGATGGCCATTATTTTACTCTTTAATTATCCCATAGGTATCTGGCATACATCTGGTTTGAGTAAGAAAATTCCAACTGAAAATGCAGAAGCAACAAGAAAAGTTAACGCTGAAAGCTTTATCCTTTGAAGTTTAAATCTGAGCCATCAGCAATTCACAGTCATCGCCCTGACCAATGACTGATTCCTTTTTCTGAGCCTTGTCCTTTTGACACAGTGGCACAAACACGACTTTTAACCCAGTTAGAGCAGCTCTCTAGATGCCATTTTCTGTCCTTGTACAGAGGGGACGCTTGCTGAAAGCTGACACTTCACCTCCCTGAAGACCGAACAACGTTTGTGGTCCTTGGGCACCCTCATCCCCCGAGACTCTCTCCCTTGTCACCAAGTTGTCAGGAGCTGTCTTCTGCTGACGTTTGGACTGCCAACCTCTCCAGATCAGCACAGACCAAAGTAAATTGGTGCTAAGGGGCTCTCCTGACTCTCCTGGCTCCCTCAGATTAAAAAAGTGCCCAGTGCCCAATTAAAAGTCCCTCCGTAGAGGACCTTGTTCTTGCCCTGTCCTCCCAGAAGCCCACCTTTTGGTCAGTCTTGGGGGTTACCAACCCCCTCTCAATGCTCAATATTGTTCTGAAAATGCCCCGTGTGAATGAACAGATGGAAAGGGTAAGTTTTATTTATTTTTTTTTATGTCAGTACTTTGCAGAAAGCACTTTGAGGGGAAACCAGATCATTTCTTTTTATAACCTGGTCTAGCAGCGGGTTCCCTTATTGCCACACATCAACATATCATTACTGAGTTCAGATGTGACTGCATTCTCTTTGTTGTCTTCTGCAGACATGATGGATATCCCCGGCGGCAGGACTGGCAATGACATTGACCTTGCAGGTGCCACTTAAACCCTTTAACATTTTCTCAACCATCTGATGATCTCTTTTCTCTTTAAACATCTTCATTAACGGCAAGCTTGTTATATTCCAATATGCTCTGGTTCTGGACAGCTGTGATGCTGGAAAATTTCTCCTTCCCAGTGCTTCCGAATCTGAGGTGGGTGCCCTTGTCTAGATTCTTCTGTCACCTCGGTGACTGCATCCTGACATTTAACTCTTTGCCTTGTAATTGTTCATTAGCTTCTAGGGTTCCACCCCTATCTTCCCTGTGATGAGAAGAGGACAAGCACCATGTCCCTCTGCAAAATGGCATCCTTAGCTTGGAGCACAGAGCTCTTCCTTACAAGGTAATTAGGAGCCGTCTGTCAAATGACTAAATAAATAAATGGTGTGCATGGGTCAGCATCCTTGTGCTTACCAGATAAGACTGGAGGGGAGTATTGGCGACAGCTGTTTAAACAATACACAGCAAATGTGTGAGCAGCTGCTAAGCGCCTTCTGCTTCTGGTGTCTTCATTTTCCCATCTATATGGGAGGGGATTAAACTTCACCATTCCCTACCAGGGGCATTTCTAATCCTTCCCAGAGTGTGTGTGGAAATATGAGGGGGGAGCATTTTGATTGTCACAAGGCTTTTTCACATGACTGCTTCAGGGCAAGGCCAGAGATTCAAAATGTCCTGCAATATCTGGGACAGTCTAGCATAATAAAGTATTGCTCACTCCCCCACCCCTACTGCACCCCATCGAGAACCACTGTAGATGCAATCCAGGCTGAGAATTGAGACTTGGATTCTAATCTGCCACCAACTAGCTCTATGACCTTGTGCATACTGATTCACCTCACTGTGCATTAATTTCCTCACCTGTCACATGAGGGTAAAAAAAAAAAAAAAACCTGATGTTTTTACCTCTCTGGGTAAAATCAAATAATGACGGTGAACGCCCTGCAAAAAATTTTAGAGTGACATACACATATGAGACCTTATTGAAGTTACATGAGGAGTCTAGCAATTGAGCCAGTATTATGAAAAGTAGGAGGGATTATCCATAGAGTCCTGCCAGGAAGTGTTAGGAAAATTAAATTAATTGTCTTGTTTAGGCTTCAGAGACAAAGCAGAGTGGATCTTTGACCTTGCTTCTAACCTGCCTGGACACTGTCCTGACTGGGAGTAACTGCCTGCTCTGAGTACAAAAGTTGCAGCACCTTAGATAAGATGGGGGAGGAATCTTGAGATTGTTGAGCCCCTGAAGGGAGCTTGGCCAACCAAGCTCTGGGCTTAGCAACATTCCAAGTTGTTGTTTTGTTTTGTTTTGTTTTGAGGGGGATGCCCCAAATCACTGCAGATGGTGACTGCAGCCATGAAATTAAGATGCTTGCTCCTTGGAGGAAAAGGTATGACCAACTTAGACAGCATATTAAAAAGCAGATACATTATTTTGCCAACAAAGGGCCATCTAGTCAAAGCTATGGTTTTTCCAGTAGTCATGTATGGATATGAGAGTTGGACTATAAAGAAAGCTGAGCACCAAAAGTTTGATGCTTTTGAACTGTGGTGTTGGAGAAGACTCTTGAGAGTCCCTTGGACTGCAAAGAGATCCAACCAGTCAATCCTAAAGGAAATCAGTCCTGAATATTCATCAGAAGAACTGATGCTGAAGCTGAAACTCCAATACCTGGGACACCTAATGTGAAGAACTGACTCATCTGAAAAGACACTGATGCTGGGAAAGATTAAAGGTGGAAGGGAAGGGGATGACAGAGGATGAGATAGTTGGATGGCATAACTGACTGGATGGACATGAATTTGAGTAAACTCTGGGAGCTGGTGATGGACAGGGAAGCCTGGCGTGCTGCAGTCCATGGGGTCGCAAAGATGTTAACTGAGCAAGACATGACTGAGCAACTGAACTGAACTGACTGAAGTTTTATAAGACAAAATGAACAGCATTAACATGAAACCAGGCTTGCAATTTCGTCACAGATAGATGATGATATCCGTTTACATCCATCCTGGGATTATAAACAGGAACCCTGAACTGCAATTTTTGAAGTGTCGCCCATGGAGTGGATGCGCTGCCTGGGACCTTTTCCCAATTGGGACTCCAGATGTGCTTTGACACAGGACTTCCCAGCACTGATTAAGTCTGGTGGTGGTTATTGGTTTAGTCACTAAGTTGTGTCTAACTCTTGCGACCCCATGGACTGTATCCCGCCAAGCTTCTCTGTCAGTGGGATTTCCCAGGCAAGAATACTGAAGTAGGTTACCATTGCCTTCTCCAGGGGATCTTCCCAACTGAGGGATCAAACCTGGTTCTCCTACACTGCAGAATTCTTTTACCAACTGAGCTAAGTCTGGATGTTAGTCTGTTTGATGATGCATACTCTGTTGTTTCTATTTCTCTTTACTTTTAATGTAAGCTAGGTAATCTCTAATAAATATCTGTATGATTTATTTGTATACAATGAGTGGCTTGTTTTTTTTTTTTTTTTAACAAATCCTTTGAATCTGAGTTAAAAGTGGAAACTTTCGGCAAAACAGGGAGTGACACTTCTGACTGTGGACCCTGACTCTGACCTCATGGCCATCTCAGCAGCACTGTTGTGATGGGAAAGAAAGGAGAAAGAGGAAGAAGGAGGGCAACGCTGACCAGAGGAAGTACACACGCAGAAGGGGGCTCACTTTTCCTCTGTCTGATTCTGGACTTTCTACAGCTGGAAATCAGATCACACCTCTCTCCAGGTTTGAACCCTCCCATTGCACTGAGGATACTCTTTTGCCATGGCTCACAGGCAAAGTGACCTTCCTCTCTGGCCCCATCTCAAACTAACTCCCACTCCCGACCCTGGCTTTGGGGTGGATTTTTAAACTTTGTTTTATTCATGATTAGCCCAAGCTATTTCTTCCTTTAGAACCTTGACTTACTTCCTCTGCCTAGTTCTCTAACTCTGGATTTCTGCATGGTTTGCCTTCCAGTTCATTATTCTGGTCCTGACTCAGTTTTTCCTCCTCTGGGACACTTATCTAAAATAATGTCCTGCAGCTCCAAGCTCTGATCAGAAGCATCATTCCCCATCTTCTTAGCATTTGTCTTGCTGCTGAAGCTGTTTATTTTTATATATTTATTTGCTCACTTATTTATTTTCTGTCTCCTTTCAGCAGAATGTAATTTCCATAGGAATAGAGACTTTATCTGCTTGCTCACCACTCTAACCACAATGTTTAGAGTAATGACTGGCACACAGTAAATACTTAACAAATATTTCCTGAATAAAGGGATGGATGTATGGAAGGGAGGATGCATGAGGGGATGAATGGGTGGGTGGGTAGATGGGTGGGTGGATGGGTTGGTGGGTAGATGAGTATGTGGATGGGTAGGTGAGTAGATGGGTGGTTAGATGGGTGAATGGATGGATGCATTCTTCAGAAAGTTGTTCCAAATTGAACAGCACAAAACAATGGCCATGGGCAACACACATTCTCTTCTCGGCAATACGCAGTGAGGGAGCGGAATGGGTGGGGTGGTCTGCTCACTTTAAGCCTTTGGCAGGAAGTAGCATACACGGCTGACTGACTCCAACTTGTTCCAGTGACAAACACCTGGAAATTGAGAAAAAGATTTCAGACATTCCTGGTATCTGTTACAGACTTTCCCTTTTTATTTTGCTTAACTGATATGTTCCTAGAGAAATACATATAAATTAAGATTTTGCCCTTTTAGGTGGAAAATTATTTAAAATTCGAGTTTTGAATGAACTCTGAAAATTTTAATCCTTCCTTTTAAAAGATGAAAGATTTTCAATATTCTTTCTGTGCCAGATGTATAGGAGCTATTTTGAAATCTATTACTTCATAAGAGCCTAAATCATAAGTTCTGATGTGCCCAGAAGATGAGACTGAGGTTCAGGGGGATTAAGAGGCTTGTCAAAGTTCTCACATCTGAATCTGGGTTCAAATTCATAACTGCTACACATATATTCTGTGTATTTTCCACAGCACCACTGGGACACAGAAGGAAATCGTTCCTAATTTACCTAAATTGTTGGTTAGAACTCTTGAATTTATGCTTTCTTAATGAGAGGCTCTCCAGAATTCCTTATGCCCCATGGTCCGCTCCCCCCTCCTGCTGCTGTGGCCCTCCATCTCTACAACTCAGCTCCTTTAACTGCAGGCAGCGGTTTAGTACCAGGAACTATACTGAAAACATCTGAGTATTCCTACTTGAATGACAGATCGTTTGTGTAGCAAGTCCCTTTGTGATAAAAATGAGGTCCTTGGGAAGATTGAAAGCAATTTGGGTTTAAATTATTGTTGGCTTTGTGAGCCAGGGCGAATCAGCAAATGGTAAACATGTGCCTTTCTTAAAACTTGTACCCAAAAATCACTAGGCAAAAATCAAACCTGCAAAAATGGAATAGTTTGGTTGCAAATCCCTAAAACAACGATTACATTGTCTGCATGTTCTGGCCATACATTATTTATAGATTTTTAGAGAAAGAGTTTTAGCAAATGCAGGTTTTATGGTTTTGACTTCAAACACAAATACTTTAGAGATGTTTCAGGTTGAATTTCTTCATTGGATGGGTTTTGGCAGGTGAGGGGTGAAGGGGTAGCTGGGACTCAAGAGATTAGCTCTGTTTTATTTTGGAATTCAGATTTTGTTAAATGTTTATATAAATGCAATAATGTAGACTTTAGAGCTAATGTAAATGTCATATTCTCTTTAAGCTGACTCTGCACCCTTCCTTTCACTCCTCCTTGGCAGACCTGTTCAGAATTTCAGCAGCATTCAAAGTGGGGAGGCAGTGTGGTATAGTGAGATGAGTGCTGGGGTCACCTAGCCTGTAACCTGTAACCCGCATTATATTGAAAGTGGTGAAGTGTTGTGCTCAAATCTTGGCTCCACCCCTCATTAGCTGAGTGACCCAGTACAATTTGCTTAACCTTTCTGAGCCTCAGTTTTCTTAACTGTAAAATGGAGATAGTAGTGCCTGCTTCAAAATATTATTGCAAGGATAAATGGGATGATATGTATGAAAATGCCTGGAATGGTCTGAGACCTTGGGGCCTTCCCTTATTTTGCCAATTATGGAACAGAAAATACTGGTGTGTCTATTGGTATGTAGACAATGCAATCTTACATTTGTCAAACTTTTCTATAAATTGGGTGCCTAGGTTCCTGTTGGACTCATCCAAGGACAATCTTTGGAATGTATGTGTACATGTCTACACCTGCATGCTATCTGGGAGGAAGATAAAATTGTGATACTTGGAGAAATGGTTCAGAGTATGAGCTCCTTAGACTGCATTAGTTTAAGTCCTTGTTCTGCCGTGTGGCCTTGGACAAGTTCCCTAACCTCTCTGTGCCACAGTTTCCTTATCAATAGAAGAGGGAAATAACTTAGGGGTGCTGTGAAGATTCATTGAGTTAATGTATGTATATAAAGTACTTAGTAGCAGCTATTTTTATTTAACCTTATATTCGTGATTGGGCTGGGACCAGAGCTCTCTTTGGCTTTTAAGTCCCTAAGTCAATAGCTATGTTCTCCATTTCTAGGATCAGCTAGATATGGCAGAGGAGAAAACTGTGGCAATGAAAGCAACAGATTCCAAGGAGGCTTGTGCCCAAGGAGGTGCCAGGGCAATGAGGCATGAAGGGCACAGGCAGTAGGAAAGAAGCTGAGAGCCTGGAGAGGTACAACAAAGAGGGTGAGGAGGAAGCAACAGCATATGGCAGGGCCAGCACCAGGATCCATGGGCTGGGGTTACTCTCCATCTTCCGCTGATAACTCCTGTGTTGAAGGCAAGATTGGAGGCTTGGGGTTTGGGGCTGTGGCAGGTTTCCCAGGTCACCTACATGGAGATTAGTCAGGCAAAGTGGAGGAAGCATGTAGTTTCTCCTTGACATCCGTACAAACGTTTAGGCCTCTTTCTAGAGTACTGTGTTCCTAGAGCACTGGCTAGTGAGGAGTGCAGAGAGCTCCAGGGGGTGCGTTTCCCCAGGACCTGGAGGATTGAAGCCATCAGACCCCAGGACAACTAGCAGGTGACAACCAGAGTTAAGACAATGGAGAAGGGTGACTACACAAAGTTATGCCTCCAAAGCTCAAATCTATGTTTATAGATTTAATGCAGGAGACCTGGGTTTGATCCCTGGATCAAGAAGATCCCCTGCAGAAGGGAATGGCAACCCACTCCAGTATTCTTGCCTGGAGAATTCCATGGACGAGAAGCCTGGTGGGCTAAGACCATGGGGTCACAAAGAGTCAGATGTGACTGAGCGAGTAACACACAACACACAACAATGCTATTAAATGGGCTTCCCAGATGGGGCAGTTGGTAAAGAACCCACCTGCCAATGCAGGGGATGCAAGATATGCACTCTTGATCCCTGGGTCAAGAAGATCCCCTGGAGGAAGGAATGGCAACCCATTCCAGTATTCTTACCCAAAAAATTTCATGGACAGAGGAACAGTTCATGAAGTTGAAAAGAGTCAGATACAACGATTGCACACATATATAATATTAAAAGTATGGAGTTCTGGGAAGTGAGGGCTTATTGTCATGCTAAATTCATTAGAAATGATAACATGGAATGGAAACAAGTGACTTGTTTCATTTTCCGAACTTGGAAACCAGGCTTCTGCTATTTTCTCACTGTGTAGTTTTGGGGGAAATTACTTAACTTCTCTTCTGAGTCAGTTTCATCTTTATTATGGGTGAATTGTGTCTCCCCAAATTCATATGTTGAAGCTCTGACCACAGTACCTCAGAATATGGCTGAATTCAGAGACAAGGCCTTTGCACAGATGATTCAGTTAAAATGGGACCATCAGAACAGGCCCTAATCCAATCTGACTTGTGCCCTTACAATACCAGGGAATTAAGACACGGACACCAGGGATGAGCAGGCACGGAGGGAAGACCATGTGAAGATGCACCAAGAGGGCTGCCATCTGGAAGCCAAGGAGAGGGGTCTTAGAGGAGACCAAACTGTGAATACCTTGACATGGACTTCCAGCCTCCAGAATTGTGAGAAAATGCACTTCTGTAGTTTAAGGCACCCCATCTGTGTTGTTTTACCGTGGCAGTCCTAGAAAATTAATACACTTGTCTATAAAAATGAAAGTTTAAAATAATGCCAACCTCAGGGCTTCCCTTGTGGTGCTGTGGTTGAGTCTCCGCACTCCCAGTACAGGGGGCCCGAGTTCAATTCCTGATCAGGGAACTAGATCCCACACACTACAACTAAAAGAGTCCTGCGTGCGGCAACTGAAGAATCAGCATGCCACAATGAAGATCACAGACCCTGCATGCAGCAACTAAGACCTGGCGCAGCCTAATAAATAGACGCTAAAATAGTACCAACCTCGTGAGGTGGTTATGAACTTTAAAGAAGATATTCCATGGAAGGCACTTGCTACCTCGCCAGGGACATTGTTAACACTCAATAAGCATTAGCATTACAAAAGGTGCATCTGCAAGTTCTATTATGTTGTTGGGGGTGGATGGGATTGGGAGAGGTTCTCCAAAATGTATAGGTAATGACTTAATGATACCTATTATGTACTAAATAGTTATTAGATTTAGGGTCCTGTTTAGGATGAAAGCAACAGAAAAACATTGCAATACTTAAATGAGATAAAATGCATCTCTCTCTCCTCTGCCAATTTCTGCAGGCAAACAATCCAGGGCAGTTATGATGCTCCATTATGTTAGGGAATTAAGCTCTTCTCTATTTTGTTAAATTGTCCTGTGTGGATTTCATTCACTAAGTCTCCTCACTGTCCAAGATGGCTACAGGAGCTCCCACCATTTCATCCCACTTTTATACAAGATGAACGATGAAAGAATAAAGAAGCGCAAATTCCCACCTTAAAGACACTTCCAGGAAATTACCCATACCTCTTCCACTTGGATTTCTTTGGCCAGGACTTTGTCCCATGACTACACTTAGCTGCCTTGGAGACTGGGAAATAATAATCGTTATTTACTCCAGATAGCCAAAAACCCAGCTGAAAATCCAAGATTATGGAGTGAGAAGAGACATTTGGTAACAAAAATGGATCTTCTGTCACAATGGAACGTGTATGGACTTATGAAATAGCCACCATTATTATGTTACCTTTGTCAGATGGGGAAATTGAGGCGTGATTTCCTCTTGAAGGGCCATAGCATCTAGGAAATAGCTAGGGTTTGATCTGATCCCCAGTATTTTTCTGCAATAATCTGTCCTCTTAACAAGAGTGACTGCTTCTCATACAATTAAGGGTCCTCAAGGTGATGGCGACAAGCTCCCCAAAGCCACACTGTCATCAGATGGGAGGTTATCAAATTAGAGAGCCATCACTCAAGTCAGACATGAAGAAGAGTGTTCTATGTTTTATGTCTTACCATGCATGGAAATACATCTTGAAGAAAAGTCTAACATCATCTTGCCCTTCCTGGAAGATGCTCAGGGATGGGCAAGAGATAACTGCCTGGGATTTGGGGATCCCCTCCCCTGAAAGTTAGATTGTTGGTGAATTTGTAATTAGAAGGAAAGGAGTATATATATATATATATATATATATATATATATATATATATATATATATAAGCAAAAATGACTGCTGGATCTGGTTAGCTTAAAGGTTTCCAGGGGCAAAAAAAGAAGTTGACAAAAGAGTTGAAGCAGTAAATGTTAGACTGGAATAGGAAAAAAAGCTTCCACTAAAATGTCAGGGGAAAAGAAGTGCTGGAAAGTGAGGCCATTAACAAACGAGCACGTGGGAAAGCTGGCGACTGCTTTTCAAAGGGAGAGTTTCCAGGCTACTTTTCTAGAAATGCTCATTTCTTTGTCTTTCTTAGTCAGCTCATTTATGGGTGTCTATTATGGAACATTTATTCTCTTGCAGGCAAGCAGGCTAAATGGAAAACATGAAAGAAACCTCACTCTGATGAATCAGACCAAGACTACAGCTCCAGACAGCCCAGGAGACTGTATGGGGGATTGAGAGTAAACATCTCAGAAAAAGAAAATCTTGCCAACCCCAAGCCATCAATGAGGGCGAAAAACCAACAACGATGCCTTGGACTAAGAAAGGGTGGGTGGGGTGGAGCATGACTGAATCCTGACACTGTCAAGATAGATGGGCAAGACAGAACAATCAGAATCTTGCCTGAAAGCGGAGATCTTTGTTGGATTTTTATTTTAAAAGTTTTTTTTTTTTAATTGTTGAAGTATAGTTGATTTACAGTGTTGCATTAATTTCTGCTGTACAGCAAAGTTATACAACATATATATTCTTTTCCATTATGGTTTATCACAGGATATCAAATATAGTCCCCTGTGCTATATAGTAGATCTTATTGTTTATCTATTCTATATGTAATATCAGTAGTTTGCATCTATTAATCACAACTCTCAATCCTTCCCTTCTTCACCTCCCCTTCCTCCTGGCAACCACAATTCTGTTCTCCATGTCTGTAGTCTGTTTATGTTTCATAGATAAATTCATTTGTGTCATGGGCTCAGATGGGAAAGACTCTGCATGCAATGCAGGAGACCTGGGTTCAATTCTTGGGTCCGGAAGATCCCCTGGAGAAGGGAATATCAACCGACTCCAGTATTCTTGCCTGGAGAATTTCATGGACAGAGGAGCTTGGTGGGCTACAATCCATGGGGTTGCAAAGAGTTGGACACGACTGAGCAATGAACACTGTACCTTAGATTCCACATCTAAGTGGCATTGTATGTATTTGTCTTTCTCTAAGGGGTTCTTTAAAAAGGGCCTGTCTAGTGCGTTCTTTCATTGGCCTGGAGGAGAGAAATAGACACTGGGACTTATGAAATGATGTTCCTCACATGCCAGAAATCCTTCAAACTCCTGAAGGAATTTGGCTGTAGGGGGTGAGGAGGTGAAATAGGCAGTCTGATGTGGTCTGAAGGATGGAGAGCAGCCAGTATCCTTACACGGATCTGCCTCTGATCCTGTCCTGGTATCTCATACCTTGCTGTGATAAGCCTCCACTGGGCTAAAGTGTTGTTCATTCAAAGAGCCTGCTGAGAGGCAAAGATTCCCCAAAAGGGCAACCCATTAGCCTTGCAGTGCATTTAGCAGGCAAGTGTTTCTTAGATTGTTGTTGTTTAGTCACTAAGTTGTGTCCAACCCCTTTGTGACCCCACGAACTAGAGCACACCATCATGCTCTGTCCTGTGATTTTCTAAGCGAGCATGCTGGAGTGGGTTTCCATGTCCTTCTCGACGGGATCTTCCGGACCCAGGGATCAAACTCGCGTCTCCTGCATTGGCAGGTGGCTTCTTTACCACTGAGCCCCCAGGGAAGCCTTGTTTCTTAGGTTAGAAGGCTACAAACGCTTGAAGTTGGATAAGTAGACCTGATTGGAACATTAGCAAGGAGTAGGGAAAAAGGAGGGGCAGGGGAGGGGTCCTTAAAGGGAGAAGCATTGGGACCTTTGAGATGGGAGAGACTGGATGAGGGTGGGGATCAGAGTTATACATGGGAAAATGTGGGGGCTCCTGAAGGTTTCCTATTTCTCCTCCCAAGTTCTGCCAGAGTTAGACACATTCTCATCTAAGGCTCTTATTCTCCCTTAAGCCCACTTATAAATTCACCTTGGGGTAGTCCCTGGAGAGGATATGCCTCACTTTTAATTATTAAAACAATAAAATAATAGCATAATCATTTTGCATTGGTTCTTAATTTGGGATGGAAGTGATCATTAAATTCCTCTGAGAATCTAATGAAAATTATGCTTCTACTTCTCAAAAAATCATTTTATGCACAGCCACACAAAATATTATATATTTTTACTTGATTTATGGACACTGTGGGAGCCCATCTCTGGATTCCATAAGAAGTATAGCCTCTTGGTCAAACTGCTCTGATTTATGTTTTAATAACTCTGAGATTTCATTTTGCACATTTCTTCTAAGTCTTCTTCCATATGCATACATAATTGTTAACACCCCATCATAATCTACATAAAATTTATATTCTTCTACTTTATAAAATCTAACATTATCTTGTAAACATTTTCTGTGTTTCTATATAGTCTTCATAATTATAAATTTGAATGAATGCATACTATTATATTGAATTGTTGCAGCATAATTTTCTTAACTCTTCTTCAGTGATTAGGTGTTTAAATGGCTTCTAATTTTGTAGTATAGATAATGCTGCATTGAATATCTTTATATATTTATCTTGCTTCTGTTGAGTGTTTCTTTCAGACACATTCTTTGGCGTGGCTATACTGAATCTAAGATTAAGAGCATTTATACAGCTCTTGAAATATGATGTCACATTGGTTTCCCAAGGGGTTATAATTTTTGCTACAGCCAACAACATAGAAGTGTCCCAGTTTCACTACACCTTTTCCTATAATGGATTTTGTTGGGAAAATTATTTATTCTAATTTAACATTTGTCATACCATCCAGGGTACAGCCTGATATTAGGTTACTAAGGGGTGAAGTGGAGAATGAGAAGAATGGGTTGAGAGAGTGGGAAAGTCTGACTCTATAATGGGAATGGATAAAGCTTCTCTATTTTTAGAAAGAGCTGGATCCAGGCAGGAGATGTGCATAAGAAGAACATCTACTGACTTAGGAAACAGTGTATCCCCATTTCCTGCCTGTTCAATCCCTTCTTAAGCCTTCACTTGCAAATTCCTCGAGTCAGAATGGAAACTGGGAGCTGAGATTTGGTCAGGACCAACAGAGTTACCCTGGATCGTTTTATAAGGCACTCACCAAGGGCTTCCCTGGTAGTTAAGTGGTAAAGAATCTGCCTGCTAATGCAGGAGATACGGGTTTGATTCCCAGTCCAGGAAGATTTCCTGGAGAGGAAATAGCAGCCCATTCTAGAATTCTTACCTGGGAAATCCCATGGACAGAGGAGTCTGGCGGGCTACGGTCCATGGGGTCACAAAGAGCTGGAGACGACTTAGCAACTGAACAAGAACAGCAACGTGTTAATGGTTTACTTTCATGGGCATGTGGTTCTCAAAAAACTGCCTTATGTTTGATAACAATGCTATCCAATAGAAACTTGCAGGTCACTGGTGGAATTTTTAATTTTATAGTAGCCACATTAAAAAAAAAGAAAGAAACAGGTGAAATTACCCTGAGTAATACATTTTCTTTAACCCATTATATCCAAACTACCAGCATTTCAACATGTAATCAATACAACCATTAATTGGATATTCTACATTCCTTTTTTCACACTAAATCTTTGAAATCTGTATACTTACAGCACATCCCAATTCCAACCAGCCATGTGTCCAGTCCTCACTACTGCATGTGATCCTGGCCTGAGTGCATCTCTGAGTGTCAGTTCTTCACGGGTGCGTGGGCTGCACCTTTTAACGTTTTGAGCACTAGGAAGTCAAAGCCACGCTCTTTATTAGAAAATAGCACTTCATTAACAATATAAACTGTCCTGGGTCAGATGGCTCAGATGGCTCAGATGGCTCACGGTGGTTGCAGGGGAGACCCGGGAAATACTGGCCGTGGGCTGTGGTACTGCAAAATATACAGACACAGGTCCCACTTTAAACACTGAAACAAGATTTTTGAAACAAGATTTTTCTGTATTTCTAAAGCAGATTTTTAATTATAGGTTTTAATATGATAATACATGGTGCCTGTTATCAATAGGAGGAAATGGAGTTCCAGAGAGAGTGAATGACTCACACATGTTCTCATAGTTGGGAGTCAGCCAGCTCTTTAACCTCGATCCAACCCACCAGGCTCCTTTCCATGCCACCACCAAACCTTGGCCCCCACAGCCCTCCACCTAGGGCCCATTCTCTACCAGCACGGTTTCTGCCAGTAAAATACCTGCTGGTGTGTGACAGGCATCAGTGTTTTTGGAATACTCAGAATAACTTTCTGGGAAGGTAAACTGTGTTTATCCCATTAACCCAAGTAAGATGAGGAAGAATGACTTTCTTCCTCTAATCTGGTTGTGTCCTAGGTTGAAATTGCTCGCTTGTCAAATAGTAATAAAAAAATCACGTGATAAGACAGGTGGGTCACAAATGAAACTCCTGGCCTACCTTTCACAAAATCGATAGTCTTAGCCCGGGTTCTATTTTTCAGTATAGAAATATGCAGGTGTATACTTAGATCAGAAGGGTTGAAACAAATGCCTTGGAGACGTTTTAGTAACCGAGAGGACCCAGCCAAATTGCCTCTTCTGCCGGGGTCAGGTGGGAAAATGCTCTTCAGACCCAAGTGTGGTAATGAAACAAGAACAACCAGAACAGCAGGTCCGTAAACATCCTGATGACAATGGGGAACACACAGCTGGCCTGAGACGGAATCAGTTCAAGCAAACGTTCCTGTGCTTTTTGATCCAAGTCCCGGATGAACGGATGCTGGGGAGGCGGCAGCTGCTACACAGCTGGACTCGGGAGGCACGTGATAGCGTGACTTGCAAATCATGCTGAAAAATTCATTCCCCTGAGCTTGGACGTGAACACAGTCACATGGGCCCCGATCAGCTCACATGCTGCAGCCAAGGGAGGGGCAGAAATGAAACCGGGCTGAAGAGAGGCATTAGACCCCACTTCAGGCTGGCCAGGGCTGTCTTTCAAGGAAGGAGCTGTCCAGGAAATGCACTATATTTGGAAATGACCCTAAATTTAGAGTAATTTGAATGATGGACTGGCTTGAGCAGAGAGAGAAAGCTTGACTGAGAGATGCTTAAATGTATTCCCTAAGTGTGAAAGGTATTTGTGGAGTATTTATCAGAGGTTCTGAAATGAAAGGCAATTTCTGAGTCCTTCTATTGGTTCAGCACCTGGGGTTTGCAAAGAGCCTCACATTAACTTTCACTTCACAGATGAGGAAATGAGGCTCAGAGAGATCAAGTAAACACTGAATGTGTATGTGGGTATGCACACAGTTGTATAGACACCCCAGGAATATACACACTGTATTATATACACAGCTGACCTGTGAACAACATGGATTTTGAACTATGCAAGTCTACTTACATGTGTTTTCTTTCAATAAATATATTGGAACATATTTTGGAGATTTGCAAGAATTTGAACAAATTCACAGACAAACTGCATAGCCTAGCAGGATCAAAAAAAAGAAAAAACTATGTCATGAATGCATAATATGTATCTAGATACTGGTCTGTCCTTATATAGGCACCAGATGAGTGATAGTTAAAAAATCAATAATGTTCTAGTTTTCTTATGGTTTTTTAACTTTGCTTTCAAATAATTAAACTACTGTACATGTGCCTCTCTCTCTGGAGAAAAGTGAGCATTAGCCTAGCATCATGGGTCAGTGTAACAATGTTTTTAATACATTGAAATATGACTGTATGAATATGACTATAATACTGTATGTCATACAAATTTTATAATGATTCAGTTGTTAGCATATAGGCCAGGCTGCCATGAAGCAACCATATTATTACTTCTTTGTTATCTATGTGTGAATCATTAGACCTGTAAATAGATGTGAATTTCTTACTCATATTATCTTTTCAGTTTGATGTCTGGTGTTAATAATACATATGACATCTACCGTGTTTTGAATTATATAAGACAACATTGATGTGGGTAGTGACAAATGATTCATCTTGTATATGCTATCAGAAAGACAGTACAGCACTGTAGATGTATTTTTTCTTCCTATGATTCTATTAATAACATTTTATTTTCTCTAGTTTAAGAATACAGTATACAATACATATAACATTACAAAATATGTGTTAGCTGACTCTTCATATTTTTGGTGAGGCTTCCTGTCAACAGTAGACTATTAGTAATTAAGTTTTGGGGGAGTCAAAAGTTATACACAGGTTTTTGGGTGGTTGGGGCCCCTAAACTCTGTGTCGTTGGAGGCACAATTGTATTTACGTCTCCTATAGTAGAGTGATATATGCATATATGTCTATATAAAGAGACATAGCATTTATTCAACAAATCTTTACTGAACAATTACTAGGTCCTAGGAACTGAGTAGCTGCTGTCTTGACAAGGCCCAGAGATATAGGGATGGCCGCAGTTCTCGTAGAACTTGCACTCTAACTGGGAAGAAGGCATTCCATAAATAATTGTAATCTAAATACATAATTAGAGTCTGGAGTAAACACTACAAGAGCAGGGCATGGCAGTATTTCTAGTATTCTTACTTGGAAATCCCCATGGACAGAGAGGAGCCTGGCAGGCTACAGTCCACGTGGTCGAAAAGAGTCGGACACAACTGAGCACCTAAGCACAGCGCAGCACAAACACTACAAATGAAAAGCACAGGGGTCTTGAGAATGTATAAGAAGAGGGGTCTGGCCCAGCCTGTGGGAGAGGCCTTTGAGCTGAGATGTCGGGACAAGCAGGCACTAGCTACAGTCTCTACACTATGTCCACTGAGGACATGGACATAAAAACCCCAACTGGGGTTTCACCATAGAGAAGGCAGTAGGTTCTCCACAAAGTTCCAATTTCACAAAGCTCAATCCTAAGTCTTCAGTTCAGTTCAGTTCAGTCACTCAGTCATGAGTGAGCCCATAAACCACAGCAGGCCAGGCCTCCCTGTCCATCACCAACTCCCAGAGTCCACCCAAACTCATGTTCATTGAGTTGGTGATGCCATCCAACCATCTCATCCTCTGTCGTCCCCTTCTCCTCCTGCCCTCAATCTTTCCCAACATCAGGGTCTTTCAAATGAGTCAACTCTTCGTATGAGATGGTCAAAGTATTGGAGTTTCAGCTTCAACATCAGTCCTTCCAATGAACACCCAGGGCTGATCTCCTTTAGGATGGACTGGTTGGATCTCCTTGCAGTCCAAGGGACTTTCAAAAGTCTTCTCCAACACCCCAAATCAAAAGGTAGGGCTTCATGGAAAATGAGGTTGAAGTCCTGTCAATTTACTAAACACTAAGAATAGAACATAACATAGAAAGGGATATTTGCGAGCAGGCCCTTGTTTGCTGGCCTTTAAAGTTTCAAGAAGATTCTAGCAAGAAGCACAAGTTCTGGCACCCAGAGCTCACCTAGTTTTGATATGGTCTGTTCTCCTCTCTCCTTCTTCACTTTAAATGAATAGATTCATGTCAGCTAGCCTATTTATCTTGACTATAAATAGCCATTTTTTCATATTAAATGCTCATCAGTTGTCTTCTAGATTCCAACATTTTTAAATGATATACAACACAAAGCAAGTTTTATTTATATCTGCACATACACACACACAGAGTAAAATAAAAGGGTGCATAGGTAAGATTAGAAAAAATTCCTAGTGTTTACTGCTTCAGGTCACACAAATTCTAGTTAGCTTGGCCTGATTATACAATTAACCTTGAGGGTCTTCTTAAGCAAATAGTAAAATCATCATAGTATCACAGCTATTTCCTCAAAAATAGCGAGTTTGAATTCTTGCTGTAGTCATTCCTAAATTAAGGAGAGACTTCCTGCTCCAGGTTGCTCAGATTCAGCAGTTTCCAGGAGGCAAGGATGTCAACAATTTGGCAAAAGCAGAAGGAAGAAGTTAAAAAAAAAAAAAAAAAAAAGGCAGTAGAACCCACACGAAGTTTCAACACAGCGGTTGCCTTGGAGCCCATTTGAGGGTTAACTTGAACTTGTTTCCCCAGCCTTTCCTCACTTAAGGAGACTTGTACTCCAATTCCAGCAAACTCCAATAAAATGGAGATAAGATGCCCTGGAGGCTTGAAGGCAGCCCTGTGGGTGTGAGCAAGGTCACATCACATCATGGGAACTAACGAGATGGGATTTTACATAGTTTGAGTGTTAGCACTTTTTCACTTGCCAACAGTGGGACGTTTGTTCTCGTTGTTCAATAATTAAATAGGCAGTTTGTATTTATTTAACATACAGACTCTAGCCAATTCCTGCTGACAGCTACCAAAATAACCCCACATTTCCTAGCTCCAAATGGCTCCGAAGATCGTTCGCTGACTGCAGGGGCATACCCGCAGACTGAAATTCTCCCCTGAGTCTCTGAACACCATTTTTCATCACTTCAAACAATAAATCACTTCACAGCATGTATCCAAAAACAAGCAGCCCAGGTTTATTGGATGAGGGTCCCTCTCTGAGGCTCTTCCTGCTGCCAGTGCTGAGCTGTTGTGAAACTATGTTTCGCTAGGGCAGAAGAAAACATTGACAAGTTTTCCTCATTGGTGCATGTCCACTAAAGAAAGTGAATTTTGACCTAATGATTTTAGAAAAGAAGAAGGGGTGATAACTTGGAGCAGAAAGTAGGGAGTTTGGGAAGAAGCAGGCCAATCAGGGAGTCAGGAAAGGTGAATATTGAAAGGCCACATTGGATACCTTTGGAACAACTGATGCTAAAAAAGTTAAGGGCCCTGGCTGGTCCCCTGAGTGGAGAGAGGGAGAGAAAAAACTGAGTGGTGGAAGACTGCATTCTCTTCCATGGTGAAGGGTGATGCTAAGGGAGATACTGGGGATGTTTCTATACTATTAAGGCTTTACCCTATCATGTGTGCAGAACATGGTACCAGAGGAGATGCAGACCAGATCCCTATTGAGGTTTCCTGGAGCTCATACATAATGTTTGGGGTATTTAGGCTGTACATGCTAAAGAGGGATCTTTGGTAGGAGTTCAGGTGGGAGAAGGATGCTATTTGCCATGGCCTGTTTGGTTATCAATCAGCCAGCAGCAGGCAATGTATGGTACCATCACACTGTACCACCTTTCTTCTGATGCCCTTACTAAAGTGGGCCTCAAAGGGTCACCCTGGGAAGGAGCAGCCAAATGTATGAAGCAGCAGTCAGTGGGAAGAAGATTCTTTTCCTTCTCAGCATTCTACCCACACCTTGTCCCTGACTCTTGAAGACCCTCTCTACTGTGCAGTTTGCCTTTGAGTGACTCTCTTTACGGTGTCCACTCCGGTATTCTGGCCTGGAGAATTCCATGGGCTGTATAGTCCATGGGGTCACAAAGAGTCAGACATGACCGAGTGACTTTCACTTGATGGTGCACACTGTGAAGGCCTCTGTGTGGTCAATATTAAAACTAAGCATTGAAGAGTCAAACAGCTCCACTTTGAACTGTTCAACATTAGCAGCACTGCAGAGATTGAAACTCGAGTGAAGAAAACCATTCATGCAAGTAAGAAGGAAGCAGCCTGTTAGGGTGACATCCACATTTCACCTCGTATATAGTATCTGAAGAAGGAAGTCTCTCTCCCTATTATCTGTGCATATCCAACAGTCTGAACTCAGTTTCCTCATCTGTAAAATGGGTCTGTCCCACTTGTCCTTATCAGTGCATTGTTCTGGAGGTTGAAATGGAAGTATTCTGCCCTCTGTTACTCACCCTTAGTCCTTTCTTTTTAATACACCCTGAGGATTCATTCCTGCCTCTTCCAGAGATGTTAAACTATCGATGTAGCCATAGAAGTCAAAGTCAATTTTTTTTTAAAGTTATCATTCTGTCCCTCATTTTCTCATTTGTGAAAGGAGAAAAAAAAAACTTTTTTTGACCAT
The DNA here is from genome assembly GCA_007570785.1 of Antilocapra americana. Lineage (NCBI taxonomy): Eukaryota > Metazoa > Chordata > Mammalia > Artiodactyla > Antilocapridae > Antilocapra > Antilocapra americana. The sequence goes on from ML662436.1 coordinate 2,496,832, forward strand.
GCTGTGCAACTTGTGGGATCTTAGTTCTCTCTCTGACCAGGGATCAAACCTGAGACCCGGAGGTGAAAGCATGGAGTCCTAACTGCTGAACTGCCAGGGAATTCCTGAGGAGGAAAGTTTTTAGTAAAATCTCCAAAGTTTCTTCCAACCTCAAAGAAAAAAGGGCAGGTAGTCCATTCAAAAATATTGGTTTTGGAGTCTTGACCACCTTTGGACTGAGAAACAATGTCTAAGTAAACTCAGCCTAGTATACTCATATAGTACATAGAAGCAGGTATTCTGGGGTTGGGTGTCTCAGGAGTTGGGGCAGAGATATTGGCATGTTTCTGAAGCATAATCAAGTGGGTGTGGATAACAGAGACGTCTGTCATCCTGCTCATTATCTGGGGCCATATTCCTAGGAGGCTGATTCAACTATTCACAGCCACAAAATATTTTTTTTAATCACAGTCTCAAGTCTCCCATCAGAAACCTGTCCCTGGCATGTCACCTGCACTGCTGTAATGCTTTCAGTTCCCTGGATCATGAATCAAGTGACTACTGTCAAAAGCAATGAAGTTGCTCATTGTGTATTTTCTGGAAGGGTCCCTCACCTCTCTCTGCATCTGTTTCTTCTCTTCTCTTCTTGCCTTATTCCCAGAACCCTCTACACTCTTCATCACCCCCTTTCTCCCCTACTTCTTCCTTTCCTCTCCATTTTTTCCTTCCTCATCACCTCTCCATTTTCTATACATCAAAGCTTCCACTGGGATTGACACAGTCTGTTTCATTCATGTTTCCCTCCTCTTCTTCCTTCCCTGTCCCATTCCAGTTCCTCACCATGGAGGACAAGAGGACTGTGTCCAAACTGGGACTGAATACAATCTGCAAGGAACTTAACAATCTAAGTCCCACACCCACAGTGCATTATATTCTAGTACAGTATCAGCAGATCACAGAATCAAATATCAAGCCCTTATTAGGATGAGACATTGTTGTTCCACATGGAGAATTGACTTCTGTCAATGGCATCCTTTGATACCCATAATACAGAATTGGATAATGGGCAAAGAGAAAGAAGATCACAAACTGGAGGTTATAGGAAAGGAGGCAGAGTGAAACCAAGTTACTCTAAAAAGTGAGGGAAGACAAAAATTTAAGCAAGATGAAGAAGCATTTTATGGGCAGAGAGGCTGTTGGTGACTGGGCAATCAGAGTAATACGGGGTGCAAGAGACTCAGGGGAAGAAAAAAGAGGAGATGAGTAGTGTCGCTAAGTTATAAGTTGGATCCTCATAACCTTTTTTAAAAGAGAGATGCAGTTTAGAAGCTGGGTTCCTTCTTGATTACTTTTGGGTGTTTGATCTATAAATCCTTGAATAAAAGACTCCCTAGAAGCTGAGACAGGTGGGTCAAAGAGCCATACAGGTTACACACCAGAGTTCATGGAAGTATAGAAACTTCTGAGTTGTCTCTGAATTAAGTTTAGACCACTGAGGTTTAGAAAGAATGATATTTGCAGGAATTTCCCCTACTGTACTCTCTCATCAGACAGATTTTTCAAAGGGCAGTCATTTCAGCAGAATAAGAAAGAGATAGATGGCAGCCTGTGCATTTGATATTTGATACATTCTTCATCTACTGAGAAGTTAATGCTTTAGTTCCAACTTACCTGAAGTCATCAGGAGACTTATCAGAGACATCAAACTCCCATGCTATGCTGAAAGGAAGTAGGTTTTAGAGGCAAGAGGAGAACTGTGTCTCTCTCTGTAGTTCAAATGGCATTCGGAAATCCAATTAATGTTTGGTTTTTAAAGCAGAATCAGTAACTGTGTTCAAAACTGCCGACTGTTCAGTTTGATAATAAAACAGGCTACTCTAAAGACGGCTTATAGTCATTAGGGAAAGTCTCGCTCTGTAGAATAAACTTTCTCTTTGGAATAATAATATCTTATGTTTTATGATTTCTTTCATCCAAGAATTTCAAAGCATTTTAAAATAGTTTGGGGTGATGGGAAATGTAATGCTTCATAACTTAAGCTACATATGTCAATACTTTGCCTGGGGACAGAAATTAATTATTCCATGGAAGTAATGTTAGTACCTAATTTTATTCCATTTATTCTATAAAAGTATCATTATTAATAATTATGATAGCTATTATTTATTGAAAGGAGAATGCTTATTCTGCTAGGCACTGTGTAAAATGTTTTACATGCATTATCTCATTTAATCTTCATATAGATCTGAATCGAAATCTAATGTCATTTTAGGATGATTCTTTGAGAAAAGTACTACTTTTATCTTTCTTTCACAGATAATGTAATTTAGGTTCAGGAGGTTAAGTAACTTGCTCTTTGTCATAAAGCTAGTAAAAATGACAGTGTGTCGTTAGTGGGTGAGGATCAGTTAGCAAAAGTTCTGGTGGTCAGTTTCCTTTCCAGTTGTCATCTGAATGGCACTTTATGCAGCCTCTTAGATCATGAAGAGATGGTTTTCTTAATCCTAGAACTGTGTGGCTGCAATCTTTGCTGATCCTTGAATGTGTCAAGAGTTCTGTTGTCCCTTGACACCTAGTAAGTAGAGAAAACTCAAGGGTGATTAAAAATATTATAAATGACACCCCTTCTCAACTGTCAGCCAAGTCTCTAGAATTACAAATACAAAACGTACTGTAGCCAAGAATCCAGGATTTCAAGATATAAGGTCTTTACCTTTCCCCTGGATTGTTGCAATATTCTCCTCCTAACTGGTCTCTCTGCTTCTACTCTTGTCCCCTACAACCTAATACTGATTGAGTATTCAGAATAATCACCTTAATATGCAAAACCAAGTCAAGTTCCCTGCTTCAAACTCCCCAAATGGTTTCTCATCATATTTAGAATAAAACCCATGGCTAAGTGCTCTCCATGATCCATCCAAGCCAAGCAATAATCTGACCTCATCTTAACATCGCTGTCTTCCTGGCACACTCTATTTCTATTTCACTCTATTTCCTGACACACTCAGCCTTTTTCACATCTTCAGATACACCGAGTTGTTCTGCCTAAGGGTCTTTATACAGGCTGCCACCTCCTACTGAAACCACTCATCCCTGTGCTTTTCCCTACTCCTCCCTCCTATTTCTCAGGACTCAAACGTTTTAGTAGGTCTTCAGTGATACATATATCTCTCCCCACCACCATACACAGACACACGCCACATCAAAATTTCATCCTTGCTACATTTTCTCTTAATACCCTGTGTTTTCCCTTCATACCTCTTATTCATATTTATCATTTTTTTTTAGTACTTCTGTATCAAATGAGTGTCTCCACAACTGGGCTATAAGCTTCATGAAGGGAAATTCCTTATCTCTTTGAGGACCATTGTATTTGATCACCAGTGCCTGAGAACTTGTATGATCATGTTAGGTATTGATGAAACATTTGATGTTGAGTAACTCTAAGTTTGATTCCTTATCAATCACCTAATTGCTATGTGACCTTTGGAAATACATTCAACCTCTTCTCTAAGTCTCAATCTTTTCATCTGCTAGATGGATTTCACAATAACATTGTCATAGGATCTATAGGGAGTAGATATATGATAATATATTCAAAATGCTTTGTAGACCATTACAACTTTTATTATAAAATCTCAAGCTTTAGATCCAGCACCATCTCTGTGGAGCAAAGGGCATTCCCTCTAGTCTACTAAGCTAAACTTGCAGAAGGAGCAAAGCTGTGGACAACACGTGGGCATTTTTCACAAGGCTTGTAACTGGGCTCCAGGGCACTCAGAGGCTCAGTAAGGAATGAAATTAACCCAGCTCTTCCTCCAAGGAATAAACTGGTCCCTTGACTGAGCCCGTGTGTTCATGTTGCTGACTTGGACTTCATAAACTAAGCCATCTCCTGTCTTGCCTTTTGTCCTCTTTCCTAACTGACTTCTCCTCCAAAGCACACAGCCAAATAGAAACCCTCTAGGGGCACATGTATGGACAGAGCATATGCCCTTGTAGGATCAGAGTGTCTGGTGATTATTTTAAAGGACAGAAAATGGAGAAGCTCTGTGGGCACATAACACATTTCGTTCTCACCTGTGCTTAAGGTAGACATTACTCTCTTGAATGCTTAGAGAAGGAAAGGCTGTATTCAATGTAGGCTAAAACTTTTCCCAGGGGTTTTATGAAACTTTTCTTACTTTTTGTTGATGTAGATTTGATAAAAGCAGTAGTATCAGTAACTATGTTAGGGAAAAGGTCAGGATGGCTAGAGTCCATCTTATATGGGAGGGATCAGAGTAGGTGGAGGTCTCTTGGGGAGACCAAGGTATAGCATATATATGTTTTCCTTTGGCTTCTTTCTTCTCAGCAGTGAGCAGATCAGTGACCTAGGTTTAGCATCCTTGGAACCTTCGAGAAGTTCTCTAATCGATACTAGTATTTTGAGACAGTGTCTTAGAGCAAACTACATTCAGAGGTCTTTTGTTTCCTATGGTTTGCCTTCTGAAACAGGTAAGAAAATAAACCTCATTATAAGTGGTATTCCAAATAGATATTTGGGATTCTTAACTGGCATTATGTGACTGGTGATAGAAGTAAAGTCTGATGCTGTAAAGAGCAATACTGCATGGGAACCTGGAATGTTAGGTCCATAAATCGAGGCAAATTGGAAGTGGTCAAACAGGAGATGGCAAGAGTGAACATGGACATTCTAGGAATCAGTGAACTGACATGGACTGGAATGGGTGAATTTAACTCAGATGGCCATTATATCTACTACTGTGGGCAGGAATCCCTTAGAAGAAATGGAGTAGCCATCATGGTCAACAAGAGTCTGAAATGCAGTAGTTGGATGCAATCTCAAAAAAGACAGAATGGTCTCTGTTTGTTTCCAAGGCAAACCATTCAATACCATGGTAATCCAAGTCTATGCCCCGACCAGTAATGCTGAAGAAGCTGAAGTTGAACGGTTCCATGAAGACCTACAAGACCTTCTAGAATTAACACCCATAAAAGATGTCCTTTTCATTATAGGGAACTGAAATGCAAAAGTAGGAAGTCAAGAAATACCTAGAGTAACAGGCAAATTTGGCCTTGGAATACAGAATGAAGCAAGGCAAAGGCTAACAGAGTTTTGCCAAGAGAACACACTGTCATAGCAAACACCTTCTTCCAACAACACAAGATGAGACTCTACACATGGACATCACCAGATGGTCAATACTGAAATCAGATTGATTATATTCTTTGCAGCCAAAGATGGAGAAGTTCTATACAGTCAGCAAAAACAAGACTGGGAGCTGACTGTGGCTCAGATCATGAACTCCTTATTGCCAAATTCAGACTTAAATTGAAAAAAGTTGGGAAAATCAGTAGACGATTCAGGTATGACCTAAATCAAATCCCTTATGATTATACAATGGTAGTGACAAATAGATTCAAGGGGTTAGATCTGATAGAGTGCCTGAAGAACTATGGACAGAGGTTTGTGACATTGTACAGGAGTCAGTGTTCAAGACCATCACTAAGAAAAAGAAATGCAAAAAGGCAAAATGGTTGTCTGAGGAGGCCTTACAAATAGCTGAGAAAAGAAGAGGAGTGGAAGGCAAAGGAGGAAAAATGTAAGCATCTGAATGCAGAGTTCCAAAGAATAGCAAGGGGAGATAAGAAAGCCTTCCTCAGTGATCAGTGCAAAGAAATGAAGGAAAACAATAGAATGGGAAAGACTAGAGATCTCCTCAAGAAAATTAGAGATACCAAGGGAACATTTCATGCAAAGATAGGCTCGATAAAGGATAGAAATGGTATAGACCTAACAGAAGCAGAAGATATTAAGAAGAGGTGGCAAGAATACACAGAAGAACTCTACAAAAAAGATCTTCATGACCCAGATAACCATGATGATGTGATCACTCACCTTCAGTCAGACATCCTGGAATGAGAAGTCAAGTGGGCCTTAGGAAGCATCAATATGAACAAAGCTAGTGGAGGTGACAGAATTCCAGTTGAGCTATTTCAAATCCTCAAAGATGACACTGTGAAAGTACTGCACTCATTATGCCAGCAAATTTGGAAAACTCAACAATAGCCACAGGAATGGAAAAGATCAGTTTTCATTCCAATCCCAAGCAGAAAGGCAATGCCAAAGAATGCTCAAACTACCACACAAATGCACTCATCTCACGTTAGTAAAGTAATGCTCAAAATTCCCCAAGCCAGGTTTCAACAGAAAGTGAACTGTGAACTTCCAAATGTTCAAGCTGGATTTAGAAATGGCAGAGGAACCAGAGATCAAATTGCCAACATCCATTGGATCATCAAAAAAGCAAGAGAGTTTCAGAAAAACATCTACTTCTGCTTTATTGACTATGCCAAAGCCTTTGACTGTGTGGACCACAACAAACTGGAAAATTCTGAGATAAGAATACTAAACCACCTGACCTGCCTCTTGAGAAATCTGTATGCAGCTCAAGAAGCAACAGTTAGAACTGGTCATGGAACAATAGACTGGTTCCAAATTGAGGAAGAAGTATGTCAAGGCTGTATATGTCACCCTGCTTATTTAACTTATATGCAGAGTACATCATGAGAAACGCTGGACTGGATGAAGCACAAGCTAGAATCAAGATTGCTGGGAGAAATATCAATAACCTCAGATATGTGGATGACACCACAGTTATGGCAGAAAGCGAAGAACTAAAAGGCCTCTTGATGAAAGTGAAAGAAGAGAGTGAAAAAGTTGACTTAAAACTCAACATTCAGAAAACAAAGATCATGGCATCCAGTCCCATCACTTTATGGCAAATAGATGGGGAAACAGTGGCAACAGTGACAGACTTTATTTTGGGGGGCTCCAAAATCACTGCAGCTGGTAACTGAAGCCATGAAATTAAAACATGCTTGCTCCTTAGCATATTAAAAAGCAGAGACATTACTTTGCCAACAAAGGTTCATCTAGTCAAAGCTATGGTTTTTCCGGTAGCCATGTATGGATGTGAGAGTTGGACTATAAAGAAAGTTGAGTGCCAAAGAATTGATGCTTTTGAACTGTGGTGTTGGAGAAGACACTTGAGAGTCCCTTGGACTGCAAGGAGATCCAACCATTCCATCCTAAAGGAAATAGTCCTGAATGTTCATTGGAAGGACTGATGTTGAAGCTGAAACTCCAAGACTTTGGCCACCTGATATGAAGAATTGACTCATTTGTAAAGACCCTGATGATGGCAAAGATTGAGGGTGGGTGGAGAAGGGGACAACAGAGGATGAGATGGTTGAATGGCATCACTGACTCAATGGACATGAGTTTGAGTAAGCTCTGGGAGTTGGCAATGGACAGGGAAGCCTGACATGCTGCAGTCCATGGGGTCCCAAAGACTTGTAGACGACTGAACTGAACTGAACTGGTATTAAAGGGGGAAAGGTACTTTTTCAACCTTATGAGGAACCTCAGCATCTGCTGGCCACTGGGAATGCATTCTTTCCTTTCAGTCACCGTGAAACCCCATCTCAGGACTGTTTCTGACCCAGGACCCCATCATCTCTTGCCTGGGCCACTGTAACAGACTCCAAAAGGGCCTCCCTGCCTCTGGTGTGGCCCTGCTCCACCCTCCCCCATCCATTCTCCACTTTTCACCCAGAGTGACCTTTCTGACACAACCCAATCCTGTGGCTGGCTCTTCTGCTTCAAGTACCTCTGCAGTGCCCCATTGCTATTGAGGTAGAATCCATGCCATCACTTGGCCTTTGAGGCCTGACTACCTCACCAGCATCAGCTCTTGTAATTCTTCTCTTCAATCACTGCCCGCCCCCCCTACCATGTCTGCCCACCTCTATTGCCAGCCATTTTTCTCTGCCAGCAGGTCCCAGACTGGCCAGGTTCTCTCTCAGGACTCTGGGTTTTCACACATGCCATTATCCACAAATTACAAAGTCCATCTTCTCATTGTTGTTTATTTGAAATATTTTCCCTGAGCTCTGACACTGTGCCTAGTACTGTCCTTGATAATGAATAAAGCAAAGTTCATGCATTGAGGAGATCACAGTCCAGCAGGGCAGATAGGGGAGTAAACAAGTTAATTAAGAGTCCAAATGTGATAGAGGGAAATAGGTACAAAATGACAGGAACCCAGAGGAGGGAGCCACTGGATTGGTCAAGGAAGAGTCAAGGAAAATTTCCATCAGAAGGAAACTAGAAGCAGAAGAATACAAATGATAATAGCTTGTTTTTATTGAACATTTCCTTAGCTCTATGCTAAGTGCTTTGATGCTTTTGAACTGTGGTGTTGGAGAAGATTCTTGAGAGTCCCTTGAACTACAAGGAGATCCAATCAGTCCATCCTAAAGGAAATCAGTCCTGAATATTCATTGGAAGGACTGATGTTGAAGCTGAAACTCCAATAATTTGGCCACCTGATGCGAAGAACTGACTCATCTGAAAAGACCCTGATGCTGGGAGAGATTGAAGGCAGGAGGAAAAGGGGACGACAGAGGATGAGATGGTTGTATGTCAACACCGACTCAATGACCATGAGTTTGAGTAAGCTCTAGGGGTTGGCAATGGACAGGGAAGCCTAGTGTGCTTCATTCTGTGGGGTGGCAAAGAGTCAGACACGACTGAGTGACTGAACTGAACTGAAGTGCTTCAGGAATATTACCAAATTTACATAACAATCCAATGAGAAGGATGCTATCAGGAGGCAGGGGAACATACTGGTTTAAACACGTAAGCCAGACCTTGGTTCAAACTGCCTCTTTCATGTGTAATATTTAGGGCCTTGGATGAGTTATTTAATGCCAAAGACATTGCCATCATCTTTATAAAGAAGATGATAAGTTTAAAATAATGTTGATTATGTATATTAAGAGAGAAGAATACACATAAATAGCAGGGTGCCTGGCGCTAACTAAGCAAGGGGCCATTGAAAGTTGGCTACTACTAATATTCTTCTTCTTGGTCTACAGAGAGCTTAAGGAACTCTCCCAAGGTCACATAGCTAGTAAACGCCAGAGTCAGGATACAAACCCAGAATTGTCTGACCACAGAGTGCAGGCTCTAATCTAGGATGTGAGCCTGTATAATGAGAGGAATTTTGGGATAAGTATTTGGAAGTCCTTCCCAAACTAGGAATCATGGAAAAAGGGAAAGGTTGGTGTATGGAAGAAACCAACACTATATTGTGAAGCAATATTCCACCAATTAAAAATTTTTTTAAACATAAATAAACAAAAGATGGTGTTGACACAGCACCAGCTTGAGAAGAGATACTTGGATCTGAAATCTGCAAAACAGTGCATCCTGCCTAGAGAAGAATGAGCTGAGGCTGATCCAGCTCAGGTACGCAGTGCGCATGCAGGGCAAGCAGCAGCAGTTCACACTGGGCTCAAGGCGGAGGTGGCCTCCAGGAATGCAGAACCAACTCTCTCCTCCCTCCCTCCCTTTACCCAGGCAGCTGTTACTAGGAGGATCTACCTGACTGCAAAACATTTCCCTCCTTAAGTACCAGGCTGGGCCTCTCCCTGCTACTCTGACCTGCTGTAATAGGAGCTGGAGGGATGCATCAATGAAACAGCAGAGCCAGACCTCCATCCGGCAAACTTTAATTGCTCCAAAGGAGCAGTTATGGTGTGTCTATGTAAAAAACCCTAATTATCTGTTAACCTGATAAAACAAGTTTCAAAGGGCCCACGAAGACCTATTAACCAAATGTGTAATCTGTAATTACAAGTCATCCATTGGGCAATCAATAGACATTTTAAACCACCATTTGAAAGTTTATGCCCTTCCATGGGAAATGGTTTTCCTGAGGCCTTTTATGTTGTTTTTAAACCGAAATACACATAAACAGTTGATCATGGGTATGGAACCATTTTTATGGAACTCACACATCAAGATGAAATATCTGATCTCTGATGAGTTGACTGAAATAGACTATGATGTTGATAACAGTCCCTGAATCATACTAAAGGCAATGGATTTGAGGCCTTGAAAATTGAAATTGAGTCTATGGTAATAAAATGCTGGTTGTGACCCAAGAACTAGCAGCTTTCAGTGTGTTCCAGCTATGAAACCAGACCATACAGTTCAGGCAAAATGATCCTGGTTCTTGGGCTGAGTGATACCCCTGTGAGGTAGTTTCATTCATTTGGCCAACAAATTGCTCCCACTGTATTGTGTATTGGTGAGGATTAGATGGACAAGGTCCTGCTCCCGTGGAGGTCATATTTGGAAGTAGCAAGAGATAAGTAAATGGCTATGATAATTTCAAAGAATTGTGGCTACTGAGAAACTAAAAAAGATAATGGGACAGTTATCACCCAGTAGGAGGCTGGAGAGGGCCTAATTTAAATTGAATAGAAAGCTGATTTTGAGAAAGTGATTTTTTTTTTTTTTTAGCGGGAGACAAAGTGATGGGAAGGGTCCAGAAACATCCAGATTGGCAACAAGCTGGCCATGTAAGAGAAACAGAGGCCAATGTGCCTGAAATGCAGAGAGCAACGTGGTCTAGGATAGCAGTGGAGGGACAGGCAGGGACTAGCTCATCTGCAAATTTGTCTTGGAAGGAGTCTGTATTTTGTTTTTCATGCAATGGAAAACTATAGGAGTATTCAAGTAGAGTGATGACATGGAAATATACATTTTAAAAGAACATTCTGGCTGCTGAGTGGATAATAGATTATGGAAGAGAAAGAGTAAACAGGGAGACAGCTAGGAGGCTATTGCAATCATCCAGATAAGACAGAAAAAAAAAATGTGATTCAATTACAATGAGAACAGGGGAGATGATGAGAAGTGGCTGAATTTGGAATCTATTTCGGCATCAGACTCAAGAAGACTCAGTTTATATGGAAAATGAGGGAAGGTGACAGATCAAGACTAGCTTCTGAGATTTTTGATCTGAGCAAATGGGTGGATGATGAAAGTAGTCACTAAAATATGGGAAGATAGATGAAGAGGAAGTTTCAGGAATAGAGATGCAGCAATCAACTGTTTTGTTTTGAAAATGAGTTGCAGTGCCTATTGGACTTCTAAATGATCTTGAAAAATTACATGGAATGACTTAGAGCCCAAAGGAGAGGTCAAGGTTGGAGCTTTAGTATATCATCCTCATTTTAAGAAAACTGAGAAGATTTTCTTAAAATTAGGAAGGTCAAGGGATTTCTCTAGGACCATATAACTTATAAGTGTATCCTACAAAGGCCCCCAGGATGTGGTCTCCTTCTGTCCCATCTGCCACATCCATAGCCCCCAGGCCTGTGCTGTCAAACTTCCAGCCACATAGACTTTCCCTCCTGTTTTCAGTGGTATACAGTTGTCTCCTGCCTTGGAAATTTATACACAATCTATCTTCTGCATGTAGTTTTCCATCTACATCTACCCCAATGTCACCTCTTGGGAAAGCTTTTTCTGACCCCCTGAGGTAGATAATATACCCTTAAAAATATGCATTTATGGTTCCTTTTATGTGTTACATGGCATAATCTGATTTGAATATGCATGCTTATTTGATTAATTTCTGCTTATGTACTACAATAACAAGCTTCATGAATGGTCTCTTACTAGTGTTTACCCAGGAGCTGGGTAATCAAGAAATATAAGTTGAAATTGATTACTGATAAATAGTGGTAATCAATAAATACATGTTGAAAGAATGAATTATTTTTTTAGAAAATTAATTGATTATCAGATAGATGGATGATTTTATTATCTGGATAGTGTTGGGAAATTATTTAGTTTATCTCCATCTTCTACCAGATGTGTAAAATTTAAATGAAAAAACAACAAGGATCTACTGTATAGCACAGGGAACTATGCTCAATATCTTGTAATAACCTGTAATAGAAAAGAATCTGGAAAACAACATATATATATATATATGTGTATATGTATAACTGAATCACATTGCTGTACACCTGAAACTAACAAAACATTGCAAATGAAATTAAAATGGACACATAGTCTTTATGCTTTTGGAGATGTTAAAAGGCTAAAGATAAAGTGCTTCACTAGCTTAAAAATAAGACATATAAATACAGGGTATTTTTAAATCCAGAGGAAATACCAAAACATCAATTAGTTAATTGCCATTCTATTTTACCAAACCTTTGCTTAGAGTTGCAAGCAAATCCGTTTCAGCAGATTCCCATTTCCCTTTCCTCTATTTCTTTGTTCATTCACTTTTAGGAGAGAGAAAAACTTTTAGAAAATGTCCCAACTAAGAGTAGCCAGGAATGTCCCAAGTAATCCTCTAATAACTATAAAATTAATCTCTAACCAGAGGTTAGAAAAGCTAACTGAATTTTTCTCTCCAATTACTTTTTTCGTTGATGACCAAATGACCTGGGACCCAATAAAGCCTTCACAGGGCATCTGTGGGCCATGAGAAATAAAGTGTCATTTGTAATTGAGCCAATTGTAAGTAGTCCAGCTACCCTGCTGCAAAGATCATGTGCAGAGGGAGAAATCCTGAAACTACATGGAGAGTGAGACAATGGCCTAGCCATCCCAGCATTTCAGCTGAGCCCAGTTTTCCTGCCATCCCTACCAAGTTACCAAAAATGGGAGAGATCGGGTCTGGAAATGTCAGTCTTCCAACCCCTCAGGACTACAGGCTCAGCTGACCCTGTATGTAAAGCAGAAAAACTGCCAAGTCAGCCTCCAGAATCATGAGAAATAAAAAAACTGTTGTTGCTTTTAACCTTCAATTTGTGATGGTATCTGTTCACCATCGATAGATAACAGAAATAGAAATAGAAATTGCTACTGGGAATGGGATGCTCCATAACAAAAGTCTGAAATACATGGCTTTGAAACCAAATGGTAGGTTGATACTAAAAGCACTTTGAGAATACTTTTAGTAAAGGTGTATGGACACTAAGAGCATTTTTGATTAGAGCCTAAAGAAAAGGTGAACTGTGTTAATTAGTTGTAGAAATTTTGGTGAAACTGTTACCCACTGTCACAAGGAAGACAGGAAGGGTATATGTAATTAATTAGTAGTTGGTCAAGGAAATTTCCAAGCAGAATGTTAAACAGTGTCAGCTTGTTTTATCTAGCTGCCTATGATAACATAAGAAGAGAGAGTTTAACTGAAGAAAGTATCGTGCAGTTTTCATGTGGAATTTAGAGGAAATACAGAGATCCCCAAACAGTTTTTTCAATCTGAAAAAGATTCTGAGAAATTAAAAAATGTTCTCAAGCAAAGATCAAATCCAAGTTACTGCCAGTTAAAAATGGCCTCAGGGTAGATTCAGATCAAACACGGGGTAAGACTTTTTGTTATGACTCTCAGGAAGATATAAGGTAGCCCCTCATAGATCCTCCCAGCTGGAATAAAACAAAAAGACTTTTATTTTTTGAGCACTGGGAAACAAAGGAAAATTTTTGTGTGTGTAAGTGGTGAGAAGAAAGAGATACTTCGTAGAAAATCATTTGGAATTAGAAAGCAGGATGAAAAACCCTAAGAATTGAAGAGACCAAATAAGAAATAACCACCTAGGTGTTGGAGATTCCTTCTCAAAAATATTCTGTTCTTAACTCTAGAAGACTACAGAAGATTCAGCACCTATTGTAGTATCTAACACACAGTAGACATGCAAGAGCGTTTGCCAAATGAGTGTATAAATGATTCAAAAATATCACAATATTAACTGCAAAGGATAAATGGGAATAGACTAACGCTCACAAAGACCCAATTTCAAATCAGCTCATTGGATTAAGGTGATCCACTCATAACCTAACTGCTTGCAGAAGTAAAGGCAAACCTTCAAAATACATAATGCAAAATCTGACACAACTAAAAGAGGAAACAGAAAGATTCACAAACACAGGGAAAGATTTTAACACATCTTCCTAGTTACTGACAAGATAAGTAGACAAATATAAATAAAGATATAAAAAGATTAACAATGCCACTAATAAAACTGACCTAATTTATAAATATGTGCTGTATTGTGCTTAGTCGTTCAGTTGTGTTCAACTCTTTATGATCCCATGGACTGTAGGCTGCCCGGCTCTTATGTCCATGGGGATTCTCCAGGCAACAATACTGGGGTGGGTTGCCATGCTCCTCAAGAAAGTAGAAGAAAGAAAATGATAAAGATAAGAGCAGCAAAAATTAATGAAAGAGAAATAACATAAAATACAAGAGATTAAAAGTTGAATCTTTGAAAAGACTAAAAAATTGTATAAACTTCTTGATGACTGAGTAAGAAACAAGAGATGATGTTCAAACAATCAATATCAAGAATGAAAATGTGATGTCCCTTACATTTTACAGACACTGAAAATATAATAAAAGGATATTATGATCAATTTTTTGCCAATGAGTTCAAAAATTCAGATAAATTAGACAAGTAACTAGAAAAACAAAGCCTACCAAAACTGATCCTGGAATAAAGAGAAAATGTAAACAATCCTATATCTGTTAAAATCACTGATTCTGTAGTAAAAACCTTCTAGATGGTATCTTCAGTAAATGCTTACAAATATTTAAGATATTTAAAGAAGAAACAACACCAATCTTAAACTCTTGCTGAGAATAGGGGGTAAAAAGGAAGCACTTCCCAACTTGTCTCATTAGACCAACAAAGCTTTGCTAGTAAATCCTAATAAGCACATTACAGTGCAGGCCAGAGTGTTTCATAAACATACACACAAAATCCAAAGAAGGTTATTAGCAAATTGAATATAAGAAAGAAAATACATCAGAACCAAGCTGGGTACATTCCAAGAATGCAAAATTGATTTAATATTTGAAAATCAATAGAGGCAATTTACCACATTAATAGAACAAAGAAAGAAATAATATAAATTATCTGAATAGAAGCAGAAAAGGCATTTCACAAAATTTAACAGTCACGCATAATAAAAACCCTTGCAAACTACAAACAAAAGTACACTTTCATAATTTAGTGAAGTGTATCTATAAAAATCCTACAGAAAATGTACCTTGAAATCAGGGGAGAGAAAAAAATGCCCACTTTATTACTTTGATTCAACATTATACTGAAGGTTGTAGCCAATATCATATAATAAATGCAATAATGTAATAAAACGGAATAAAAGGTAAAAGGATTGAAAGTCAAGAAACAGAACTGTCAGTATTTATAGATGATGTGATTTGTATTCTTACCCAAGAAATCTTCATATAAATTATTATAAATAATAAGTTAAAAATTTAGTAAGATTAAAAAATAAAAGGTCAACATAAACAATCATTTGTATTTTTATATATCAGTCACAGTTAGCAAATAAATTTTTTTTCAGATTTCATTTACAAAAGGATCAGAACAAATACCTAGGTATAAATATAATAAAACCTGCTCAAGATATACATCCTGAAAATTATAAAAAGTTCCTGAGACAAATTAAAGACATTCTAAAAAATTGAAACATATGCCAATTTTCATGAACCAGAAGATCAATATTGTAATGATGTAAATCTCCACAAGTTGATCTACAAATTTAATGCAATGTCAATCTAAATTCCCATAGGTCACCTCATTAAAATTGACAAGCAATTCTAAATTTTATATGAAAATACTAAAGATCATGAACAGCCCCTTGAAAAAGTGTAAAGAAGATCAAGTTTAGAAAACACGGATTATCAGGCATCCAGAATTACTATAAGCTCTGGTAGTAAAGACTATGTGATATTTGCACAAGGATATACAAATAAACCAAAGGAACATAATTGAGAGCACAGAAGTAGATCTACACATGTATGAATACTTTACTGACAATAAAATTGGCAAAGTAGAGCAGAGGGGAAAGGCAAGTTCCTTTCTGTAAATGGACTCTAGTCAATGAAATATCCATTCAGAAGAAAATGCTATTAATACTTGACTCTTACCTCACACAAGTATCATTTCTAGGTGAATTCTAGCTTTAACATGAAAGGTAAAATTTTTAGAAGATAAAATATGAAAATTATTCATGGCCTTGAAAGAGAAAATATGCCTTAAATAGAACACAAAGAGTAATAATCATAAAGAAAACAATTACTATATAGAGTATATTGAATCTCTGATTCATCAAAAGATACCATTAAGGGAATGAAGAGGCAAGCAACAGAATAGAAGATATTTACAATATAGAAAACTGACAAATAACTTAGTCCAAGCATAGTTCTCCTACCTATCAATAAGAAAATCTCAGAAAAACCAGTAAACAATACCAAAAGACTTAAACAGAAATGTTACAAAAATGAAAGACCAAATAACCAATAGGACTAAGGGAATGTCCTCAATAGGAAAGATGTATATTGAATCCACAATGAGATTGTATTATTAATACACCAGATTGGTCAAATCTTTAAATTATAGTCAGTAAATTATAAGTTTTAGGTGATATGTGGAGCAATGGGAGCTCTCACATACTCCTGGTGTGAGTGAAATTAATATAACCACTTTGCAAAAATGTTTGGCAAAATCTGCTCAAGTTGAACATACTCAAAGTGTCTGATACAGAAATTTCACTCCTGGGAGTATGCCCAACAGAGGTGCATACTTTTGTTCAAACTTGTTCATGGCTGTGCTTATTGTTAATAGTCCCAAACTACCAACTCACATGTCAATCAATTATAAAATGGATATATTGTGGTTGCATTTTTGAATGGAATATTTTACAGCAATAAGAATGAATGTACTACATCAATAAGGCAGATGAAACTTACAGT
Organism: Antilocapra americana; assembly: GCA_007570785.1. NCBI lineage: Eukaryota > Metazoa > Chordata > Mammalia > Artiodactyla > Antilocapridae > Antilocapra > Antilocapra americana. Next base: position 2,513,472 of record ML662436.1, read on the forward strand.
TGAGCTAAGATGATTAAGAATTCACCTGCAATGCAAGAGACCTGGGTTCTATCTCTGGGTTCGGGAAGATCCCTTGGAGAAGAAAATGGTTACCCACTCCAGTATTCCTGTCTGGAGAATTCTGTGGACAGAAGAACCTGGTAGGCTGTAGTTCATGAGGTTGGAAAGAGTTGGACACCACTGAGCGACTTTCACTTTGCCAGCATGGGACAGATGGCCTTCCTGTGCCTTCAGATGTGGGTCCTGAGATGAGCACAACATCACTCAGTAGCAGTCCAGTCTGGAATGTAATCATGAATCCAACCTTTGGGAAACGTCACTCAAACTCCAAATGAGGAATAACCTACTAAAAAACAGGAAGGGAGATAATAGTATTCATAAACACCAGTGTCAGGCAAGACAAAGAAGGGCTTTGTGGAAATGTTCCAGATCAAAGGAGACCAAGGAGTCACAATCAGTTCAGTTCAGTTGCTCAGTTGTGTCCAACTCTGCAACCCCATAGACGGCAGCCCTCTAAGCTTCCCTGTCTAAATGCAATTCCTAATTCTGCACAAGAGGAGTACAATTGTGAAAGCCATGAGGTCAAAGGAACTAATAATTGAAAAACAGATGGTAGTATTCTCATGAAAACTATATGAAAGTGTTTGGTGTAAAGAGTCATAATGAACACAAATTATTTAACTAGTTCAGTAAAAATTTTATATATGTATAGTGTGTGTATATATGTATATGGAGAGAGAGAAAGAGGCCATAGAAGGCAAATGGGACCAATGTTAACAACAGGTGAATCCAGGTCAAGGATTGTTAATTGTGTTTTACATATTATTCTTATTCTTGCATATTTTCTCTAAATTTGTTTTGAAATAAAAATTTTCAAAATACATTGACTTATTGGACAACTTCATTGCACTGACACTAGTTGACAGGGTTACTGAAGTTACAAGTGTCATGAATAAATCAACAACTGAGCAACCTGCACAGCCCATTCTATTCCATTCTGCATTACTGAGACATGTACCAATTCTAATGGTACAACCAGATTTCCTTAAAAAAAAAAAAAAAAAATCCACAGTGACCCTGTTAGACTCCTGCCAGGAGAATTAGCAACAACTTGCAAGTCCCTTTTAATATCCCTTAAGTCTGGAAAAAATGTAATGTCTAGGACACTTGAGAAATTTTCAACACCATTTATCAGTTTGATCACTGAGAAAGTCCTATGCATGTGCTGACCCTGGTTTTAGGCACCAAGGCTAGTGCTGAAAATAGAGATGCTTCCTGAACTCAAAAAGGGAACTTAAGAATGTAACAGGGAGAACAAGATGGTGGAGGAGTAAGTGGATGTGGAGTACATCTCTCTCCACAGATACATCAGGAATACCTTCAGACACAGAAGCGCATGCAGAATGCCAGCTGACAGTGGACAGGAGTACCTGACCAGAGGAAAGAAATATATAAAACATGTAAAACTTGGTGGGATGAAGGAACTACAGGGAAAAACAGGAGTGTTACTAAGACTGGACCTGCCTTCGGTGAGTGGGGGAACTGAAGCAGGGGTCTGATCCCCACATCAGGGCAATTGTCTGAGTCAGAGGAGAAACATTTAAGGCTGAGAATGAAACAGCTGATCTGTGGTTGCTTAAATGGAATGAGAATGACAGTCCTTGCCACAGCCATTCATAACCTGGACATGCACAGGTCCCCTGGAAGGCACAGCAGCTGGGAGCTGGAGCTTAGGAATTGTGGAGCTGCTGTTGACTGTGGAGAGATGGATCAAGGGGATTTGAGGGAGGAGATTGTGGAGGGAAATGCTGGTGGAGGAAGGCCAGGCAGCCATGGAAGCAAGGTGATACTGCTGAGTCACACGTAGGGGGTGAAGACATCACCATGGCCTCTCTCACCCTACACAACAGCATCGGCAGCTGAACAATAGAGACGTTGGCCCATCAAACATCTGACTCACTGAACTACAGCGTAGGGCTCCCCCCAGGGTGCTCCTTTGAGTTTCTGATGTGCCGAACTACAGAGTAGGACCCCAGCCAGGTGGGGCCCCTCTATGTGCCTGGCATGCAGAACAACAGAGAAGGACCCCAGGCAAAGGAGCCCTCTAAGTGCCTAAATAGGTGGAGCAATGGAGAAAAACTGGCCAAAGAGGCCTTCTGATCACCAGCTACAAGAGGCTTGAAAAAAGACCCCGAAAGGGACTTAACTCCTGTGGTGGAGGCAGTCCGTGTCCTTGGGACACTTGGCACAGCCAGGGTCCCTGCAAGCCAAGCATCTGTGCCACCTTCACGCCCAGCTCTCACTGGGGCAGAGCTGCCACAGGCAAAAAAAGTCTTGTGTCTATTCACACAGGGTTGCTTCGGTCCTGTCTAGCTGTTTGTGACCCTGAAGACGGTGGCCTGCCAGGCTTCTCTGTCAGGGAGGGGGGTCTCCAGGCAAGAATACTGGAGTGTATTGCCCAATAGCTGGTGCTGCCAGAACCCCTGCTACCCAAGCAGCTGCAATACCTCCACACCTGGCCCTCACCGGAGCAAACCCAAGTCCTCCAGGGCAGCCTCAGGAGCAAATCCCAGTGGACGACCCACATGCAGAGGTGGAAATAAAACCACAATTGAAATCCAGGGGCAGTGTGGCTAAGGAAGAACACCCAAAACCTTTCCACCAGTTGTACAAATTGCAGATTAAATCCATACAATCAATTAGGCAGACTCTGTGTCTATGGAATATATAAAAGGACATTGAGAACTCCCACAAAAGAAAAGACACTAGCTCTGATAGCTGTGGATATTGGAGGCAAAAACACACAGGAGTAGGACCAGATTAGAATCTAGATGTCCCCACAAAAGGTCCAGAGATCAGCACTGAGTTGGAGGGCATCCTAGGGAGGTGAGGTAGACTGTGACTCTCAGTGAGGGAAAGGACTCTGACAGAAGTGACTCAAGAAAAACATTTATTATCCTTATGTTTTGACTTGTTCCGTAGATTATTTTGCACTTTTTTTTTTCTTTTCCTCAGTCACATTTTTTATTGTTGTTAGAAACCTCTGCCTCTGCATTGGACTTTTGCAGTTCTGTAGAGTTCTCCTTTTTTTCTCTTTAATTTTAATTTTCAATTTTTAAAACCTATTATTATTTTTTCTATATTTATTCCTTTGTTTGCTTTTCCTACTGTTCTTTTCCCTTTTCAGTTAATCTTTAATGTATATAAATCTTCTTTCTCTACCTCTATTTAACTTTGCATATCTCTTCTTTCTTTCTTTTCCTCTCAACATATTTGTTAGTTTTATTTTCATTGCTTTATTCCCTACTTGGCACCTTGCTTTAGTTTTGTTTTCCAGTTTATACTTTAGTTAGTTTTGTTCTTAAGTGGTAAATATAATTTTTGATTTCTGTTTGCCAGGTCAGTCTACTGTACTTTATTTTAGTTGGACTGTTTTGACTTTGCTTATGGGTGTTTATGTATATGTGTGTATTCCATTATTTTATTTGCCTGATTTTGTTACTGCCATCAGTCTGGGGTTCATCTTTGGTTTCTCATTTTTGGGTATTTGTTTTAATCTCACTTAACAAACCACTTGTGGAATCTTCATTCCTGACTGGAGATTAAGACCTGAGCCTCTGGAGTGGGAGCACTGACTCTAAGACCCTAGACTACCAGAGAACTAACCCTAGGGAGTATCAATCAGTGAGAACTCACACAAAGGAAACCACTTGAATACAAGACCCTGCATCACCCAACCACCAGAAGCAGCCTATGCAGGACACCTCATCTAAACAACAAACAAAACAAAAATACAAACCCAATCATCAGCAGACAGGATTACCACCTCACTCAGCACTGCCCATCAGAGGACAAACAAACAAACAAACAAAACTCAGCACAAATCTCACCCAATATGAAGCTCACACAAAGCACTGGACCAACCTTAGGAAGGTAGAAAACAAAAGGAAGAAAGAATTCAACCTTGAAGCCTGGGAAAAGGAGACCTCAAACACAATAAGCTAAAAAAAATAAAATAAAATAAAAAGGCAGAGAAATACTACACAAATGAAGGAACAAACTAGAAACATAGAAGTCCAAATAAACGAAGAGGAAATAGGCAAACTACCTGAAAAAGAATTCAGAATAATGATAGTAAAGATGATCAAAAACCTTGAAAACAAAATGGAGAAAATGCAAGAATCAATTAACAAAGACCTAGAAGAATTAAAGAATAAACATACAGAGACAAACAATACAATTAGTGAAATTAAAAATACTCTGGAAGGAATCAGCCAAATATCTGAAGCAGAAGAATGAATCAGTGAGCTGGAAGATAAAATGGTGGAAATAAATTCTAAAGAGCAGACTAAAGTAAAAAGAATGAAAAGAACTGAGGATAGTCTCAGAGACCTCTGGGACAATATCAACCACACCAACATTTGAATTATAGGGGTCCCAAAAGAAGAAGAGAAAAGAAAGGGTATGAGAAAAGTTTTGAAGAGATTATAGTTGAAAATTTCCCCAACATGGAAAAGGAAATAGTCAATCAAGTCCAAGAGGCACAAAGAGTCCCACACAGGATAAACCCAAGGAGAAACATGCCAAGATACATACTAATCAAACTAACAAAGACTAAACACAAAGAAAGAATATTTAAAGCAGTAAGAAAAAAGCAAAAAGTAACATACAAGGGAAACCCCATATGTTTAACAGCTGATCTTTCAGCAGAAACCTTGCAGGCCAGAAGGAAATGACAGGATATATTTAAAGTACTGAAAGGGGAAAATTTGCAACCAAGATTACTCATTCAAATTCAAAAGATCTCATTCAATATTGACAGGGAAATAAAAGGCTTTTCTGACAAGCAAAAGTTAAGAGAATTCAGTACCACCAAACCAATTTTACAACAAATGTTGAAGGGATTTATATAGTTAAGAAATACAAGAAGAAAAAAATCTATAAAATCAACCCCAAACAATTAAGAAAATGGCAATAGGAACATATATATCAATAATTACTTTAAATGTAAATGTATTAAATGCTCCAACCAAAAGACACAGACCGGCTGAATGGATTCAAAAACAAGACCCAGATATATGCTGTCTACAAGAAACCCACTTCAGACCTCAAGACACATATAGACTGAAAGTGAGAAGATGGAAAAATATATTTCATGCAAATGGGAAGCAAAAGAAAGCTGGAGTACCAATCCTCATATCAGGCAAAATAGACCTTAAAGTAAAGAAGATTACAAAAGATAAGGAAGGATATCACATAATGATCAAGGGATCAATCCAAGAGGAAGACATAACAATTGTATATATCTATGCACCCAATATAGAAGCACCTCAATACATAAGACAAACACTAACAGACATTAAACAAGAAATTGACAGCAACACAATCATAGTAGGAGTCTTTAACACCCCACTCACACCAATAGACGAATCATCAAAACAGAAGATTGATAAGGAAACACAAGTCTTAAATGATACATTAGATGAGATGGATCTCATTGATATCTTCAGAAGATTCCATCCAAAGCAGAATAATACACCTTCTTCTCAATGCACATGGAACATTCTCCAGGATAGATTACATCCTGGATCACAAATCAAACCTCAGTAAATTTAAGAAAACTGAAATCATATCAAGCATCTTCTCTGACCACAATGCTATGAGACTAGATATCAATTACAAAAAAAAACTGTGGAAAAATACAAACACATGGAGATTAAACAAAGCATTTCTAAATAACCAACAGGTTACTGAAGAAATCAAAAGGGAAATCAGAAAATTTCTATAAACAAATGACAATGAAAACATGACAACTCAAAACCTATGGGATGCAGCAAAAGCAGTTCTAAGAGGAAAGTTTATAGCAATACAATCCTAAAGCAAGAAACAAGAAAAACATTGACTAAACAACCTAACTTTACACCTAAAACAACTGGGAAAAGAAGAACAAAAAAACCCCCCAAAATTAGTAGAAGGAAAGAAATCATAAAGATCCGAGCAGAAATAAATGAAAAGGAAATGAAACAAACAATAATAAAGATTAATAAAACTAAAAGCTGATTCTTTGAGAAGATAAACAAAATTTTCAAACCTTTAGCAAGACTCATCAAGACAAAAAGAGAATAATCAAGTCAACAAAATTTGAATTGAAAAAGGAAAGGTTACAACAGACAATGTAAAAATACAAAGGATTATAAGAGACTATTATGAACAACTATATAGCAACAAAATGGATAACCTGGAAGAAATGGATAGATTCTTAGAAAAGTTCAATTTTCCAAGACTGAACCACGAGGAAATAAAAATTATGAACAACTCAATTACAAGCAGTGGAATTGAAGCTCTGACAAAAATCTCTCCTAAAACAAAAGCTCAGGACCAGATGGCTTCACAGGAGAATTCTATAAAACATTTAGAGAAGAGCTAGTGACTATCCTTCTAAAATTCTTTCAAAAAACTACAGAGGAAGGAATACTTCCAAACTCATTCTATGAGGCCACCATCACCCTGATACCAAAGCCTGACAAAGACAACACACAAAAAGAAGAATACAGGCCAATACCACTGATGAACATAGATGCAAAAATCCTCAACAAAATTTTAGCAGACAGAATTCAGCAACACATCAAAAAGCTCATACACCATGATCAACTTGGGTTTATTCCAGGGATGCAAAGATTCTTCAATACATGCAAATCAATCAATGTGATACACCATATTAACAAACTGAAAGATAAAAACCATATGATAACCTCAATAGATAAAGAAAAAGCCTTTGACAAAATTCACCCATTTATTCACCCACAAAAGCACCCATTTATGATTAAAACTACTCAAGAAATAATCATAGAAGGAACCTACCTCAACATAGTAAAGGCCATATATGATAAGTGTAAAACAAATGTTATTCTCAATGGTGAAAAAGTGAAAGCATTCCCCCTAAGTTCAGGAACAAGACAAGGCTGTCTGCTTTCACTGCTATTATTCAGCATAGTTCTGGAAGTCCTAGCTACAGCAATCAGAGAAGAAAAAGAAATAAAAGATCAGATCAGATCAGAAAGAAGTAAAACTCTCACCGTTTACAGATGACATGATACTGAACATAGAAAACCCTAAAGATAGTATCAAAAAATTACTAGAGCTAATCACTGAATTTAGCAAAGTTGCAGGATACAAAATCAATACACAGAAATCACTTGCACTTCTATACACTAACAATGAAAAATAAGAAAGAAAAATTAAGGACTCAATCACATTCACCATTGCAATAAAAAGAATAAAATATCTAGGGATAAAATTACCTAAGGAGACAAAAGAACTGTACACAGAAAATTATAAGACACTAATGAAAGAAATCGAAGATGATATAAACAGATGGAGTGATATTCCATGCCCCTTGGGGAGAAACAATCAATATTGTGAAAATGACTATACTACCAAACACAATCTACAGATTCAGTGTGATCCCTATCAAATTACCAATGGCACTTTTCACAGAACCAGAACAAAAAATTTCATATGGAAACACAAAAGACCCCTCACAGCCAAAGCAGTCTTAAGAAAGAATGGAGCTGGAGGAATCAACCTTCCTGACTTCAGATTATACTACGAAGCTACAGTCACTAAGACAGCATGGTACTGGCACAAAATCAGAAATATAGACCAATGGAACAAGATAGAAAGCCTCGAAATAAACCCATGCACCCATGGGTACCTTATTTTTGACAAAAGAGGCAAGAATATACAATGGGGAAAAGACAGCCTCTTCAATAAATGGTGTTGGGAAAACTGGAAAGCTACATGTAAAAGAATGAAATTAGAACACTGCCTAACACCATATATAAAGATGAACTCAAAATGGATTAAAGACCTAAATGTAAGACCAGAAACTATAAAACTCTTAGAGGAAAACATAGGCAGAACACTTGATTGATGACATAAATCAAAGCAAGATCTGCTATGACCCACCTCCTAGAGTAATGGAAATAAAAACAAAAGTAAACAAGTGGGACCTGATTAAACTTAAAAGCTCTTGCACAGCAAAGGAAACTATAAGCAAGGTTAAAAGACAACCCTCAGAATGGGAGACTGCTGCTGCTGCTGCTGCTGCCAAGTCGCTTCAGTCGTGTCCGACTCTGTGCGACCCCAGAGATGGCAGCCCACCAGGCTCCCCCGTCCCTGGGATTCTCCAGGCAAGAACACTGGAGTGGGCTGCCATTTCCTTCTCCAATGCATGAAAGTGAAAAGTGAAAGGCAAGTCACTCAGTCATGTCTGACTCGTAGTGACCCCATGGACTGCAGCCCACCAGGCTCCTCTGTCTGTGGGGTTTTCCAGGCAAGAGTACTGGAGTGGGGTGCCATTGCTTTCTCTGCAGAATGGGAAAAAATGATAGCAAATGAAGCTACTGACAAAGGACTAATTTTCAAAATATACAAGCAGCTCATACAACTCAATGCTAGAAAAACAAACAACCTAATCCAAAAGGGGGGGGGGAAGACCTAAATAGACATTTCTCCAAAGAAGACATATAGATGGCTAACAAACACATGGAAAGATGCTCAGCATTGCTCATTATTAGAGAAATACAAATCAAAACCGCAATGAGATATCACCTCACACTAGTCAGAATGGCCGTCATCAAAAAGTCTACAAACAATAAATGCTGGAGAGGCTGTGGAGAAAAGGGAACGCTCTTGCACTGTTTATGGGAATGTAAATTGATACAGCCACTATGGTAGATGGCATGGAGATTCCTTAAAAAACTAGGAATAAAACCAGCATATGACCCAACAATCCCACTCCTAGACATATACACTGAGGAAACCAAAATTGAAAAAGACACATGTATCCCATTGTTCATTGTAGCACTATTTACAATAGCTAGAACATGGAAGCAACCTAGATGCCCATTGACAGATGATTGGATAAAGGAGGTGTGGAACGTATACACAATGGAATATTACTCAGCCATAGAAAGGAATGCATTTGAGTCAGTTCTAATGAGTTGGATGAACCTAGGACCTATTATATACAGTGAAGTAAGTCAGAAAGAAAAAGATAAATATCATATTCTAACGTATATATATGGAATCTAGAAAAATGGTACTGAAGAATTTACTTGCAGGGTAGCAATGGAGAAACAGACATAGAGAATAGACTTATGGACATGGGGAGAGGAGAGGAAAGGCTGAGATGTATGGAAAGAGTAAAATGGAAACTTACATTACCATATGTAAAATAGATAGCCAACGGAAATTTGCTGTGTGGCTCAGGAAATTCAAACAGGGGCTCTGTATCAATCTAGAGGGAGTGGGATGGGGAGGGAGATGGGAGGGAGGTTCAAAAGGAAGGGATATATGTATACCTATGGCTGATTTATGTTGAGGTTTGACAGAAAACAACAAAAGTCTGTAAAGCAATTATCCTTCATTTTAAAAAAATTAATTAATTAAAAAAAGATTGCCAGGAGACATATCAATAACCTCAGATATGCAGATGACACCACACTTATGGCAGAAAGTGAAGAGAAACTAAAGAGCTTCTTGATGAAAGTGAAAGAATAGAGTGGAAAAGCTGGCTTAAAATTCAATGTTCAAAAAACAAAGATTATGGCATCTGGTCCCATCACTTCATGGCAAATAGATGGGGAAACAATAGAAACAGTGACAGACTTTATTTTCTTGGGCTCCAAAATCACAAATGGTGACTGCAGCCTTGAAATTAGAAGGTGCTTGCTCTTTGGAAGAAAAGCTGTGACCAACCTTGTTCAGTTCATTTCAGTCACTCAGTCATGTCCGACTCTTTGTGATCCCATGAATTGCAGCATGCCAGGCTTCCCTGTCCATCACCAACTGCCAGAGTCTACCCAAACCCATATCCATTGAGTCGGTGATGCCATCCAACCATCTCATCCTCTGTCATTCCCTTTTCCTCCTTCCCTCAATCTTTCCCAGCATCAGGGTCCTTTCAAATAAGTCAGTTCTTTGCACCAACATAGACAGCATATTAAAAAGCAAGAGACATTACTTTGCCATATAGTCAAAGCTATGGTTTTCCCGGTATGGATGTGAGAGTTGGACCATGAAGAAAGCTGACTGCTGAAGACTTGATGCTTTTGAACTATGGTGTTGGAGAAGACTCTTGAGAGTCCCTTGGACTGCAAGGAGATCCAACCTGTCCATCCTGAAGGAAATCAGTCCCGAATATTCATTAGAAGGACTGATGCTGAAGCTCCAACACTTTGGCCACCTAATGCAAAGAACTGACTCACTGGAAAAGACCCTGATGCTGGGAAAGATTGAAGGCAGGAGGAGAAGGGGAGGACAGAGGATGAGATGTTTAGATGGCATCACCAACTCGATGGACATGAGTTTGAGCAAGCTCCATAAAGAGCTTGTGATGAACAGGGTAGCCTGGTGTGCTGCAGTTTATGGGGTCATCAAATGAATTTTTTTTTAATGCTGAGTAATATTCCATTGTGTATATATACCACAGTTTTCTTATCCATTCATCAGTTGATGGGCATCTAGGTTGCTTCCATGTCCTGGCTATTGTAAATAAAGCAGCGATGAACATTGGGGTACACGTGGCTCTTTCAATTCTGGTTTCCTCGGTGTATATGCCCAGCAGTGGGATTGCTGGGTCATATGGCAGGTCTATTTGCAGTTTTTTAAGGAACCTCCACACTGTTTTCCATAGTGGCTGTACTAGTTTGCAATCCCACCAACAGTGTAAGAGAGTTCCCTTTTCTCCACATCCTCTCCAGCATTTATTACTTGTAGATTTTTGGATTGCAAAAAAATTCATTTGAATCAGTTCTACTCAGATGTATGAAACTGGAGCCCATTATCCAGAGTGAAGTAAGCCAGAAGCAAAAACAACAATACAGTATATTAACACATATATATGGAATTTAGAAAGATGGTAACGAGAACCCAGCATGCAAGACAGCAAAAGGAACGCAGATGTATAGAATAGACTTGTGGACTCTGTGGATGAGGGAAAGGGTGGGATGATATGGGAGAATGGCATTGAAACATGTTAATTATCATATGTCTAATCAATCGCCAGCCCAGGATTGATGCTCGGGGCTGGTGCAACGAGATTTCCTGGGGGGAGGGAGGAGGGAGGGGGGTTCTGGAGGGGGTGCATATGTAAACCCATGGTGATATCATGTCATTGTTTGGCAAAACTAATAAAAAAAAAAAGAGTTGGACACAACTGAGTGATTGAACTGAACTGATAATTGAGGACACTAGAGCTAAAAGATCTTATGCAATTTGCTTAGAATCATACAAGTAGTAATTAGCAGACTCAAAAGTCCAGGCAAAACTCGTTCCAAAGCTCATCCTGCCAATTTGTATCTCTATCCTTGACCACTCTCCTGAGTCATACCTGGAATATACAAATGTCTCCTTTATATTGTCACTTGCATGATGATGGGCATCTCTAGGCATCTCTTCCATGTCAAAATGAGCATGTAAATAATGAATTCTTGATGTTCCCCTTTCTCTCTTTACCCCCAGAGTCCTCTCTTAGTAACTCTATCACCATCCACCAGATTTTCTCAATGAAAAACTACAGTTTTTATTGATTACTTTCATTCCCTAATTCCATAATGCTAATTCATCAGCAAGTCCTGTTCACTTTGCCTCCAAACTACATCCTGAATCTAGCCCTCATGTACCACCTTCACTGTAAGCACACTCCTCAAGTCAGCATTGCTCCTGCAGCAGCCTCCTCCCTTCCCCTCTTGCCCCCTAACCATCCACCTAGCAGCCAGGATGACCTTTTAATAATGTAAATCAGATCAAGTCACTTCCTATCGAAAGTCCCTCAATGACTTTCCATTGCACTTAAAAAACTAACTCTTGCATGACAGAGGTAGGCATTGGTCATTTCTTTGGTTATCCAGAATCCTATCCTACTTTGCAAGTTAGAGAAATTCCCTGACTTTTGGGTTTTAATGGGTGATAGACTCAACATCCCATTCAAGAATGCATCAGATACTCACTTTCAGACTCTTTTGTGAAGTGAGTAAGTGACCACTTAACCAATCAGCTCTTTGTCTGCCATGATGGTTATCTTTATGTGTCAACTTGACTGGGCCATAGGATGCCCAGGTATTTGGTGAACCATTATTCTGGGTGTGTCTGTGAGGGTGTTTCTGGATAAGATTAGCATCTGAATCTGTCGAAGTAAAGTAGATTGCTGTCCTCAGTGTGCATGCTCAGTTACTCAGTCATGTCTGACTCTTTGTGACCTCATGGACTGTAGCCAGCCAGGGTCCTCTGTCCATGGGATTTTCCAGGCAAGAATACTGGAGTTGCCATTTCCTCTCCAGGGGATCTTCCTGATCCAGGGATCGAATCCAGGTCTCTTGTGTCTCCTACATTTGTAGGTAGATTCTTTACCACTGCACCACCTGGGAAGCCCGCTAGACCTCATTCAATCACAAAAAGCTTTTCTTGACCAACTGACTGAGAAAGGAAGAATTCCCTTTCTCTGCCTGTCTTTGAGGTGACACTGTCTTGCAGAAGACTGGTCTTCTTCTGCCTTCAGTCTTAGACTGAAATTTATACCATCTGCCCTCTTGGTTCTCCAGCTTGCCAACTACAGATCTTGGCACTTCTCAGCTCTATAATCATGTGACTCAATTCTTTATGACAGAACAGATGATCAGTAGATAGACAGATAGACATCTCACATCTTATTGGTTCTGTTTCTCTGGAGAACCCTAATATGCCCACATACCCACCATTTGACTCAAGCTTCAGTGACTACAGGGACTGAGTGCAGATGGCAGCAGCAGTGGCATTGGCTGCCATCCAGTGGAGTGTCCAGTGACAGGGATGGTGCACAAGCACTATGTCAGTGTCCAGCTGCTGTCCCTTGTTCTTGTCACTTTTCTACATCTGTCCCTGACAGTCCTGTGGGCTATCTAAGCTCCTTAAATTCCTTTTCTGATATAATTATCCAATCATTCTCTATTACTTACTGTTACTTACAGAAGGGTTTATAAATGTGGCTAATGAAAGCTGGTCACTGCTTCCTTCTCTAGTTTCATCGCATACCACCTCCCCACTCAGTCCCTACACTTTATCCCTTGGAGTCTTTTTCCCCAAATTCTTCCCATCTTGATTCTTGAGTCTTCCTTGGATGTACGTAGAGGCTCCTTTGTGTTATTAAAGATTCAGCTCAATGGATCCCTTTCAGGGAGAACTTTCTTGACTGTGTGACTTAACACAAATCCTTCTTCACCAAAGTGCATTTACTGATTAGTCTGTTTTCTTTATTGCACTAGTAACTACCTGCAAGTTTATTCGTCATGCTTTTACTTGTTTATGGTCTACCTCGCCCATTAGCCATCCCAGTGGAGCAGGGACCCCTTCTGTCCTGTCAGTGTTGCCTCTGCGGAACTCTGAATGGTGTCAGGAATCATTTGCAGAAGAGAGAAATGGGAGGCCCCTTGAGGGACAGCCATGGCGGCCAGACTTCTCAGAGGGAAGGGATCGCTCTTCATACTTGAGCGTTGATTTCTAAGTGCAGTCAACTCATGAATTTTGTCTTTCTGAGGACCCAAGCTTTGCTCCCTCAGGGTGTCAGCAGGGGTGGTTCTGTCCATGTGGATTGCTGTCATTTAAACCCTGAAAACAGCTAGTGTTTGACAGTAAAAAGTTAGCAGGCCCAAAGCCGCAATCACCCCGAGCTACAAATGTCATAAAGAGAGCCCTGGCTGTGTTGTCAAGAAAGGGCACCCGGGGGTTCCTTTCACTGAGAAGCAACAATAACAACAACAACAAAAGATTTTTTTCTTTGCTCTGGTCTGTCTTCCTATCTTCCTATGCCTTTTGCTTAGGAAGGGGTGTGAAGAGGAAGAGGGACAAAGACCAGAGGAGGGTCTGATTTTCCAGGCTTTGGAGCAATGTCTATAGGGCCAGCTTGGCTGACATGGGCAGAGGGAGGAAGACCAAGGTTACAGGGAAAGGAGGAGGGGAGAGGCAGGGTGGATGAAAAGAACAGACCTCGGAGGGCTGGAGGGAATGAGAGGAGGGAGCAGAAAGGACAAGGAAACAGAGGGAAGTAGAAGAGGATGGAGAAGGGAAAAGGAGAGGAAAGGAAATGAAAGGGAGGGTGGGGAAGAGCATGAGGCTGGGGAAGGGAAGGCAAATTCAGGGGACTGTGGATCCCAGGCCAGGTTTTTATTTTGTTTTTGTTTCCTTGAATGCTGATAAGAGCAAGTTCCATCTGGGAGTCACTCAAAGGAGCTCCTGTGTTTTTAATCTGGATCCCATCTTCCCTTCCTTTCTCTACTCCTTCCAGTGAAGTGAAAGTTGCTCAGTCGTGTCTGACTCTTTGCAACCCCATGGACTGTAGCCCACCAGCCTCCTCTGTTCATGAAATTCTCCAGGCAAGAATACTGGAGTGGGTTGGCATTCACTTCTCCAGGGGATCTTCCCAACCCAGGGATCAAACCTGGGTCTCGCACATTGTGGGCAAATTCTTTACCGTCTGAGCTACCACTCCTGTTCAGTACCCATGGTAACCAACAGGCCCATGTACTGCACTATCCCACTGACCTTGTGCCAAACATTGATTTACATGTGTTGACTCATTTTTGGAAAAACTTTATTGACGTATAACTGATTGACAATGTTGTGTCATTTTCTGCTGTACAGCAAAGTGACTCAGTTATACACATATATACTTTTTCATATTACTTTCCATTATGATTTATCACAGGATACTGAATATATTTCCCTCTGCTATACAGTAAGACCTTGTTGTTTATCTATCCTGTATATAATAGTTGGCATTGGCTAAAAACCTTTGTTGACTCTTAATCCTCAAAGCAACCCTATGAGGTAGTTAGCCCCATTTTTTTCAGATGGGAAAACTGAAACACAGAGGGGTTACCTAACTTGCCAAAGGTCACACAAAACTAATGAAGTGAAGGAACTGGGATTCAGTTCTAAGCAGTCTACCTCCAGAGCCTACCTTCTCAAATATCCATTCATTCACTACACATTTATTGAGGAGATACTCTATTCCAAGCACTATAAAGCCTCTTCCTATTCTCCAGGCAAAGCAGTTTCTGTCTCTTTGCTCCCAAGGCATTGTGTGTACCCTGATCCCACAGCAATAAGTTGTACATATGTGATCTGCCACCCCCAGGAACCCATACATTGCTTGAAGTCACCATCCATGCCTTGTTTTTCACCCAGTCCTCTGCTTTCTACAGAGCAGGTACTCAGAAAATAGTTGTTGGATAATTGGGATTCAGTGATTGATTGATCAATATTATTCGGTGTGACTTTGGAAATAGAGCCCCCGATTCTAGAATTGCAGGCTTCAGGTAGGGAAAATGGCAAAGCAGCAGTTAAGGCAGCCAAAAGAGAAAGTATATTATGTGCCTGTCTGAGTCCTGATTCATCTACAGCAAAGGGGTGCAGCCCAAGGCAAGATTGGGGCGGGGGAGGAGGGAGCAAGGAAGAGTGATCTTGAAAACCAGGGTAGGAGGCTTTTTGCCACAAATCCTATTCCCCAAGGAGCTGTGCACATCCCAGAAGGGTTCAGTCCTGATGTGTGTGTCTGGGTTCTGAGCTGTGACTGGGGCTGCACCTATTATTTGCTTACATCTAGGAAAGGGCCTGGGTGGGACGACACACAAGAGAAAGGTCATCACCTGTTCTCAGCTGATTCTGAGAATCTGAATTGCAGACCCTAGTGATCAACGAATCCAGTGGTTTTTACAACTTTTTTCTTGCTTTGGGTAGCAGATCTCTTTCTTCTAGCCATATATACAGATCAGATAAACATCAGGTAGCTCTGGGTAAATCAAGGGTAGGGACTCAAAGTCCCACCCACTCCCATCCCTGTGTTTACTGAGTATTTCTAAAACCACTGATATATCGTGACCATCTCATTTCAAAGATGGTGAGTCCAACCCCACAGAACTTAAATGACACCATCTGAAGTCACCTTGGTGCTGAACAGCCTTTGGGTGGGGTTCAACGGATCTGAAGACGTTTCCTCCATTATGTCCTTCTGTTTCTTTTGTAATAAATACAAGTGCGCTAAAAACAATGATGAGGATGGTACCCTGTGCTGTCCAGCATGTGGTTTGCAGGGCACTCTTCTGGAGCCCATGGCTGAAATACTGCTGCTCACTGGGACGTCAACAGACTTTTTAGACAAATAGCAAATCCCTGAGTTATATTCAGTGCACTTGTCGATTTGTTGGCAGATTGACAAACTCTTTCAGATGTGGCGATATAATTTGTTGGAAGATTTTGTGTGACAGGCAGAAGCTGCCAGAAGACAACATTCCCTCCCTTTTGGAGCCTTCATTTTTTAAAGCCTTGGTTCATAGAAGTCATTATGCTAGCTTTTCCCAGAATGAATGAGGAGCCAAGTCAACTGCCAGGGAGGCTGGGGATGTAACTGGGGAGACTGTTGGAGACTCAAAGGACATAGGAAATTGAAAGCCTGGCCCCCAGGTATCTAGACCCTCAGCCAAGAAGACCAGAAATTGAGTACCGGCCTGCCAACACTTAGCCTGGATTATCTCATTTAATTCTACAAACAGCCAAAGAGCTAGAAGTTGTTCTTATTTCTATTTATTAAATGAGGCAGCCAAGGCTCAGAGAAATTACATGAGTCACCTGAAGTCTTAAAGCTAACAAATGGCAGAGCTGAGATTAAAATTCAGGTCTTCTTGACTCCAAACATTCATCACTATAATGTTCTTTTTACAATTTTCTTAATCTAAGGTAGAAGCTGATGGAATACTCCAAAGTATAATTCAGCAAAAACATTTCTGGGGTTATGGTTCAATATAGTCTTGTCCACGCAAACAACTCTTGGAGAGAACTTACATTTTGTAGGAGAGAAGAGATGAACTGATTATCCTTTAGATGACTGTGCATAAGCACTGTTTCCAGCAACTAGTCTTCCGATGGATTCAGAATGTCAGGGAGTTGGAGGTTATACGGCTTGACAGCTATTGGTGTGCAGCTATTATATTTTGATTGTTGGTTATAAGTAGGTTAATGCTTAACTAATCAGCCTAAATAGGGGTAAGGATTGATATTCTTATGGGGAGGGGAACTGCAATCATTGGAGAACAGTTCAAGGAAGAAGCAGTAACTCACTGCTATCTGAGAAGTGAATATCTAATGTAACACTGGTGTGGTTTGGCTTTATTTTAATCATAGGCAACTGAACTATAGATGCATTGTGTATGATTGGAAAATACCTCCTTTTCTTTCAGTTTCCTTTAGACATCTAAGAAAAGCTAATAATCTTCCTTTTAAAATTCACTGAATAAAAATCAATCCAGGCACACTAATGTACCTTCTACATTCTCGGCCTCTTTTTACTTATTAAAGGATATTATACTTTCAGATTTAATTAACCTTTAACGAACACACACACCTTACCTGGCATTGCTCTAGGCCTTCTAGTATGGATCATCTTTATCTAATAAATTGACTAAAATCTATTATCACATACTTCATCAACTCTGTTTTAACCCAAACAAATGCATGCCAACTTCTACATTTGTTAGAGGTAGGCCCCAAAATATAAAGTCTATAAACTTTCGGTAGCTAATGTGATGTTTCTTATGTGAAAACTTCAGGCTTTTGGTATGTCCATGCAATGCAAAACTATAAGTTTCATTTACATGTAGTGATCTAGAGTGATAATCATGATACAGTAGAAGTTAAAAACATAAGTTTCAGAATATATAATAATCTCATTTCTTTAAAGAACAAGAAATAAAATATATATGCAAAGAAAGCTAGATAGATGATAGAGGTAAGGATATATATTTGTATAAAATAGAAAGCTGTGAAAGGAATCATATCAGAGTTCACATTGATGACCTGAGAGGGATTAAAAGTTAATTTGAAAGCAACAGCCTTGGTGCTGGAAAACTTGCAGACAAGGAGGGTGTATTTCCTCCAGTATCTTCCTGTTGAGTCAAAAGAGTCTCTGTTTAATGGCTGAGAAATGCTACCAAATGCCCCCAGACAGGAAACCTTCTAGTTAGAGGAGCCATCAGTTAGTTAATTCCATGGAAGTGGGACAGAATTTTAAGCTACTGAACTGTAGGAAACTTCTGTGGTTTCCCAAATGTGGTCTGTGATGGCTGTGGAGAAGGGGAATAAGAGTCTGCCAGGCACACCTCTGGGACCCCATTGCCACGGAATGTTTTGCTTCCTAGAATTTCCTTTTAACTGGGGATTCAGCAGCAACCCCAGCAAAAGAAGTTGAAAATTTCTGATTGCATTGAGAGAGACTTTGGAGCCAAACAAAATTTGCTTAAATTCCCTACATCTTAATTTCCTCATTTGTGTAATGGAGACAAAGTCCTACCTCCTAGGACAGTTGTGAGGATATGATGAAACAATGCACGACTTCCCTGGTGGTCCAGTGGCTAAGACTCTGTGCTCCCAATACAGGGGGCCCAGGTTTGATCCTTGATCACGAAACTAGATCCCAAGAGCCACAATTAAGATCCGGCACAGCCAAAAAAAAAAAGATGAAATAATGCAAGTAAAGTGCTTATCACTTAATAAATGGTTGTCTAAAAGAAAAAAAAGTTCACTTGAGCTATAAACAGAGGCACAGGTAGGGTGAGTGATAGGCTTGGAATACCTTTCACAGTATCATTAGCTTCAACTTTCCCCGTCAGCTTTAAACATTATGCATTTCAGAGACCCGTGTTAGCCTGGACTTGTGGTTTTTACCCACACGTGTTGAGTACCTGGGGACTTCCTCCTTCTCATCCTGGGGACTTCCACATCTGCTGTGACTCATGAGTAGATACCTTCTTGTATCTGAGGCCAACGGAAAACATGTGAGGCTTTTCCTGGATGAGGCTAACCCACGTAGTCTGTCTTGATTGAAAACAGGACAATAGGAGCAGTTTGACATAGTGCTTTCAAACCAAACTCCAAAGTTATACTCCCTGGATTCAAATTCTGCCTTGGCAACTTACTATGTCAGGTTACTTGACCTCTCTATGCCTTGGTTTCCTCATCTATAAAATATTAAACATGGTCGTTGAGAGAATCATATTAGTTAATGTATGTAAAGCACTCAGAACATAATAAGAGCTATATAAAGGTGTTCTGTGGGTTAACAAATACACAGCATTCCCCATATCCATGTCCAGGCAGACATCACTAATTGACAGCGGCATTCTTTTTCACTGAACCTGTTTGAGGTTCTAGCATCCTTCTTGAGAAAGCCTCTGGAAGAAGTTATTGATAGAGTAGGTCACCAAATGAAAACCGTTTTCACAGACTAATATCATATTAACTGGATGCAAGCAGTAGAGAAGGTCAGTTTACCCATACCAGTTTTTTAGACCATCCACCCCCTCAAGAGTAAAGCACATCCTGATGAGAGCAAATGATGCCATATAAGGGAGGTTTGGCACTCAGGTCTGGTGACTTGTCACGTCAACACAAATGTTTTCAGCTGCCCTAGAATGTCTGTTCACATCCTGAGACAAATAACCACTACAGAAGCGCTTGCCTGGCCTCATTCTTCATTAGCTATGGAACAAAAGCAGCTGCTAAGCCACAGACCACAGAGAAAAAGGTCAGCATCATACAATACACCAGGGTCTTGCTGATGTGCTTGAAAAAGCACACACACTTCAAAGCCAGCGTTGGACAGAGACACCTAGAAGAGCCACTTGAGAACATGCATTTCAATTAGGAGACTTTACCCTGAGGACCCAGCCCTTGAGAGGTTAACACTGCCTCCCCGCCCCAGCCCCGTCAAATACATATCATGAAAGCTGCATTTAACCAACAAAAGTGGAATCAACAGTGGAGGAGACATATGGGCAACAGCTTGTTAATTTATAAGCAACAATAACAACTGCTGGAGCAAAGGAAAAGTGGTATTTTCACCCCCACTCTCACTGATCTGCAATTCCTGACTTGCCCTCTTTCTCCTATGCTTCTCTGCCTTTCAGACTCCAGCCGCTGCTGCAAACACTAAAAATGTCCTTGAAGGATACGAGGAGAGTCACATGGTACATAGGTGAGCGTGCAGACGGTGAACCTGAGCAATCAGAGGTTGATTCTGGAGTTTGACTTCAACCACCATTCTCACCATCATTCAGAGGAGCTGGTATTAACAATTTGGAGCAAAATGATTGTTTTGCTTTCTCTACCTTTCTTTGCAAAATTGAAGGTGAAACGAAATGGCTAAAACCTCATCCATAGCACAGAGGATACACGGAGCTTGCCTATCTATATAACCAACTAGTTTATAGTGACGTTGCTGTTTGAAATTCAGAGATCAAACAAACTAGAGCTTGCCTCTCAACTCGACTGTTCCTAGCTGTGGGGTTTAAGGCAAGACAGCAAGCCTCTCAGAGGCAGTTTTCTGATCTTTAACTGGAGATAAATCATACCTACCTCCTAGTGTTATTTTGAGGCTTTATAAAGTAATCTGTGTAAAACATCTGTTGAAGGACAGGGAGAATAAAAAATACCTATCGAACTAAGAAGTTATCCTGAGACCAAAAAATGAGTCAGGCAGCTCCATTTAATCAATGAACCAGGATGGATTGACCAGACAAAGATCTGGAAGTATTTGCAGCTTCACTCCACACTGCTGAGGGGCCACTGGGACAATTTTATACATAGCCTAGGGTACGGGTGTACTTGCTTGGAATCAGGGAGTGCATTCCTAAGTCAAGATTTATGAAAGCGTAACTAGTCTTGTGGGTACTGGGAATACGTCAACAAAGGCCTTTGTCATTGTTTGGAGACTATCAGAGCATAGAGGCCACCTGGTTGTACTGGTTATAAACAATATTAACTACAAAGCTGTTAGCAACAAAGAAGGGATTTACCACAGACAACAGTGCTAGGTAGAAACAGTGGAAGGACAGGGGGAACTGTGTGGGTCCAAGATGGTGTCAATTATGTTAACAGCCATACAGCATCCAACATAGACCCAGGCACATACTAGGCATTCAACAAATGGTAGCTATCATCATCATCATCATCCCCATTGTCTGCATCATCACTGATAATATCCAAACAAGGCAATCTATCAATTATCAATGTTATTTGATCAAAACATTTAGAGAGATCCCAGAGATCTAAATAACTGAGTGCATTCTATGAGAGTCAAATATGTGGTGTCATCTTGCAAGGCAAGAGTTATCAAAAATTAATTCATTAAAATTATTTGAATATCATTAAGTGCAAATAAGCATAAGGCAAATTTTGAAGAAAAAGTTCTAAAACTGTATCATGGGGATGGTTGCACATCTCTACAAATTTAACAAAATCACTGAATTGTACACTTACAATGAGTAGATTTTATGGTACGCTAATTATACTTCAATAAAAAAAGTGAAAAATGAAGTCACTCAGTCATGTCTGACTCTTTGTGACCCCATCGACTGTAGCCTACCAGGCTCCTCCGTCCATGGGATTTCCAAGCAAGAATACTGGAATGGATTGCCATTTCCTTCTGCAGGACATCTTCCCCACCCAGGGATTGAACCCGGGTCTCCCACATTATAGGCAGATGCTTTACCATCTGAGCCACCAGGAGCTGAAGGGGGATTCAGATAACAGGAAGAATAAAAATTACCTTGTAAATAATATAAAAAGACAAAAAGAAGGGAAATATGAAAGATTAAGTGACATGGATGGCAGAGTGAGATGCTCTAAGATGCAATGAATTGGAATTTTAGATGGAGAAGAGAAGAGGATGGGCAGAGGCAATTTTAAAAGAGCTAAGAAACACCCTGTATCCATGAAAAACATCAATCCATAGATTCAGAGTCCAAAAAAAAATCTCAATAACAGAAATTTGATCTCTGTTTCTGTTTTGTAAGTTCATTTGTATCAATCAGAGCTTAGACATTTCATAGTGAAATCAAAGACAGTGTTAGAAGCAATAAAGAAAAAAGATAACTATCTTCAAAAGAATAATACATTGATCTGACTTTTCAACCGAAGACAACAGAAATCAGAAGAGGGCATGGAAATAACAATGCTGAGAAATTTAACAGCCATTCTTGAGTTTTGCATCCAGTGACAATTTTTTTCAAGAATGCAGGTAAAGATATCACCTTTAGACAGCAAACACAAGGAGACCTGACATCTACAGATCTTCACTAAAATAAAGTTCCTTCTCTGGTTTTTCAGTCATCAAAACTCATTTCTTTCACATGCTGGAGCTTGATTCCTCAAATCTAGACAAGGGTTATCAGATTAGCAAACAAAATATAGGGACCCCCAGTTACATTTGTATTTCAGATAAACTATAAATGTTTCTTTAGTATCTATGTCCCCAATATTGCATGGGACATTTAACTGGGTGTTTTCTATTTTATCTCACAATCCTAGTCTATACAGGGAAAGAAACATCAGAGACAGAGTTGGAACCATCTTACCATAACAGCCACATCCCAGAGATGATATGAAATAGATCAGGGGTTGATGGGAGCATATCAGATGAGAGAAGACATTAAGGACCAGACCCTGTGCAATTCTGACCATTGAAGGGGTGATGGAGGAAAACAGAGGAAGATGAAGGGGGGTAAGGGAGGCAAATTCCAAGGAGCAGCATAAAGTTTCCTTCATTCAAGAAGTATTGCGTGTCTTCTACAGACCAGATGCTGTTCTAAATAATAAAATAATTGAGAAGCGTGTTCTGAAATTGGCCATTTGGAGATCATTTTCTTAGTTTTTGGAGAGCCAATTTCAGTACACTAGTGAGGATCAGGTCACCTGCTACAGTACAGAGGGTTTTTGAGACACTTCTGCTATGGATTGAATTGGTATCCCACCAATTGATATTGAAGTCATAACAGTAACTTCCAGGATGTCAAAACTGACCTTATTGGAAATAAGACCATTGTGGACATAATTAGTTAAGATGAGGTCATACCAGAATAGAGGTGGCTAACCCAACAGGACTGCCATTCTCACAGAAAGAGGAAATTGGACACACAAACACACACAGAGGGAGACCACCACGTGAGGAAAATAAGAGATCTACAAGCCAAGGAACGCCAAAGATGGCCAGCAAACCACAGGGAGCCAGGTGACCGGCAAGGAACAGATTGACAGCCTTCAGAAGGAACCAACCCAACCCTGCCAACACCCTGATCTAGGACTTCTAGCCTCCAGAAGACAAGGAATGTCTGTTGTTTCAGCTTCCCAGTTTGTGATACATCATTACAGCAGGTGTAACAGACTAATACACTTTCCTTTACATGTACCCACTGGAAGGCTGCCTAGCTGGTACTAGCCAGGCTGGTCCCAAGGCCCCTCCTGGGAGTGGGTGCTGGGTGTTTCTTCATAGATGCTGGCCCTGCTAGGCCCTCCCAAGCTCAAGTCTAGGGTGGAGGTCTCCTGTCTTTGTTTCTGTACCTCCAGCCGAGGAGGGTCTTGGTAGCCTTCACACGTCTCTCCACACTGCACAAGAAAGAGAATTTCTCTTTCCCTTCCTCCCAAACCCTACCCCAGCTACCCAAGCCCTCCTTTTCTCTACTTCTCTTCTCCTTTTTCCCATGAGGCAGCTGGGTATTCCTCGGTGATGCTGCCAGAAAGAACTTTCTTATTCCCTTCCCCTCTTCTCCCCAAAGCCTCAGCCCTAGGATGAAATGAAGCTGCCTTTCCAAGGTCCTGCTCTGGGTAAATGTTGTACATTTCCTGTCTTTCCAAGACCCATTTCCTCCCAGACGGCTCTCCCTTACTCTGTGCTGATGGAATGTTTAATTATTCATTCAAAAAAGATTAATTAATCACTCATGAAACATTGTGCTAGAAGCCTCAGGAGCATCTGAGAACACCTGTTTCTCAAGAAATCTTGAAATGTGGTGATCATTTAAGGGTGACGGGTGAATCTCTCCTTAGGCTAACTCCCACTGACAAGTACAGGCTTCCTAGAGAAGCTGAGACTAAGGCATCTCGATGGGACAGAGTGCCGTGATAGAAGAGGGATGCCTACATGGACACAGATGGGGAGATGCCAGAATGGTAATTCCAGGTACTTGTCACCATGGGGGTGCAGACTCCACAGATCGCTGAGTGAACCTAGGCTAGTCTCCACTCCTAGCAACTTCTCAAGCAATTTAACCTCTGGAGTGTCTAATTAAATATTTTAACAAGTGAATGATAACCTGTGACACCAGAGACCCTAGCCCATATAGGCATGCTAATTCTAACACTGAATATAGTACAGGTGGGGAGGAGCTAACACAAAAATCAAAATAATTATAGTACCAGGCAGAAGAGATTGTAAAAGCAATAAAAAGGATGAGCATCAAGTGTCATGGGGATTCAGAGGCAACCTCCAATGAGATTATTTGCCCTGTCTTGAAAGCTGGGGGCTTGCTGGAAGAGGAGACAACATGAAGTTGGAATGAATGGAAATAGGAGTGTGGGGCATATTTATGAGTCTGTGGTAACAGAGAAGATGGGGGGAAGGCTGGAGCAAAAATAAGAGCTTTGAATTCCCGGTGATTTTAATAAAAATTTAATAAAACAGAGACATCTGTCTAGCAAAGTCAAGTTTCACAGCAAACTAGTACAGTTTTGTTTGCATTTTAGAGGAAGACAATAACTAGAACCACATTTCTAACCACAGAGTTGTGTGGGGTAATTGCTGGGTTACGTTGGTAGTCGGTACAGGAGCATCTTCTTCTTTCCTAAAGAGCCTAATCAGTCATGACAAAAGTTACCATTTTTGAGTGCAATTTATGAACAGACTTCAGTTGAGTATAATGAAGCAGTCACCAGTTATGGGAGATGAGATTTCAAGAGTTCATCTGTTCAATGTCACAGAGCAGTAAGAGGTCGGGAGAAGGATGGCACCTCTGAACCCAGAACCTTGACACCAAGCATCTACTTGATTAAAGCTAGGTCAGTGAAGGAAACATCTAGACTAATAGAACAGGGGCCCTGGACTGCTTCTAACTCAAGACTGAACATACATGAAAAAGTCTAAATGACACTGAAAATATGTATAAAGGATTTCCTTGTTTTGTGGTCAATTAGCATTCATTCTTGTCTGTAATAAAATAATGGAAAATGCTTAATTGAAATGTGGGTCTATTTTTTATTGATTATTGATATGTTTCTGGTCATACCATTCCCCTTCAAGACTTTAAAAGGATTCCTCTTCATTACAGGTCACCTTTAACCCTTCTTCTCTCTCCTTTCAGGAGTTACTTCTGCAGGAGTAGATGCCATGACAGTAAAGAAGATAAAAACTGACAGTATCTGGTGTGCTTACCTCATTTTTAATAGGATTTTGTGGCTCAGGGTGAGTCTTTATTTTAAGCTGGAATAACTCTTAGGCTCTATGCAGGGTTCACTGGTCTGGACAGTCCTTCCTGAATACAAAGGATGCTCCAGTCACAAAACATACTGAATTAAATAATACAAGTCACCTCCCTCCAAGTAAATGATAGAATTTTGTCCCAGAAACAAGTGAGAATAAAGAGTGAAGGGCAGAGTGTGAACATCTCAGGACAGATGTTCAAAATCTAAGCCAACAAGAACATAAACCATTTTCTCAGCATTCCCCATGCTAACCTTGTGAATTACTTCATTGTTCATATTCATTTTTAGACCATCTCTTTTAGAAGGAAACAGGCTAGGTGTAAGATCGAACCACATAAAATTGTTGCTAACCAAGATGGGTCATTTCACATGAATCAACTTAATAATCATCTTAGCGATGTTTTCTATATTCATTTTTCAATTTAAATGGAGACCTTGGGTTGTAAAATGAGAAAACATAGCACATACAAATTCTTAATAAATGTTTATCGAATCTTCAAGTATACAAATCCTAGTGATCCGATAGCCTTGCATGTATCTCATGTACACGCATGTGTGCATTTGCTCAGTCACAAGGTCATGTCTGACTTTTTGTGACCCGTGAACTATAGACCACCAGGTTCCTCGGTTCATGGGATTTTTCAGGCAATATTGGAGTGGGTTGCCATTTCCTTCTCCAGGGGATCTTCCTGACCCAGGGATCAAACCCAAGTCTCCTGCATCTCCTGCAGTGGCAGGTGGGTTCTTCACCTATAGGCCATCTGGGAAACCTCACCTTACACATACTAGGTACAAATCATTCTAATGTCAGGGTGAATGCACTTTAATACTTCCAAGTTTAATTTCACCAACACTGAAATAATAAAAAAAATCCACTTGACTTTATATTTACACTTTTATTAGAATTCTTCAGAACTGTGAACAATTGGACAACATATCAGGAAAAAAAACACACAGAACATCAACATCCTTTAAACTTGCACCGCTTACATATTTACACATAAAGTTACTGTATATATAAAAAATATTTTCAAGGACTCATGGGCTTGGGAATATTCAAAAGACATTATTGCTACATTTCAATATTTACAAAAAAAAAAGCCACAAAATAATTTCAAACATTAAGCTATTGCAAAGAAACATCAGATGTAAAAAAAAAAATTATAAAAATATAAACTTTCAAGAATATCCAAGACAAAACTCTCAGTGAAGTGCCCCTGAAGTACCTAGACATCTACAATTAACAATCACTTCTCTTACTATAACCAAAGTCAACAGAAACGCAAAGGAAATTTTCAGACAAAGTGTGGCAAACAGCAAAAACATCTTACATTAGCAACAAAACGCCCCAACCTGTTACCTTTGGAAAGGTGCGAGAGCATAGAACTCCAGTGCAAATGGTTACTTTCAGATAAATGGCCACAGTTCTCTAAATGAAAGCAGAGACCTAGGAGGGGATAACCGTGAGGACAGCATACCTGAATCTTGAGAGACAACACATAAACCTTGCCATGTACCCATGGACCTCTTATAATTGGGTAGAGGCAAAAAAACCCAAAACAAACAGGTAACACTAAGAATAATATCCAGGCTACAGCCTAAAGGGTAGAATTGATTGAAATGTTTCAGTAGGAGAGTAGCATTAATAAGGTCTAACGAACAGGTATAGTGTGTTGAGTATAAGTAACAGAGTGCCTTAAGTGCTGCTGGATTGCAAATAAATAGAGACTTAAGCACTCCACTTACATATGCCTCTACGTAAGCTTTTGGTAAGCCTCTCTGCACAGCAAGGTGAAGTGAAACAGGAGCTGTGCTGCTGCTGAAAGCCAGGCTACTTCTTGGGTGCTGAAGGACCCTCCTGGGCTCAAGGCAAGACTACTCTCAAAATATTTGTCTATAAGCAAACATACACACGCACACATACACACCTATATAGATACTGGCCAGGTGTCCAGGACACGCCTGTGATGGAGGCTGAATCTAAAGTTTATTTCTGGCTACAGAAGAATCCAAACTAAGATAGCACTGTTTGCCACTCCTCCCGGAGTCATGCAGTAAATCACTTTTTCAAATGGCATCAAATCCACTGAACATGATGGCATTCTGAAGCTGGTCAGCTTGTTCTGGACAATCTCTAGAGCAAGTTCATCGGCTACAAAAGGAGATTTTTGTTAAGATTGTGCTTGGCAATAATT
Organism: Antilocapra americana; assembly: GCA_007570785.1. Classification (NCBI taxonomy): domain Eukaryota; kingdom Metazoa; phylum Chordata; class Mammalia; order Artiodactyla; family Antilocapridae; genus Antilocapra; species Antilocapra americana. The sequence goes on from ML662436.1 coordinate 2,541,011, forward strand.
ATTATTTTTAAAGCACTGTTTCCTTCAAACTTGTTCTGGCTCATCAGTTATTCCTATACACAGCAGACTCAAGCCAGAACTGTATTCAGAAACTATACCTTGTGGGTTCCCCCCCTCAAGTATGTGAATGTGTACAATTTATAGATGAGTATATACAAAATGCGGGCTGGGAGGCTGTCTGTCCAATTCAGCTGCTATTAGTGAATTTGATTTAGAAACCAGGTCAGAAGCATGAAGGCTCATACCCAGCAGTCTTTATTCAGGCCCATAGAGCATTTTTCCATGGCCTATGTCTTACTCCCAGCATGAAATACTAGATTTCTTGAGCCCAGATATTCATAGGCTTCTGGCCTTTGAATAACATTCTATTTTCTGCATCAAGGGATAAGGTTTCAGCTTCTAGTCTTGCTGCATCATCATAGCATCATGGGTGATTATGAGGAACGAAGGGGACTACTGCCGTGTACTAAACTATCAACTACACTTTTCGGATAGAAATTGGAGAAACCTTGGGAAGGACTCAGTGTGTCTAGTCCATCCCACCCTCCCTTTCTCCAAGTCTGAAGTTTCCTCGTTAGCAGGGGCTAAGCGTGCCATTAGGAACACAGGCAGCTCGATGGTAGCTGATGACAAAAATCATCGGCCACTAAAGGGTGCTCGTAAAGACAGGATTACAGCAGGCTGTCCACTACCCTGGAGTAGGATTCGAGTCGAAGGAAAACAAAGGAACCATTGTGAAAACCAGAAGAGCTGGGGGGTCGGGGGTTGTTGGGAGACCCTCGGATGCAGACTCTGCTTCAGACATCTTCGTGGACAAGCAGAGGCTGCGTGGAGGAGGCGCTGCTGCCCACAGAGTTGATGCGCACAGAATGGTCCACCGCGGGGTTCTCCCGGTGGGGGCTGCAGTTTGCTAAGTTGGAATAAATCTGAGGAAAATAAATCCACAGTCAATATGCCAGTCCCCACAAGGAACAAAGGGGCACGTGTGCAGCTTAGGAACTACAAACAACTTAGGAAGATTCTTATAGCCAGGAGGTTGACAAGACCTTACAGCCAAGAACCAAATCACACCGACCAAGGACAAGCTTTGTTTTATCCCTCACTTTCCCATGGTCTGATTACGTAGGAAGTGATAGTCCAAAATGTGCTTTTCTGCTGGGACGCATCTAGGAATGAGAATGATCTAACTTTTTTAAAAGGTGCATAAATTTCTGTAGCCAATTCCCATCTAATGGCTGATGTCATTCACTAAGAAATTGGTGGTTCTTCCATCGAGAACCAGGCACTTGGGTGTGAAATGCTGTCTAATTTGAAATGTGCTTTGACACCCAGAAGAGTAAGCTTCAACCTGAAAGTGTCAATGGCATAATCTTAAGAAAAGATAGCTCCAAGTACAATCCAGAAGAAACAAGCAGCTTAAAAGAAAAACCTGAGTCTAAGTAAGGATTACTCATTCTTCCTGAAAAGCAAAAAAAATCATGAATTTGAGTTTTGAACTCCCCGCTTCTCAAATCACCGGGAGGGATCCCTCAACTTCAAGCAACTCTTAATTCTCTATGGTTTGTGGCCATGAAAGCTATCTGCCATGTTCTGGTTATACTCACTTGAGCAGGTTTATTTTACTGCAGGGAACCAGCTGTCTTTTCTATGCGCCTTACCCCAACCCTCCAAAGGCTGAATGGCCTGACACATGAGACACAGAAGATGCAAACCCCCATGACCAACGCTTGGGGTGGAGAAGGAAACGGGGCAAATCCTTATGGAAACCTCTATGTCCACACTTCTGAGTGCCAAGTCCCCTACTCTTTCCCCTCATCATCTCATATCCCTTGGCTCAGAGTTGGGGGCTAGGCAAAAAGAACTTGTTTCCATTGTTTCACTTTCCTACTTAGGCAATTTATAGCCTAAGCGAAGGAGAGAAAGGGTGGGTAGCTTAGTGCTCACCCCTAGAACCTGAGATGGAGTACATGCTTTGGAACCAAGAGAATGGAGGTCCTGTGCCTGGGCAGAGTGTACTCACATGATTGGTGCTCTCTGAGATCTGCTTCTCAATCAGCTGTACAATCTGCTTAAATGTTGGCCTTTTCAAGGGATCAGCATCCCAGCAGGTCTTCATGATGTCATACCTGCAAGACCAGGGCCAATTACCACTCCTCAATGTCCTTAACTGATCTGTAGGTATGTGACATTCAACAATTTCAAACATAATTCCAGGGTTATACAAATGGACATACTGAATGACATGGGTATAAAATAAAACTGTGTGTACTGAGACTCTGCCAAAACTTTGTTTATTTGGTAGCAAATTTTATGAAACTCAGCGACAGAAATAACATTTGCCCAGGATGTCATAATAAGGAACCATGTGACATTTCAAACTATGCTTAGTGAAAACCCTCAACATAAGGGTTTCTGTCTTTAAAAAAGGAAAACAAAAGAGGAAACATTATCTGAAGGAAGGACATCTGGGCCCTTACATTTCCGCAGGTGCATGCTCAGGGCTGAGCATTCGGAAACCTTCCTTGATCATCTTGTAGAACTTAGAATCGACTGGCATTCCAGGGTAGGGGCTGCTTCCTGAGGCACAAACAGTTTGCAAATTAGCATGACAATAAGCAAGGAGGGCACTGGCAGCACCTTAAAGAAGATGCTCTGAGTGTGATCAAGGTGCCTTTGGCAAGGCTCGCTTTACCTAAAGAGAACAGCTCCCACAGAAAAATCCCATAGGACCAGACATCACTTTCAAATGTGTACACACAGTTGAAAATACTCTCCGGTGCCATCCACTTCACAGGCAGTCGAGCCTGCAATGGAAGCACAACAGATCCAACAGTGTTAATCCCAATGCTAAAATAAATCAAAAACGGAATAGAAAACATTCCTATAGAGAGGTGGGGTGAGGACTTGACGGGCATCTCACAAAGGTTTCCTACCCATACAACCTCAGAGGACCCTGACTGCATCTGAGAATGATGTTGTGTGTGGTGTTTTTAGTTTGGGGTGGTTTTTCTTCTGCAGAGTGGGGTGGGGTGGGCAAGCAATGCCAAGCAGTGGGCAGGACCTCAGTGTCCTGACCAGAGACTGAACCCAGGCCTTGTCAGTGAAAGCCCAGAATCCTAACCATGGGACCGGCAGGAAACTCTTGTGAATTATGATTTTTTACTTTTCTGACTACCTCTGAAATAAGTGGATCATCAGTACAGCTGACCCCTGAACAATGAGGGTCTGAACTGCATGGGTCCACTTATACCTGAATATTTTTCAATAATAAATGCTACATGATCCACGCTTCGTCGAATCCAAGGACGTGGTGGAACCATGGATAGCGAGGGCTGGCTTTCATTTATACTGAGATTCACCCCTGCCTTGTTCAACGGTCAACTGTGTACTATCTTCCGGAGTAGGTTGCCATGTCCTCCTCCAGGGGATGTTCCCAACCCAGGGATCGAACCTTAGTCTCCTGTACTGCAGGCTGATTCTTTACCATCTGAGCCACCAGGGAAGCCCCAATACTATCTTCATTTTCAAGATGGGGTCACTGAGTCTATTCGGTCTGGTGGTTAGGAGCACAGATGTCAGAGACAGATACTTGGGTTCTAACCTGGGCTCCACCACTGGCCTTGTGTAACACAGAGGTTCGTTACCAAAGAAACTAACCCTTTCTATTATCCCTTAACAGAAGCGTGGCCTCCCAGGGTAAGGACTACGTTGTCCAGCTCCTTCATAGCTGCGTGCAGCCATGTGGCTCAGTTTTGGCCCCAAAGTACTATATGAGAGCTTTCAGAAAACTTCCTTAATATGAAGTTGGCATGTGTCCTGTGGCCTTTTCCTTGTCTCTTCCTCTATCGTCTTGCCTTCTGGATATGTTGACTGGCTTTCTTGAGGCTATCTTGGACCATGAAGCTAAGGGCCACACAAGAGATGGCATAAAATGGAAAGGTTGAGGAATTTTGCTCCCCGGTATAGAACCTCCATACCAGGCATGGCCTGCAACTCCTATACTTTAATTTTACTTTCCTTTTGGGTGTTCTGTCAAATACAGCCACAATTATCCCTTACTAACACATTGGGAATATCATATATATCTGTAATAGAAGCCTCAAGATATTCTTCTGTAAAGTAAAAACCATACCTCAAATTCCATGAGTTGTCTTGTGGGTTTAAAAGAGATAATGTGGGTACCAGTGCTTAGTTTGGTATGGCTGATTCACTAGGATCTGAAAAACTGCCCTGTATAAGCAACCACTCAATAAGAGAGTAGTGGCTTATGCTGACTATGACTATACTCCAAGGTGGTAAGTGGCAGATTCAGAGTTTAAATTCAACAGTTGAACTTCACATCCTGAACTCCTCCCACTAACATCCAGCCAAACTTTCTGTGACTATTCCTCTTAGAGACATTTCTGGATTCTCGGATCTTAATTTACCACAGAAAGCTGAATCAACCCTTCCCATAATAATCCATTTAGGACCCAAAACTGGGAAGACATTTTTTTTCTGTTCTTAGTTATTTTAGTCAGTAGGAAAAAAATAAAAATGCTTTCCAGTATCCCCTCTCAGATTTTGTGCTAAAGTTCTTATAGGGGCTCTTAACCTGAGATCTATTGATAAAAGGTGTCTTGAATTCAGAGGTGCTGGGGTCATCTTTACCCAATACTACACACCCACTAAATGACAGAACCAGGTTCAAACTCAGCAAGACTGGGCCTGGAACCTATTAGCCTTTTGTCAATATACAAAGGCCTGGATAGAGAACCACCTTTCATTCTTCCTTCCAGTAGTGCATCAGGATGGTGGGGATTTGGTGTTATTGACACTCCTAGCTTTAGTGAGTTATTATTATAGAAACGCATGCTGTCATCAGAAAGTAAACCCAGTAAAACATTTCTACAAAAACCAAGTCTAGTATAGCCCACCCACAGAGATGCCTTAGTGATGGAGAAGGAAATACTACATTATGTGTAGGCACACAAATAGCTACCTCTAGGAATAGCTCTGGACTGGAGATATGGGCCTGGGAAAATAGATAGAGAAAAATATATGTTCAGGACTACTGGCTTCCCATACTAATGGGAGATTGCTCTGGGAATCACAGGCTCTGGTTTCAGCCTCTACTGATCTGTGTCATCTCAGACAAACATCACTAAAATACTATGCTTTTAATTTCCCCAACTTTTAAAATGTAAAGATGCTGCATTCTAATGCCAAGGGGTTGCCCTGATGATACAATGCAAATTGGCAATGAAATAAAGCACTATGAAATAAAATCACTGTGTTCCATAAGCCAATTATTCTTTATGAACGTCTTTAATAAGCTCTCTTGATTATAAGATCCAACATTCTATATACATAATTCTGAACATTATCTTAGATTTTAATCTTTTTCAAATAGCCTGTCAATCTCAAAATAAAATTCTCCTGCTGTGACCTTCAGGTCCACATTTGTTTCACTTGAACAAAATTGAGTTCATTGCTATTCTCAAGCTATAATGAAAATTAAGGCTATTTCTGTTTCCTTCACATGCCCCATAATTACACAATTAGAATTAGGAATTCTATTATTGGAATTTTGCTAAAGTACACTTAATTTGACTGCTAAAATGCAGGATACCACAAAGGTAGGATGTGTATTATGAAAATCATAAAAAAACAATATTTAAAAAAACTTGAAACAAAAATCTTTTGCTGGACTGTCAAGAGAGAGTGGGTACTCACGTTTCCTTTGACCACATAATTAGAATCATTCTTGATGTCTCTGGCTAGACCAAAATCACAAATCTTTGTGATTCGACCATGAGTAAGGAGGATATTTCTGGCTGCCAAGTCTCTATGAATACACTATTAGGAGAGTAGGAGACAAAGAAAACCATTTAAATTTATTTTAAACTTTTTAAAGAGTGAAAGCTATATTGAATGCTAGAATGCTGCTTATGTTATACAGTGCCAGTAGTTTTGCTTTACATTTAAACTATTTGGTGCACCAAAAATAAATATCTAGATTACGCTGTGAATGATGTTCAAATTTGTGTTTTACATTGTTAGGATTTAATTACTATAATCGCTTTCAAAACCAACTTGAATAAATGCTTTTTCCCCCCTTAGGACTGCTTTCATTTTGCATGCTTCTCTTTGAATATGTCCTTTTAAAATGAGTTTTTAAAATGTCTACAATTTGAATTTGACCCTCCAAAGGACAAACAGAAGAGGCCCTTTATTTCAGCCATCCTATATCCTCTTTTACTTTGGTAATTGTTTGGAAATGTCACCAATGACACTTAAGGGTAGGATCTGTAAACTCATCCTATTCTGTTAGCTTGGTTTCCTAAGAAACTCCTCTCACCCTTCTAGGGACCATGTTTTGGTTCCTTCATTCTCTTCCTTCCCTCAACCTTCTGATCAAATGTTTATTACTCTCTCTCGATTCCTTACTTCCCCAGCACTTGGTAAAACATACATGCAATATTTGAGGTCTAACTTCAAAAAGACTCAAGTATATGCTTCATCAAGCACTGCAACTACAAGAGATACCTTTTCCTTTGGCCGATAAAGTAACTAACTCTTTATTTTCTAAGAGCAGCTCCTACTTCCTAAAAGCCAAATTCTAAATGAATTCATTGCATATAAAAAATATATTCATAGAAAGCTCATTTAGACAGGCTTGCACTTTAAAACTTATGAGAACAGGAATTTCAAAGAGACAGCAGTTGGAACATGAAGAAACTGTATTTCCTCTGCTTTTGGTTACCACACTTCAAGCAACACTCTGCATTCTTAACTATGGCTCTAAATACTCCTTGTGGGTGGTGGGGGCAGGGACAGACCCTTCTGAGAATCACCCCACTTACATTCTTTGAGGCAAGGAACGCCATGCCCTTTGCCACCTGGTAAGAAAAGCTCAGCAAGTCTTCCAGGTCCAGGGCCAGCTCATCATCTTCCATGATAGCAGGAGTCACCTCTCTTTCTATGTATGAACCTGTTAGGAGAAGAAGGATTTTCTTAGCAATTAAAATCTTAAAGACAAGGAGAGTCAAAAACAGTGACAACCCCACCAAGGGCTGGTAATCAGGGAACTGATGTAAACTTACAGGCAAATCCTCGTCCCAGTGTTAAGGACAGGAAGGTGTTGAATCACAAAGTTAATATTCCCAATCCTGGGCTAAGTTACAAAATCTTTAAAGAAGAAGACTGGTGGATGAACACAAAAGTCTCCTTTTTTTATATGTATCTGATGTATTTTGATATTCATATGTTATCATATATGCAACAAGATGCTCAGATACTATAACACAGGCTCTGACTCCCAATACCCATTTACCCTGGTCCTAACTGTAAAGAAGAACCAGTTACTACCAGCAGTGGTGTTAGATTCCAAGGTGGTATGACAAACTCTGAGGCAATGAAGTTGTTCTTATTGTTTGATAGGTACCCACCTATTCTTGCAGATCTCCTCTTGTCTGCCTTGGTTGGTACGACATAAGAAACTCCAGGTTTCATGTCCATGTACTCATTAGTACTATCATTGCTGGGAGAGATGAAACACCATCAGATCACGAGCAAATAAAATGGGAGATGGGGGAGCACGTAAGACGCAGGCTATCTCTCCACTCCCTTTTTTATGTAAGAGGCTGATTTGTTTAATGAAAGTATTGCCAAGATTGAATGAAGAAAATCTTGTTCAGTAAGATATGAGTTTTTAATATTCAACATTTGGGTCCAACCCCTAGGAATTAGATGGCCTTTTTTTGTATTCAACTGTAGAGGGGACTCTGGTTAGAAATTTCCTATCTCTCAACACCAGGGATTTAATGAGAAACAGAGAACCAAAACCATTATCCCACATCACTTCAAACTCTCTAAATTAGCCTCAAGAGATAAGATGAAAGAGACAAGAAAAGACAAAGAACCAGAGCTTCTGAGATGTGTTATTAGTGGGGGAAGACAGGGATCGTTAACATATAGCGACTGATGGAAGATGGTTTAAAAAAACCAAGTTTGGTTCAGATAAACACCAATAATTTGGATGATTTTCTGAACCATCTGGACCTCTTGAATCTGTAACATTTGGCTGGAGAGTCGTCAAGATTTCTAGTACTTCCTGCTTCTGATTAGCATAGAAACACCATGACAACAATCTCCTTCAGAGCGTGCTGGTGGTTCCAATCCCATATGGGATCCCAAAGCACAAAAAAACACTACATAGGATTGAACTATTTAGGCCATTATTTCAGAAAATCAAAAAATACATATGGGGCCAAGGTTTTAGAAATAAGGCAAGGTGGTTCGTTTATTCATATAAAGAGCGTGTGTGCTAGAGAAACAACCAAAGGTGGTTTGATTTATATTGTATTTTACTGCCACTTGACACCACTCAAAGCTTACAGGATTGAAAAACAAATAAAAAGCTTCACCTAGGATTTAAAACTTCAGCCAGAGGTACAGAAAAGCACTTTAAGAGGTAATGGCCCACCAACCATATTTACCAAGGTCGCCTTGAGGGCCTGGGGTTAAGTTCAGGAGACAAAGTCTTGCCTTCTCAAAATGTGGGGGATATGGTAAATAAAAGGAAAGAAGAAACCCATCACACAACTGCAGAGATAAAATGTATAAGGAATTGGGCCTGATGACTATGATTCTGTTGGGCTGCATAAATCTAGAAAAATCTTAAATGGTGGATCTTAACAAACACTTGCAAAGAAAAGGCAAAGCATGGCAGAGAATTCTATTCTGATTGCAAACTATACCAATTCTTCTTAAAGGAACTTGAAACTCTTGACATGTTCAAATTCAGAATGGTATCAAGGATAAAAGAGATGAAAATAAGGTGCAGAATTTTTAAAAATGTGCTACAGTAGTTGTGCCTCCTGGTAAGTTAAGGAAAAAGAGGGCAAGGAATACAGAAATAATTCAGGGGTAGATGGTGAGAAACCTTGGTACAGAGAGCTGTTTGGAGCTCTCTGCTACTCTGTTAAAGGTTTTAAAGGAATTCACTGTGACAACTTGGCAGCCTTCCCCATGGTCCCTACAAACAGTGTCTCACTCTAAAGATGCATACAGGACCCTGGCTCAACAGTATAAAGAGAATGACACACAACAAAGAACCCCAGTAAGAGAAATAGGTACAGAAATTATATAGGACCCTGGCTCAACAGTATAAAGAGAATGACACACAGGAAAGAACCATTCTAAGGGAAACAGGTACAGAATTCATTCAACTAAAGAGAACTAAAGCTCAGAAAAACACTACGGATACATTTTAAAAAATCAACAAAAAATTTAAGTTCAAGACTATTTGAATCTCTAAAAACAGTTTGAACTTTCTAAACCGTTAATCACATTTAAATGATTTGATAATTCTGATTTTTGCACCTCAAAGTACCTCAGTTCACTTTTTTAAAGAATCAGCCTTGATTGCAAACCCTTATGACCCCATGAACTGCCTGTCAACAGCTATTTATGTAAATCAGTCTTACCAGGAAGGCTCCTTTGAATGAAGAAGGTTCTTATAAAGCGCCACTTCGGCGTGATCTTCCTGCTTTGAGCAAATAAATGAATCACGTTTTCTTCTCAAAAAATTCAGAAGATCACCATAGCAACAATATTCTGTAATGACCAGGGTGGGCCCTACAAGCATTCAAAAGAAGGTTAGAGGGAGGTGAGATACACAGACCATCCAGTCTTCCATAAAAATACTCAAGGGCGATCACAGCCATTGACATTCAGGGTCAATGCTAAGCCTACCAAGTACGAGTACAATCGTATCTATGGACATTGCTTAGCAGAACTCGGGATTCTGTGGAGTAACACTAAACAACCTTTGTAACCTGAATTTCTGCCTGATTAGGGGTCAGGCGTGACTGCTGGTTTTAGACAGGAGTTACAGCTTTCATCATTAGTTATCAAGCTTCCTATGTGAGTCCTCTGACTCACTTCTGTTTACCGAGAGGGCTTCACGCCTTTTGTAATGTTATTATGGAAATGATGATGAGCATAAGCACAAAAGGCAGCATAATAGGAAAACCAACCACTGGAACTGCCAGCTGAGACTGGAAGGTGGGGAGAAACCCTGAAAAGGAGGGCCATCACGTGTGTTCGGGGCCCTATCAGTTGAACTCGTTTTCTTTCCCTGTTGTAAAAGCCTAAAAAACTATAGCTCTGAAGTTATTTAACAGACAACTAATTAACTTGGGCAAAAATCTCTCATGAACAATTCATGATGTCAGTGAAGCAACATTTATGGGGGCTGTTTTAAGAAATTACAGAAAGCTGTCAACTTGACTGTGGATCTCTCCAGATCTTGAGGAATGGCTCATTTTAACACATCTTTGTTCCTTTAGACCAAAATGTTTTCTAGAAACATGGTACAAAGCCTTGATGGGAGGACTAATGAATGCTTCAAAACTGGAAATTTCTTTTTTTATCAAAGTGAAGTCTTTGCTCATTTGGTGTAGATTTGAGGGCTGGTAGGCTTGGAGACCTGTTTTTAATGATAGCATGCACATGAACATTAACCCTTTAGTGGCTAAATGTCATCCAGCCTATATAAAAGCTAGCATGATAAAAGAAAAGTTTTCTGGAGGAGATGAGACATTCTCGAGATACTCAAGAGGTCAATGTTGGTGTGACATACACGACAGTAACTAGGTATATCCTGGTGTTCTACCTCATGATGATAAACACAAAATATAATTCTTAAAAACAAGACACATGAACCTGGGTCTCCTGCTTTGCAGGCAGATTCTTCATCATCTGAGCCACCAGAGAAGTCCCTTACATTCTTATAAACATTAAAATATACAGTCTTAACATTCAGTGGGGTCGAGGGGAATCCAGCAAGAGGTTAACCACTTGGGTCAAAATCCTGCAAGGAGCTTATAATCAAGCATTGTCAAAAATCATATCAAAATCTCTCACCTTTTGATAATTTGACCAATTATAAGGGGCAGGTTGGCCATGTCCTTACCTCCAATGGTGCACGCTCCCAGAAGATTCACAATATTCATATGATTACCAAGGTAACTCAAGACTTTGAGTTCAGACATTAGGGCTTCTCGTTCTGTTAAATGGGCACTTGCTAAAATTAAAAACATCTTATTTTAGCAAAAAGCAAATATGGGACACTGATGGTGAGCACCCTAACAGCCTGCAGGAACTTACGTTTGAGCATCTTGACAGCAACAGTCATGGCTGCATCCGATTTAATTAAGCCATAAGCGGTGGCCTCAACGACTTTCCCGAAGGCGCCAGCACCCAAGGTTTTCCCTGTAGGAAGGAAGACAGGGGAGTAAGTGGTGGTGGTGGAACTGAAGAAACATTTGTGTCATTTCAAAACCAATAAAGGAATTAGGGACAAATGGGTCAAGATACACTTCCCTGTGCCAAATCTACCAAAGGCAGTGAAATCACGCTTATTGTTTCGGGTGAAATAAAACAAAGAAAGCTATTGGGATTCCCTAAAGGCGCTGCTATGTGAAAACAAAAAGGTGTCATGGAAAACCTCTGCAGTATACTGACCAAAACTCAGCCTGTTCCTAGGAAACTCCCATTTGTGATCATAAGGAAGTTGTGTTGGGTCTATGTAAACATAATTGTTTCCATTTATCTCCTCGACAACCTTCCACTGTACTTCATACATGGGTTTCTGGTAGAGGGAGAAAGGGAAAGAGGAGTCATCTTTTAATGGTTAATGGTTCGGCCATTAGAGCATTTGAGGGAGAGAACAAATAAATGGTTACCTGCAAATATTTGTACGTAAGAATCATCACGAAGATACACATTAAACCAGCTGCGATCACAAAACCAATCAGCAATGGCGTGAACAGGGTGTGGGCATGGATTTGTTCTAAAATCAAAGAGGGATGTGGAGTCACAACCTATTAGCTGGGTCGGAACTTTACACAAAACCTCTCACCTCCAACTCACCCACCTCCCGCACTACCGCCCATCACAGCAGGAGTTAAACCAGGTGCATCTGAGCTCCCCGCCTTGGCTATTATCTTACTCTAGGAATCTTTTAACATAAGCACTTTCAACCAGAAAACTGTGGGAAAGAAGTTGAGATTTCCACAGCACAAGAATAATGTTAGGCGGTTTTTCAGTAAAAAGTGACATCTGAGTGAACTTTGCACTTCAAATTCCTGCCTTGAACTTTAAGATGTTTCCTTTATGGATGTTTTATTACTTTATTTTTTATGCTTTCCTGTATTTCCCAGATTTTCTACATGGAACATTGAGTGTCTTTCACAACCAAGAAAAACATTTTTTAAAGTGTTCTTTTCATTGTCCTGCCTGGAAAAAAAATCCATGATGAAGAACAATATAAGACTCTTCCCTTCATCACTCAAATACTGAACAAATACCACTTCTTGGCACTTGTCTTTGCCAACTCAAGAAAACAAATCCAGTTCTTTTGTCTTCCAACTTTATACCACTTCATCAATTTGCCTACAGGATCATTTAATTTATCTCGGGAGAGCTAGTCATTCATGAATCAGATTTTAAAGATGTTAAAAGAAAATAGCTCATTAACATGATTTCACAAAAGGTAATGTTAACTTTCTGACATGGTGTCTGGTGATGTGTTAAAATAACTGATTTTAAGTAACAATTTAAATAATTTTTTGTTTGTTTTTAAAAGTACTTTATTTAATAAATAATTTTTAATTGAATTTAAATTTTGTAACTGTCCTAATTCCGTTTCTGTTTGGGTATAAGGTAAATTTATTTCCCCTATTTTATTTCTCTACTCTTTTCTACTGGAAACAGTTGGAAATACACAATTAATTTTATATATATACACACATGCACATGCATACACACATCCATATGTGCACACACGCATAAAATACATAAAACACATAAAGTGCATGGTTACTGCACACACTTTATTAACAAACTAGCACACACTTTATTAACAAACTAGCACAGAATGAAACTTAGTACGTTTGATGACAATCACATGCACAATGTAGATATTACCGGAAATGACATGCCAGTGATGGAATGGACTTAAAAGTCATGATTGACATGGCAGGCAGAGTCTAAACATCCCCTTAAATTGGATTAAAAAGAAATATACCTTTGCTGTTACCTTTAAATGCAAAGTTAAAATAGGCAGAACTCTTGCCCACATCGTTGTAAGCCCTGCATTCCACCGTCCCATTGTGTTTGAATGTGCTGTCATCAATGGTGCTATAAACCACTAGTTTTCCAAATGGTGAGACAGATGAGTTTTGGATCTGTACATCCACTGGCCCAACAGGAACAGAACACCTAGGTGGGAGAAACAGCAGCCCAGACTTACTCTCAGAGAAAATCAATTGAATGCATTGGATACAGCAAACTTTTAAAACCAAGTCAGAGATTCATAATCGGATATTCCCTTTTACAAGTGGAAGTGTGATGACAAATGTGTATGTCTGTGGCACTGAGAGCAAGAAAAGCACTTGAAAAAGGAGAAAGAGAAGAGGTTTTGAGGTGAGATGTGGGTTTGAAATCCGGACTCAAACACCTACTCTGTTGACTTGTGAGTAGTACTTAAAAGTCTCCAACTCAGTTCCTACAGCTGTAGAATTGGGGTAGTAATACCCATCTTGGAGGGTTACTGAAAGGATTAGAGATGAATTCAGTAAGACGGTTGGCTCCCATCCCTGCACACAGCAGCCGTTTATAAATAAAGTAATTGTGAACAGATGTATGCAGGGTTGAAAAAGGAGGAAGGTGGAGGAGGAAAGCAATAAAGTCTATAAGGATGAAGACAGGGCCACCCCCACATCCCAGAAGTGAGGGTGCTCTGGCTTGAGGTGCCAGGGAGGGAGATGGAGATAATGCCTGCTGGGTTGAATGAACTCCAGGTGGCAAAGATCATCAGGAACTGGACTCAGAGGACTCTATTTTAAATTATAACCCCCACATGCCTAGCAATTTTGTTCCCATACCTGCTTTACTTTCTCCCTTAGCTCCTAACGTCTGCATATGGTAGTTATCGGTCTTCTATCCATCTCTACTTATTAGAATATAAACTCACTAATGGGACTCAGGTGTGTTTTGTTCACTAGACCCATGTCCAGCATACAGTTGGCATTCCATAAACATTTTCTCAGTGAATGTCTATTAACTACTGGGGCTGTGTCTCCTGTGGGCAAACTTTCCAGGGGTCTTGAAGCTCCCTACTTCTCCCCCAAAGAGAACACTCAACTAAAACCTAGCCGAGAACAACAGTCTTATGTAACCTCTCCAACTTGCTGTTTAGTTTTTCAAAACGGGCTATTCTGTGAAAAATGAAATTTCTATTATTATCCCCTACTACTCAATTGTGACGTTACACTGGGCTTTAAAGCCTGAGCGTAAAATGGCATTTGATGGATAAAAACAGTGATGCTGACCCCATTTTCGTCTTCAGGTAATGCAAAAGGACAATTTAAGGCTTAAGTGTAGATTGTGAAAGAGAGGAAGTACAATTCCAGATGTGCTCTGCTCAGGGGCTGGGCACCTCATCAAGGAGAAAACATTTTTAAAACATGTAGTCCCCCAGTGCCATATGTATGGTAATTGTGTGATCATTACTTTTTGGGTAACTTGGCAATTAACTTCTGAGGTAATTTTTTTCATGATAACTACAGTCACATTTCCCACACATATTACCTCCTGTGTATATATTGGAAATCTAATTACTCTGTCCTGGGAAATTGCTTTATCTACCTGCAGGCTGGAAATTGCATGATAAATCCGAAAGATAACCACCAAAATAAAGATGTCGTTCAGTAATCATGTTTCAGCAAACAAAATTAATGTCTACCAAGAAAAATATAGCAATTATGTGGTCTAAAAAGCCACATGGATAGAAAAAAAATTAATCAAAGTTTTTTTAAAAAAAAAATAATACTTTGAAAACATATTTGAAATTCAACTGAATTGCAGTCTTTTCCTGATGAGTGTTAAGTGGTATCCAAAATAATCATCTCACCTCTGCTCAGTTCCTGGACAAAAGTACCAATCTATGGTTGGCTCCGGGAACCCTGCGGCCACGCACTGTAGCATGCCATTCACCAGCCTGTCACGCGTCAGGATTTCTGGTTTTGCTGGAGGAAGAGAGAAGCGGCCATATGTCAGACTGCTGGAAAACGTCACCAAGGCTCTCTCCACAATTCCTGAATCTTTCAAAACTTTCTCAAGGCTTAAGGGGACCCTGAGGGAACATGTTGCTCAAAGGGGAGAATGTGAATGAGTGAATGGAAAGTACAGGCAGGTGGATGTGAGGGTTTGACCAAGAAAAGGGCTTTCCCAGTTAGAGCTACCCAGTCCCCATGTAGACTGTTCATCCTGTGGATATGGGGGTCTCTGAGCTCTCCCTGCCTCAGGGATGACTGAGGTTGCAGGACCACCTGGCAAGGTTTCTGTTCCCAGGGAGGGGGAACCTGAAAGACAGGTTCTAATCAGGATTCTAGGGTTCCCAACTGTCTAACAGGTCTGAAGCTCCAATACTCTTGGCCACCTGATGTGAAAAGCTGACTCATTTGAATATACCCTGATGCTGGGAAAGGTTGAGGGCAGGAGAAGAAAAGGGTGGCAGAGGATGAGATGGTTGGATGGCATCACGGACTCAATGAACATGAACTTGGGCAAACCCCGGGAGATACTGAAGGACAGGGAAGCCTGGTGTGCTGCAGTCCATGAGGCTGCAAAGAGTCAGACGTGACTTAACAACAACACTGTTTATTAAAGGATTCCTGTCAACAGAATCTCAAATGATTCAAAGTCTCATTGGAATTTCAAGTTATTGCAGGAATAGAAGAAATTATGAGGAGTTATGGGAAAAGAGAAGATTTTCCCCCCTCGGAAATATTCCCCCCCTCCTTTCCTTGATGGGGGTGTGGAAGGGGTGGTGCAGACAAGGAACTGAATCACCCTTGTAAAGAGAAGCCAAAACATTAGAGTAAAACACAATATGGGCTTTTAACTCTAAACTTTTATTTCAAATGCAAAATAGGGATAGAAAATTAGAAGAGGAAACCAGCCCAAGAGTTCTACTCATACATATGTCTAAACCTGAGTACAATCACTGAAAAAGTAAACTGTATCAGCAGGAATGCTCTAATTTGACATTTCTGTGTAACTATAATAATCAACTGATATTCAATCAAAGGTACCCTGCAAATTCTTGAGATCAGTGAACGGAAAAAAATTACATTCAGCTGTTCTACTGGTAACACACTTGAAGGATTCGAACCCTTTGAGAATGAGTAAGCTACACTAGAAGCATCCGATGGCAGGGATGGTGATCAGTTCATCCCATATCCCTGGCACAGCATCGCGGGTGCCGACTCCAAGCCTATGCACAGACCTACGGGAGGCCATGTGTGTGGTAGACAGGCTTGTCCCCAAGCTCTGGCTCTTGGTGGATCTCTGCTCTCCACCAAGTCTCAGGGAATCCAATGGGAATAACAACAGGAACTCTTCATAGTGATGTTATGACAATGAAATGAAATGACTCTTGACAAAGAATCAAGAATAATTCACAGAAATCAAACAGTAAAAGCATTAATTAATGGGACTCCACTGGTGCTTCAGTGACTCAGACTCCATGTCCTAATGCAGGGGGCCTGGGTTCGATCCTTGGTCAGGGAACTAGATCCCATATGCTGCAGATGAAGATCCCACATACCTTGACTAAGACCCAGAACAGCCAGTAAATAAATTTTAAAAATATCTTTTAAAAAGTATTAATTACTAATTTATTACTCATTTATTATTTTTTCTCCTTAGAGTACCCACCCTCCTAGGTTAATCAAGTTTGGTACCAATTAGGCTAACTGTATTGGTCACTCTAAATATTCTCTTCAATATCTAAAGACACTAGATATTGAAGAGAAACTGCTTAAGACAGCATGATAACATGTATGTGTTTAACCCGAAGAACTGCGAATTTGACATTGATTACATTGCAACTGATAGGAAAAATAAATATATTTGGTCAGAGAAAAAGGCCAACAGATCAGAAACTAATTTCTTCGAAGGAAGGTAACGCTGATAAATGACATCTTTGTGGAACAACCTCTCAGCACCTCACCTCCTTGCAGGCAAAATGGCTTGGCAGGGATCAAAGTGTCTGCAGGCATGGCACACCCACCTGTCATTCAACCTGGCCCTGCTGATGGGCAGGCCATTTGGCTAATACACACAAAAGAGCAACACTCCAAAAGCAATCTCAAGGTAGGGGCATCCTTGAGAGTTTTGGATCCAATGCCAGCTTTCACAAATAGAGCAAGAAGACAAGCCATCATCTTGCGAAAGCATCCATCTGGCAAGTTTCATTTAATTATCATGGGCAACTGTGTGACCAGGCTGAAAAGTAGGACATAACACAGAAAACAGCGGAACTTTAGGAGAATGCTATTTGCTGAAGACGGCAGGCACCATACGGCAGGTCTCTCTGGACTCAATTCAAGTGTCATCTCTTTTTCCTAGCCATCCTCAACTCTCCAAAGCCAAGTTGGTTGGTCTCGCTGCCCTACTCCCGAAGCACTTTAGAGCACTTGACGCACTTCTGTAACATCCTGGTCTGCCTCCATCCGACTGTTCTCAAGGGCAAGGACCATGTCTTACGGATTGTACCTCTGACTTCCTACCAGAGTCTGACCTATGGCAGACACACAATAAGAGCTGTTAATTATTAAGTCCTCCCAAAGAAACAAGTCCTTCAAATTCCAAAGGAATTCAATGAGTATCACAAGAAGGGACCTGGAATAACAGCCTGATGGTGACTTTCCTATGTTACACTATTTTTGCAATAGTGGGCCACGAGATAAGAAATCCACATATACACCTGGCCATGTGGCTTTTCTCTTCCATACTGAGATTAACGATGAGAGGAGAAGGTCCACACACAGACAGCAAAGATAACTGGATAGAATCCAACTGGACAGAATTCAAATGGGAATCAAGTTCATAAGACAGACTTCCTCATAACAACCTTCCTCTTGTCATTCATTGTTCCTAATGCTACATGCTGGATTTCTAGTGGAATTAAATATTACTCAGTAGGAAAAAAAAAGGAGGGGGCTGAAAGTGCATTATGATGTTTATAGTTGTCATCTCTGGGTAGTAGAGTTATATATAAATATGTTTCATTATTCTGACTTATTTTCTAATTTTTTTTCACAATGAACACAGCTAATAATAAACTTATAAAACATTTTTAATTTAAAAAATTGGAACAGCTGAAAATTACATAATCAATTACATTTAGCTTTGGTTACAAGTGCCCTAAGATCCAAGCCTTCCAGTGTGACACCTGGTAGCAGTTATACAATGGCCAGGGCTGGCAAACAGTGTGGTCCGGCTGGCCTACTTGCTCCTGTGTGCTGGTTCATCAGGCACATTTTTAAGCTACTATCCCAAATATTACCTGAGGCAAGCCAAGCAGCTTTTGTCCTGTTGGCCCGTAAGCTGGCCAACCAAGCTCAGAGGGCCCCTCAAGCTTCAAGGTGCATTTGAAGCACAGAGAGATGAAGTTAAAAAGCACATTTCTGGCCCACCTCACCTCCCCCAAAATTAAGTAATTTGAGAATCTGACCCAGAAGTGGGGTTACGTTAGAGACTCTTCAAGGGGCCCCATCAGGGCCAGGAAAAGGATGTGGCAAGAAAAACACCTAAGGTGAGGAATTTAAGAAGGCTCTCATCTTCCAGGTCCTGCAGATTCAGGTAGACACCAAGAGTGAGCACCTCCTTAAATTCTGCACCCTAGGAATCTCTCCTGCCTCATCCTAATTCCAGCCCTGTCCCTAATGCTGCTGACAAGAGACTTCATTCTGAAAGGGCTACATTACACGAGTACAGCTTGGGCTATACGTGGCAAGTTGCACAAGGAACATGTTTAATGCATAAAGAATGAGCTAGGTATAATTCTGATTCCTAAAAATGAAAATCTGGGCTCATCTGCATTTTGTAAGTGTCTCAATGCACTGTCTTAAGTCATTAAATATACATTTTGCTTTTAAAGATACATAACTCCCTGCAATTCACCAGGTTAAATCTGAGCTATGTTTTCTTAGATATTCTGCAATCAGCAGTATACCAAATGACACATTCCCTAAATCCTCCCAAGTTGGAGGTTTAGATAAGCCTAAGAGGTGTATAAGTTATGTATTTCCTGTAGAGATAAAAAAAAATAGCCTTGTCTCCTTTCAAAGCATTGTGGACCTGAGTCATCTTACATCTCTGACAACAATGATCAGCTCGTAGGCAGATTTCCGAGTGCTTGTAACTCTTCTGAGAATTTACTGCTCATGCAATTAAAAATCCCAACCATTTGCTGATTTATCCCACAGATATATGATCTTACAAAAATGTTCCTTTTCACCACCATCAGGTCCATACAGAAGGCAAGAACAAGTTGAATTTTTAAGGACACAGTACAGATAATAGGAGCTGGGGGTGGGAGGATGTACACAAGTAACTGGTGGGAAAGAGATGAGTATAGTTTTTGGCTCACCCCAACTGACTCCACCAACTCTTGCTACAAACACACATCTGCCCACACTCTCAAATCAGCAAAGAACACAGACTTTAGTGTCCATATGTGCGTGTACATGTTGTGTCCAACTCTGTGACACTGGGGACTGTAGTGCGCCAGGCTCCTCTGTCCATGGATTTTCCAGGCAGGAATATTGGAGTGGGCTGCCATTTCCCTCTCCAGGGAATCTTTCTGACCCAGGGATCAAACCTGCATCCCCTGCATTGGCAGGTGGATTTTTTATTACTGAACTACCTGGGAAGCCCAAGTGTCCATATAACAAAAGACTAAACGAAGAGGAATCACAAGGATGAATTTGTTTTTACAACTGTAGGTTTGATGATATTTAACATCAACACAGTGATGCTTTGTAGCAATTTGTCACTATCCTGATTTGGATCTGGGTCAAATCCACATTCCTGCCATAATATCATTATAATATAGGAATTTAAATTAACTAAAAAAGTATTAAAAAAAAAAAAAAAAACTTGGGTTAGCTTTTACCTATAAAAGGAGTATTATACTTAAAAAAAAATCTCCAGAACAGATATTTTGAAAGTACACTTTGGATACTAATATATACAAAATAAACTACAATATCCTACTGTATAGCATAGGGGATTATATTCAATATCCTGCAATAAATCACAATGGAAAAGAAAATACACACACACGGAGAGAACTGAAACACTTTGCTATACACCAGAAACTAACACAACACTGTATATCAACCATATTTCAATAAAAAAATTAAAGAAATTACATTTTCTTTCATGTAAAAGACATCCAGAAACTGGTGTGTGAGTACTTTAACAGAAATTCATTTAACCAACTAAACAAAACTTCAACTACAGTCTTCTGCATCCAGTTATGTTTTGAAGAATGTCTATCATTAAGAACAAAAATCATTCTCCTAATAAAGTGATGTCCTAAATGAAAAGTATGCAAACTTTTAATGTGAAAGGTAAAACTAAATATTTTACATTTTAGGGGTTTCTCTTACACACACTCAATTCTGCCAAAAATGTAGCCACAGACAAATATGCAAATACGCAAGGCTGTGTTCCACTAAAATTTTATTCACGCACACTGAAATTTGACTTTTTCACATGTCACAAATCTTGTTTTTTAAAACCATTCATTCCTACCTCCCACCCATCCCAAAGCAATAAAGAAATTCTTAGATTATGAGCCATTCAGAAACAGGATACTTGTCAAATCTGGCCAAAAGGCTATAGTTTGTCAATCCTTATTCTAAACAGCCATCAAAAAGATCTCCCTCTCCTGGAAGTTAGCTTTACAAAAAATGATGAAACTACTTGGAGAAAGTCTTCCTCAGCCAGAATCACTGTGCTCAATTCACAGGAGCACCATCACCGGTGACCCGGGGGTTGGGGAGGGGAGATGTATACACACGTTACAGTGCAGTCCAACTTGCTGCCTAGGAGTGCAGACATGCAATAAAGTGCTATTTTTCTATTCTGTATAAGTAGTGGATTAACTTTGCCACATTAATTTAGAAGTGCAAGAGAAGGGTTAACACAATGCCCGTGGAAAAATTACATACCTATTCTTGGGTTAATTTAAATTTCCACTATACATTATAGGTGACCGTGTGTACATCTGTAACCCAAGGGGACTAATTTGATGTAAAAACACATGGGGCTCAAGTCGAAAGGAAATTTCCACAGAGCAGCAGTTCCATTCATATGAAAGGGACTACTCAGGCTATTTTTAGAAAAGTATGTTCCAGGGCCAGTATGCTTCACTACTTTTGAAAGTGAAAAACTTAAAGTGTCTCAATTGCGTCAGACTCTGACCCCATGGACTGTAGCCCACCAGGTTCATGGAATTCTCCAGGCAAGAATACTAGGGTGGGTGGCCACTCCCTTCTCCAGGAGATCTTCCAGACCTAGGGAATGAACCTGAATTGCAGGTAGATTCTTTTCTCATTTAAGTATAATGAGCCACCAGGGAAGGCCCAGGAATACTGAAGTAGGCAGCTACAAACCTCTTCTCCTGCTTTCACACCATAAACATGAAACAATGGCCAGATAACACCAACAAAGGGCCTAACGATCTAGATAGTTTACCCTGTTCTCCAGTCAGTTCAGTGATTGAATAGATCCCCCAAATTAGCTATGTACCCAGCCAGACCATCAACTTTCTTAGGGAACAGGAAAGAAAAATGATGCCAAGAGCCTAAATTTTTTCAAAACTCTGCTTTAAAAGTAGGTTGCCATGATATTCCTTTATTCTTCCAGCTTAAATGTCTATAGCAATTCTTGCATCCAGAGATCCTCTTCATAAGGAGGAGATATTAAAGTGTTACATCAAAAACAACACTCGTAACTCCCAAGCAATTTAAGAACAAAAACTCATTTCAAGTTCAGGAAAAGAAAATAAAAACAGACTTCAGATACTGTCAAGTATCTCAAACTACCTATAAAAAAATTAATGTAGAAAGACAAGAAACTATTTTTACATAGATTAGCTACCCACACTAATATTATTCCTTAATTTGGAACTGTCCTGCAAGCCAGCACAGCGTATCTTCCTAGACATATGTTCAAGATATAGGAGCATGAAAGACAATGACAGATGATAACCTCGTTGACTTCGTGCCACTAAAGTAAGGTTGCTCATTTGAGATTAAATAAGATAATTATAAATTTTAAATAATCATTTAATAGATTCCTTTTAAAATTCAATCATATCATTTCAGAGTTCCACCTCATACACCACAATGTCTCAAAATGGTATCAGATACTGGTTAAGGAAATCATGAAATATCCATGCAAGGAGACAGCAAAATGATATTTGGGCTTCCCAGATGGCTCAGATGGTAAAGAATCTGCCTGCAATGAGGGAGACCTGGGTTTGATCCCTGGGTTGGGAAGATCCCCTGGAGGAGGGCACGGCAACCCACTCCAGTATTCTTGCCTGGAGAAAACTCATGGACAGAGGAGCCTGGTGGGCTACAGCCCCGGGGTCACAGAGTTGGATACGACTGAGCAACTAAGCACAGCACTATAGAAGAAATATTACAGCATGGAAAACTGCTCACAATGCAGTCACTGTTCAGCACCAAAACACAAGGTGATGCAAAAGAACTTCACTTTTGTCATCCCCCTCAAAAAAAGTTTTTTTAAGTGGTCTGTATAAATATATATTAAGAGATATATTAGCACGGGTAATCCATAAAATGTAAATCAACTTTAAAAGGTAGGATTAAAACTTATTTCATTTTTATTTTTGCCTACTTATAATTTCAAGTTATCATACCTGTCATATAACAACTTTGTAATATGAAAACATTGTTTTAATCTAAAAACAAATGTATATTAGTGTTTGCATAAACCAGGCCTCATTCTGGATATACTGTGGTAGTCTTACAGCAAACTCTGAAAAGTAAATAAATCAGAAAGGAGTTCTGATTTATTTAGCACTTATCTTTATAGCACTAGCTTTATTTAATGTTGAAGAACTCCAATAATTTAACACAGAAGTAGGTCGAATAGAATTCACCTAACCAGAAAAAAGAAAAGAAGAATACTAAAAAGCAAAGCCTCTCAAGCAAAACCTGACAAGAGTGTTAGCATTAAGTCTCAACATTTTAGTCTCTAACACAAGTAAGATTTGGACATGCAAATGTTTGGAAGGTCTTATCACTTTTAAAAATGGTTAAGAGGTTGGAAAACACGTCCATCTTCCAAAAAGGCAAAGTCCTAGTGACTCTGCTCTCTTGACTCATGAAGATCTGGAAAGATGCCCCAAACCCAACAGTATTACCTTTACCCTAAATATAATCACTGAGACTTGCAGCCAGGTAGGTGACTCAGATGGCTGGCAAGCAGGATATCCAAAGCCATCTAGCTACAAGGCTGTCCTGACAACCCTACACTCACCTGTAGCAAATGGTGATCTGCCAAGGTGTTGCAAGGTGTTCCACGTTGGGGAGCTTCTCCCTGGAAGGATGGTCTAGCCATCCATAACTGGATTTAACTATGACCACAAATGGGCTTCCCTGATGGCTCAGTGCTTAAGAATCTGCAAGACACGTGGGTTCAGTCCCTGGGTTGGGAAGATCCCCTGGAGAATGGAATGGCAACCCACTCCAGTATTCTTGCCTGAGAAATCAATCCCATGGACAGAGGAGCCTGTTGAGCTACAGTCCATGGGATTGCAAAAGAGTCAGACACAACTTAACAACTAAATAATAACAATGACCACAAATATATAAAAAGCAGCCCAGATTCTGCAGATGTGGTCAAAGGGGAACATTCCCATCAAAAGGCCTCATTCTGAATGATTTATTACTTTGACTCATTTGGGTATACTGTATGATCTATAAATAACCGCTTATACCAGACAGGATGTTAATTATGTGATGCAGTGGTTTAGAAATAATACATTAGTTAGGGTTTCCTTAAATTGTTTCAACCCCTCTGTTAACACTCTGCCATAAATGAAGGGAAACCGGTGATTCTGAGAATTTGGTGTAGAGTACAGCAGTCACGTGGATATCCAATCGAGCTTAACATCATTTGTGTTCCATGTAAGTCCAAAGATGAAAAGGCAAGCCCTTTCATTCTCCAGACTTTTCTTGTCCTGCTGGCCATTCTGCATCACCACCTGAGTACCAGCTTTCTCTTACTCAACTGGTGAAAGCGAAAGTGTTAGTCACTCAGTCATGTCCGACTTTTTGCAAATCCACGGACTGTAACCCGCCAGGCTCCTCTGTCCATGGGATTCTCCTGGCAAGAATACTGGAGTGGGTTGTCATTCCCTTCTCCAGGGGATCTTCCTGACCCTAGGATCAAACATGGGTGTCTTACATTGCAGGCACATTCTTTACTGTCTGAGCCACCAGGGATGCCAAAGTAGGTCTGTCATTAAAGGATAGATCTTTGAGATTGAAGAGAAATCTCCAAATACCATTTGCTATAAATTTTAAATTCATAATGCAGACCTGAAAATGCTACCAGATAACATCTTATTGATGTAATGTTACAAGTGTCATTCGGGGTTACTGGCAAATCAAAACTACAAAGAACTATCACCTCAAATCTGTCAACCTGATCATCATCAAAAAAACAAAAGGTAACAAGCATAGGCAAGAATGTGGAGAAAATAAAACTCCTGTTTCCTTAACATAATGGGAACGTGGGAACATAAATTGGTATATCCATTATGGAAAACAACGCAGAACTTTTTCCTATCTAGAAGGATATCTGTACTCCCACATTCGCGGCAGTAATATTCACAACAATCAAAGTATGAAAACAACGCAAATCTCCTTCAGTGGATGAATGAATAAAGAAAATGTGGTGTGTGTGTGTGTGTAAGAGAGAGACAGAAAAGTTGAGAATCAGGATTAATTATGGTTAAAATACATGTTTGGCCTTTTATTTGTCCTAGATCTGGTAAAAAACTCTATTGTATGATATTTATTATTAACAAAGAGATCATATGTTTCTCTCCTCCCATCTTCTTTTTGTTTCGCTAATTTGTAAGATGTCTGTAATTATATTTTTTTGCATTTTTAAAAAATTTAATCTTTTTATTTTCTACTAGGGTATTAACAATATTGTGATAGTTTCAGGTGAACACTGAAGGGACTCAGCCATATATTTACATGTATCCATGACATGCTAAGTCGCTTCAGTCGTGTCTGATTCTGTGTGACCCTATGAACTGTAGCCCACCAGGCTCCTCTGTTCATGGGATTCTCCAGGCAAGAATACTGGAAGGGATTGCCTCTAATATATGTATCCATTCTCCTCCAAACTCTCCTCCCATCCAGGCTGCCACATAACATTGAGCAGAGTTGCATGAGCTATACAGTAGGTCCTTGTTGGTTATACATTTTAAGTATAGCAGAGTATACATGTCCATCCCAAATTCCCTAACTATCCCTTCTCTCCAGCAAGCATTAAATTCATTCTCAAAGTCTATGAGTCACCAAAGAGACCACAGATTTCTAATCAACCATCACAGGCTACTTAACTTACAGAATCTTGCTATTATCACTTTTTCTAACACCTGCAGGAATCTTGGAATGATAAATACCAATAACCTCAGATATGCAGATGACACCACCATTATGGCAGAAAGTGAAGAAGAACTAAAGAGCCTCTTGATGAAAGTGAAAGAGGAGAGTGAAAAAGTTGGTTTAAAGTTCAACATTCAGAAAACTAAGATCATGGCATCTGGTCCCATCACTTCATGGCAAATAGATGGGGAAACAGTGGAAATAGTGGCTGACTTTATTTTTCTGGGCTCCAAAATCACTGCAGATGGTAACTGCAGCCATTAAATTAAAAGACACTTACTCCTTGGAAGGAAAGTTATGACCAACCTAGACAGCATATTAAAAAGCAGAGACATTACTTTGCCAATAAAGGTCTGTCTAGTCAAGGCTATGGTTTTTCCAGTGGTCATGTATGGATGTGAGAATTGGACCATAAATAAAGCTGAGCATTGAAGAATTGATGCTTTTGAACTGTGGTGTTGGAGAAGACTCTTGAGAGTCCCTTGGACTGCAAGGATATCCAACCAGTCCATCCTAAAGGAGATCAGTCCTGGGTGTTCATTGGAAGGACTGATGTTGAAGCTGAAACTCCAATACTTTGGACACCTGATGTGAAGAGCTGACTCACTGGGAAAGACCCTGATGCTGGGAAAGATTGAGGGCAGGAGAAGAAGAGGGCGACAGAGGGAGGATGAGATGGTTGGATGCCATCACCGACTCAATGTACATGGGTTTGGGTGGACTCTGGGAGTTGGTGATGGACAGGGAGACCTGGAGTGCTGCGATTCATGGGGTCGCAAAGAGTCAGACACGACTGAGCAACTGAACTGAATTGAACGTGTATTAAGAACACACTTTTGGGTAGTTCTACAGTTCCTAAAACCCTATTTTTCACCAAATTTTGATCTGTTATGGAAACAAATGGCCGTTTTCATTAAAGATATGAAACTTCCTTTTAGAAGCAAGAATCTGACTTCTATATACATCTTAAATAAGCAATTCAAGAATAATTATAGCAATGCAAATTCAAGGCAAAGAATCACTGATTTTTTTGTTTGTTTCATTTTTTGGCCATTACAAACCACCTTTCAGGTCACTGAGTCAACAGACCCATGCAAATCATAGCTTGTTAGAGAAGCTAAAAACGGTACATTTTAAAATTTAAATGTACATAGCTTTCTCTTAAAGCCTCCCACATAAGTGATTAAAACACAAACACACACATGTACAATATTCTCAGATTTTCAAAGCAAATGAAGTCTTCAACTACCAAATATTTAACTATTCAAAATCAAGGATTTCCTTGAGCATTTCTCATGGCTGAATCTATTAAGCAATTATGCATCCCTGTCACTAAAAGTAGCCTGAATTTCTACAAACAGCATGCATTTATTATTCTGATTTTTATTCATTCTAGTTTCTGCAGAGCACACTTCCTTTCACCCTTGGGGCTTAGCTTATTTACAGAATAAACCATGCAGCAGATCTACATATGCATTTAGCTCGCTAAAATAATATGTCAAAATGGACACAATTGGTCCAAGTTTTAATTTTAAAATTATTTTTAGCTTTTGATTTTAAATTTAACATAAAAATCATTCCCCATGATAGCATCAACTAAATTTTTTTTTTAATCCAAAAAATAATAAGTCAGCAAAGAAATTAGCTAATTATATCTGTGAAGGGCAACTGGGACACAGTTCCTAAGAAACAGATAAAGTATTCACACAAAAATACTACCTCTGTCAAAGCATCTGGAGATCAAGAACTCCAATGTGTTAGGCAAGTGAAGTAAATGCCTTTAGTCAGTTTAGTGTCTGTAATAAAGTGACTTCGATGAATAGACCCCTGAAGAGCTTAGCCAACGAAAGGAGACACTGTACACCGTCATCCTTGCACCCAGTTCCTTGAAGCAGGAGCTCAGCACATGGTGGAAAGTATCTGTGACCCAGGCCCCAGGCCCCAGAATTACAGGGAATACAAGAAAGGATCATTTGGGAAGGTTCAGGCCATTTCCTCTCTAGTCTCAAATAGGCGTGAGTTCACCAGCAGAGGTGATTAATACGGATCCTGTCGGATGGCAAATTAGGCTGGTAAGTAAAAACGTAGCAATTTTGTCACCCAGAGAAAAGTAAGGGTGACTTCAGAGATGTCTTTCTAAGGTCAATGACTCATGACTGACTGGCAGGCCACACACTGGCAAAGGGAAGCAGGAAAAGGGGGGAAAGAGATCTTCATGAGTCCTTGACCTTGAAGCCAGGGAAAGAGAGATGGATACAAATGGCATAATTTTAGAAAATTCCCAACAACTAAGCTTCTCAAAGTGAGGCCTGTCAAGTAGACCATGGCCACAATCTACTAGTTCTGGTGCACAGTATGTAAGCACAGAAGCCAAGACTAAGTATTGAGAAGGAGCAATTTCACTTAATTATATCTGTTGAATCTAGTAATAATAATAAAAAAAGAGATCCATTCTGGGATTTTATATATCTTTTTTCTTTTCCATCTCTCTATTCTAGTGGCTGGTTCTTTCTATATTTTGTTAGGAAGCATTGATTCAGAACAAATTGGAAACTACAAATACACAGGTTCCTTGACCATAGTTTGAGAAGCACTGCACTAGAACGCCTAAAATAAAATTTTGTTTAGATAATAATGAATATGATGTTTGCAAGGATATTGATTCACCTGCAATCATCTCTTCAATTACTTGAACACGAAGATTTCTCAGAAGCAGGCAATTTTGCCCATGTGTAATACACTAATCTCTGATTAACATCTGAATTAATCTAGAGATACCTGAATTGCAGGCCAATGAGAATACCATGTAATCAAAACTGTTCTGAAGAACTGAGGTGTTAATTAACATGTGTCCCTTGGAAAAGCAGTTTTGTTGTCATACGAATTTGAGATATATGCTCAATCCCACACCTCCTTCTGAGATGCAAAATATACATTAGCGTATTAAGGATGCTGAGAAAGTCTGTAGCTCAGAAAAATCTGTATGCGGATATGATGCTCTTTATCTAAATACACGATAATATCTTGTTCAGGAAATCCAATTTTGGAAATGCTAGAATAGACAAAAGACTCCAGATTAGCAACCAAAAACCTGTCTTGAGTATCACTCACTAGCTGTTTCCTGTCTTCATTTGTAAGGGGATCACGCTCCCCACCCCACCATGCTGGTAGGTGGTACCCTCAGGGAGAATCACTCCACACAGCAAGTAGGAAGCTCCTGGAAGACGGGGAACTATTTCCCCTCCTGCAGCCCAAACACATATGAAGGGCTCGGCCATTACTAAGCTGTTTTACAGGAAATATTCCAGGTTGTCATCTTACTCCCACCCTATACGCTCTGGATAGCTAATTCTGATGGTCATTTTGTGGAGAGTCCCTTGGGATCCCATGTCTTTGGAGGCCTCCAGCCTTTGGTCCCCTGTTGGTGTGGTGTAGCAGGCACTTGCTTCTCCTTCCTGAGAAATGCAGGTGACCCCACAGCAGAGCCAGGGGCAGGTCGTACACTTGAGAAAAGCCCCAGCTGGTGAGGACAGCCCCTGCGGTTCAACCTTTGTACAGAGATGCTGTGGGACGTGGACCACACAGGGCTCAGGTGTTCAGGTGTCCATGGCCATCCTCCCACCTTAAACCACCTGCTCCCTTCTCCCCTAGTCCCCGCATGGCACACAGCAGGGACACTCTGAGCTGATCAATACTGCATTCATTTCACACAAAATAATACTCTAACTCAGAAAGAAAAGGTGCTGTAACAAAGAAACCGTTTGTCGGGGCTTGATAGCACCTCTTTCCCACCTAACATCATAATCCAGCTCCTATTCAACCTCAGGCTCCTCATCTCAACGATCAATAATAATACATTCTCCCTCAAACTGTTGTTACTTTTAACTTCTATATCTCCTCTGTTGACTTCAAAGGGCAGCACCCAGCATCTGAGCGCCTGCTACAAGGTCATGTGGTCAGCGAATTGTAGGACAAGGAATTGGTTTTTGTACATATCCTTCCAACCACCAAACCACGAGGTCTTTGTTAAGGTCAAAATTATCATGAAACATTATTGACCCAGTACACAATGAACTCCGGGCGGCAGCTGTTGCAAACACCAGCCACAACGTAAAAGAATAAAAAATGAAAAGATAAGGAACCATTTGTTCTACTCACTGTTCACGTAAACATTAAATGTCACGGAAGAATTGACATCAGGATTGGACACGTGAAATGTGTAAGTGCCTCCTTCAGTCCCTTTTAATCTGGTTAGATGAAGTTCACTTACGTATCTACAAAAAAAAACAAAAACAAAAGCAACCCATCAGTCACCTGCGGATCACCCACCTCGAAGTGTGTGGCTTTTTCATCCTTTCCATCTGGAAATCCACGCCCGTTTTGGAAAAATACATGCCATGTAATTCAGTGTTAACAAAATCTATGTTAACAGATACAAACACACACGTGTATTTCATTGAGACAAATGCCTGGTATATGAGAACAGAGTGGGGAAAGGCTTTCTCGCCATAAGGCAACCTCACTCTTGTCCTGTGCTGTCCTTACAGCCAGCATCCTTCCCCGCCCTGGTCTTCTGTTCAGTCTCCCTCTCACCAGTGTCCTGAACTCACCTGCCCTACTTTAATAGCACCTGCCTGGCAAAACCCCAGACTGGCAGGCATCTCCATCAAGGTGTCTCAAAGCAGACACTTCAAGGCCATGCAGCAAGGTCAATACCGTGGCCCTCACCTTCATTCTGACAACACCAGCATCTCCTGGTTCTCCTACCCGTGACGTGTCTTCCAAGTGTCCCTGGGAGCACGTGCTACTGGGGCTTCTGTACACCAAGGTTATCACAGGCGGCTGTGCTCAGGGAGTCACTGGCATGGGCTCCAGTGAGGACAGAGCAGTCTGGGCGGCCTTAGACTCCCACAGGCCACAATCAACTCTGCACGTAGGGTGGCCTGTTCAGTCACCTGTCACACTGCATATGCTCCCTGGGCATTCACGCTCCTCTGAACTCCTGTCTGCTCACAACTTTCAAATCCTGACCTCTAGCCCAGACCTCCCTGTTCTATGCCTCTTTCCTCTCCAGACCTGTGTTCATGGCCCCCCGTCCAAAGCACCCCTGGGATGGGACTGCAGATCACTCGCATCCTTTTTCCCTCCTTTCCCCTCCCTATCCTACTTTCCCAACTCTCTGCCAGGACTCTCTCTTCTTAATGAAGCCCTTGCCTGTGAATCCCACTCTCGGGAGCTGCATCCAGGGAACCTGACCTACGAAACATCCTGAGTATCTCCACTCAAGATCCCACAGGCAAGTTCAAATTCAACAACCCCCAAACTCAGTTCACTGGACTTGCCCCTCTCCCTCTCCTTGAAATGGTACTGCCTCTTATCATCCAATCTGGCTGCCCCAGCCAGACTCCTCCCTCTTCCCTGCCCCTTCAGTCACGGAGTCCTTTAAGGAGGAAACCTGGACACCTCCCAATCCATCCTCCTCCCTCCAACCCTTAGATCTTGGTCCAGGACAGTATCCTCTCTCATCCACATTCTTACAACAGCCAAGAGCTCCCAACCAGGGGAAAAACAACACCAATTGGAACTAGGCACCAACCTCTTATAAGCCACTGGCTCTTGATGAGACTACTTAACTCATCAAAGTCTCACATTCCTCTTCCATAGAAAGGAAGGAAGTAATCATGCCTCCTCATAGCATTTATGAGGACTAAAATTATTGAGTTAATGTACATAAGGGAATGAGAACAGCGTAGGCCGTAAACAAGCACATACAACTTCTTCGAGAATCAAATGAGACGTCTGATGTAAAACAAACTTGGGTTCATTGCTTGGCCCAAAGATGCTTAACGATTCTTAGTTTCCTTCTAGCTTTAAAAGTATAACCAAAGGCACTAACACGCCTCTTTCTCTGAAAAGAATTATTTAACGTGGCCCTAGTATATGCTAGTCACTGCTCTGAACGATCCTCAGACCTCTACCACAGGACCACCCTCTAGTTTACAAATGAGACAACTGAGGCATGGACTTTTCTGTGTACTCTAAACACATGGCGAAATGAAATGATGAAGACTAAGGGAGCAGCTCCAAACTTCCTTCTGTATCGGCTATTTTCTCATACATTGATGGTCACAGAAGTAGGATGAGGTAGCAGTTAAGTATCCACCTACACTGCAGGAGATAGGATTTCAATCCCTGGGTCAGGAAGATCCCCTGGAGAAGGGAATGGCAACCCATCCCATTATTCTTGCCTGGGAAATCCCATGGCCAGAGGAACCTGGTGGGGCTACAAGCCCACAGGGTTGAAAAACAGTCTGACGTGAGTTAAGTAACTAAACACCAAGTGAAGCGGAAAGGTGTAACTGCGTAATGGCCAGTGGGAGGCCCTTTTCTTACCTGATGTTACTTTCATTCTCAGACTTGGGATAATCGTCCCACTTATCAGTGGAGGTTCTGTTCATGTATATCCACTGTCGGTGTTCAGGTTTGGGATACGCCTCATACTCAACAACCAGATCCACATTCTCTCCATCATTTACAAATACTGTTGTGTTCATCATAGGGAAGATATTAATGAATCCTTTATCTAACCACAGCAGAATGAAACAGAAAGAAACTGTTATCTGCAAAAATCTTAACAAATAACACAGCTTCATTTTTGGATTATAAAGGTAACTGACTGATTTCCAATATTAACTGGTAGTGCCAAGTAAGCTGGTTAAGAATTCGCCTGCAATGCAGGAGACCCTGGTTCTATTCCTGGATTGGAAAGATCCCCTAGGGAAGGGATAGGCTACCCACTCCAGTATTCTTGGGCTTCCCTGGTGGCTCAGATGGTAAAGAATCTGCTGGCAATGCGGGAGATCTCGATTCAATCCCTAAGTTGGGAAGATTCCCTGGAGAAAGAAATGGCAACCCACTCCAGTATTCTTGCCTGGAGAATCCCATGGACAGAGGAGCCTGGTGGGGTACAGTGCATGGGATCACAAAGAGTTGGACAAGACTGAAGCGACCTAGCACACACTTAGCACGCCAAGTAAGAATTTTAACTAGTCATTTTACATTTTGTTTTGCTCTTGGAGAATCATGGTCATAAATGAGAAAGGACACACATTGGAAATGTTTATTCTCTTATTTTTATCTCTTAAGCAACTCTGTTAAAGATCTATCACCATGGGGTGAGTCTTTTAGAACTACTAGTCCTGATGCATATTATGCTAAAAATTATTTGGACTAAGTAGCCCATTCCTAGACCCAATATAATTGTATATGTGAGAAGAAGATGTCATAAATCAAGGAGGGGAAGATAGCCCCAATGTTCAATAAAAATATCTGAAGAATGTAATTTAGTATCTAAAGAAAACTAAACTTAGATCTTATATCATACATCACAGATGATTCAGAACAGCATTTTAACAATTAAGCCATATTTTTAATTGAACAACAAAACTGACTTCTGTTAAACTTTGACCAAGCTGGGGTGAGGGGCAGTTTTCTAGGCTTTCTAGAAGCAATCAAAGAAATAAAACTTATAAAAGAAAAATCTGAATACATAAACATTTTCAAATGACTACATATAGAAAAATTAGTTAAGGTAATAGGAAAAAGAAGACATGAAAATATACAAGGAAAAATAAACTAGTAATTTAAATAGGGGATCCCTTTTCACATATTAAAAATAGCAAAACTTCAATAGAGCTGTTAAAAATAATGTATATCCATTCTATGGAAAACTAGCAAAGCTAATTGGAAATAAAGTTAATAATTTTGCAAGTGTAATTAAAATAGCATGCTGAATTACCCATTGTAATTTGGCACAACTCCTTTAGAAAGCATTTAAAAAATCATCTATTTTTCAGTTTAATCCAGAGACCTCTTCTTACTGAGGTAGATAGCTACATGCAAAAAAGAAGTGCTATTTACCCTAGTCATAATAATCCTAAAAATGAGAAAAGGGAGAGCCGGTTAAGTAAATAAAGCATCCCTTAGAAATGGTTATATAATAATACAATGAAGAGCTTGAAAAAGACCATAATAAAATAATTGCCAATATTAAATTTATAAACTCCTTTTATGGAATGTTTACTATGTGTCAAGAACTGCCTTAAGTTCTTTAGCATATTTTATTTAATAATTATGACAAATATTTAATCTTATAGCAATACTGAAAGAGAACCTTGTAACCACTAATTTATAGATGAGAAAAGAAACCAAGTCCTGGAAAGCCATATAGCTGGCTACCCAAAGGCAGAGTCTAAACGTGAATATACACAGTGAGAGGCCAAGGCTGGCTTCTAACTGTAGCATACCCTAGAGTCTCCACATACTTTAAGTGAGAAAGAGAGAGAACCTAAGATTCTATGTATAATTAAAATCCTGTTGCATATACAAATATAAACCATATACCAAACCCTAAAAATGGTTATAGCAAGTTAGTGGAATTATAAAGGAGTTTCAATCTTATTGTTTTATTTTTCAAAATTGATGATGAATTATAACATTTAAGACTGTCATTCTCTATCTCTGGTACTATTTAGTTAAATATATTTAAACCCCAGGCTTCCCTAGTATCTCTGTTGGTAAAGAATCCACCTGCAATGCAGGAGACACAGGTTTAATCCCTGGGTGGGGAAGATCCCCTGGAGAAGGAAATGGCAACCCACTCCAGTATTCTTGCCTGGAAAACCCCATGGACAGAGGAACTTGGTGGGCTCCAGTCCATGAGGTCGCAGAAGTTGGACTTAGGGACTAAACCACCACCACCTACTGAGTAGAGATAGCTTCAGGAGAGCATCTAACAAGCAACTGATACCCCATATGAGGTTGCCATTAGAATATTTACTGTTTAGTTTCCTACAGATTCAAAATTTAAAAAAAAAAAAAATGGAGTTCAACTGTCCTTTGTATCAATGGGAAAACATTTTTCAGGTGAAATTTTAAAAAACATCCAAATGAAATCAAGTTGGAAACCATCAGCTTGTTCTAATATCTGAATCATAAATGGTGCCCCTCTGTCATTCTTTAAGCTAATTTAAGTTAGTTTTAAGGAAATAAATGTTTTATCTGAGAGCTACATTAAATTTTCAGGTACTCAAGTCATAAATTCAAAGATAAAACACAATGCAAAATATAGAAATATTACAGGCAATATTATTAGCACTGATTTCTGTCACAATCATCATGAATAAAATACTAGTTCCTCGGGAGTTTTCTATAGTCTAGTTTGGTCAATATGGTTTTATGTCCTATAATAGAACAGAGTTTCAAATTCATGAAGAGTAAGAATTATTAGAATCAAAAAATCCTACCTGGCTTGTTACAAAGGATGATTTAAAAAACTGATGAGACATTAACAGTTAATCAAGTGCAAACATTACATCAGGCACATCTATAAAATCTGTTGCCTTTCTCCCTTCTACAGCCTTGGGAGTTAGAGGTTGTGTGCCTCGTAAGAGAAAACAGAGGCAGAGTTAAAGTGGGTGCATTTGAAAGTTAAGTGGTAGAGCCCCAACTCAAAACTAGGTAGGGGTCATCCTAAACTTTTGCACTGTACACCACTCCACTCCGCGTCCAAATTCTACTCCCAGCCCCTAAAGCTCACTTTTCTCTGTCTCTTCCTGCTCTTGTCCCATCCCAACCCTCTCCCGAAACAATACAGATTCAGATTACATTACCCCAAGCCTTTCCAGTTATTCAGTTATATTCTTGGAAATTGATGAATGGATTTAAAAAATCTGATTACATACAACAATATGCTCAAAACATCCTTACTAATTGCTTTCTGGAGCTGAAGCTGATATATCAGCATGCTCCCTAATCAACTTAGCAAATTAGCACTTACAGAGTTTAATATTTTAAAAGCATAGCCTTTTATTCAAATTAATAAATGTTTCACAATCATGTTTAGGGACAGAATAGTACCCTTTCTCGGGGCTAGCTCTGTAATTGCAAATAAAGCATCTTTTTCACGTTCATTTTGGTGAGACACTTTCCATTACAACATGGGCAGAAACACCAAACTCATATGAGACAATTGTGGGATAAATCGCAAACCTCTAACACTGCTACATAAATTATTGAAGAAATATGGAGGGAAAGAAAGAAATGAAAACAAATATCATATAATTTTATTATTGATGAAATTATGATGAAGAATTTCACAACCCTACAAGTACTTAATCAAAGTCAAGCAATGAGAATATGGTGGCATCCAAAAAAAAAAAAAGGAAACAGATTAAATGCAAACAATACTG
The DNA here is from genome assembly GCA_007570785.1 of Antilocapra americana. Classification (NCBI taxonomy): domain Eukaryota; kingdom Metazoa; phylum Chordata; class Mammalia; order Artiodactyla; family Antilocapridae; genus Antilocapra; species Antilocapra americana. The sequence continues at coordinate 2,576,826 of ML662436.1, forward strand.
AGAGCCAAAAAAGTGTAAAAGAAATAACTTTAAAATGACTATACTTTCCAGTTACTCAAAAACATCATATACTTTACCACAGTCTGCTCTCTTTAAGCAGATGCTTGGGAAATAAGTATTTTAGTAAGATTGCCTAGATCTGGGAAAACTAAACCAGTTGTGTATACCAGTTATGATACAGGTTAGGGCACAGGTTAACATGTTTGTTTAGGCTCTGTAGAAACAAGGGGCCATGCCCAGAGGGCTGCCTTCCTGAAGGTTTATGCTATAGCCTGTAGGGTCAGAGGACAGGGTGAGGTGAGGAGCATACTGAGAAGGAAAAGTCAGTTCAGCCCTTTCTGCTGCCAAGTGACTAGAGCCTATGAACTGTAAAGCAATAAACCAAAAGGCTGAAGAACCTCACCAAAAGATCCAGAGAAATACATTAAGGTCTAAGCATATGTCTTTCTCCAAAGAAAAAAGTCTCCATCCATTTCCAAACTCAGGTCATTCAGCAAGGAGTAAAATTTTGGGAAAAGTTCAACCTACATTTGTTGGGGTAGGGGGGTTAAGCAGAGAATGACATGTTCAAACACCTTCACAGTCGCAGCTTTTCACTTGCCTCTGTTAAATGGGTAGAATGTGCTTTTGTGCTCTGGTTGGAAGATCTTTTTTTTTCATGTATTCATTCATTCATTATGTGATACTAAAATCCCTAAGAATCTGTTCAACTTCCCATTAATGTAAAAAGGAAACTATCAGGTAATTTCTTCATTCACTATGCCAAGTAATTTACCCATTCCCAGAGATATTTACCTACTACTTCTAAGGTTGTTGTGACATTTGCTGATCCAAAAGTATTATTGGCGTAACACATGAACACACCGGAATCATTAACTCTTGCTGAGCTGATAGTCAGCCTTTCCTGACGGAGATAACTGAAGTCACCCTGATGCCAGCTATTCTTCTTCGTCTGTGCTTTAGTCTGCTGCTCTCAGAAGGGGAGGGGAAGAAAGAAATCAAAGATTACCATACAATTTATATTCAGGATCTTTCCTAGATAAATTAAAAATAGCAGCAATTAACTTCTCCATATTAGCATTCATTATACACTACTTAAGTAAGAATAATAAAACATCATGACAAGCCTGTCATTGGAACACTTCATATTACAGGATTATATTGAAAGATAGTCATTATTAATGATTGGGGAAAAAACATGAAAATTCATTTCTTAATAACCACAGCATACATAATTTCAAATTCTCTGCAGTGCTAAACATTTTTTTTTAAACAGTGCCAAATTTTAAAAGCTAGTATATAAGAAATACTACAGGATACTGACATTTTCCAAGTCAGCATACCTGTATCCTATCAATATTTCCTGTTTTATATACATATTCACGTATTTTCTATTCTATATCCCAGTGATTGAAAGAAAACACATCGCTACTAACAATCATGTTCTATTTTATTAACATTGATATTATTTTCATTAATAAGAATAAATTTACAATGCTTAAGATTAACTTGAAAATTCATCCTGTTGTTCCTACCACGCAGAATTTTGGCAACTATTAAAGACCATTCAGAAGTACACAAGACATGTAAGACCAAACCCCAAACTATTTACACATGAGCTGAAGAAAAACGGCTGTGCATTTACTCTTGTGGTATCACCATCCTACTGTTAATATTTGTCTGCACGTAAGACATGGAGAGAGTTCTTGTATGGAAACCTCATGGGGAAAAAACCATAATATAAACTACAACCATTCTCTGAAAAAATGAAAGGGAACAGCATAGAGTTTTCTGCATCTTCCAATTTTTTTTACATGAACACATTCCTATTAAGATGGGGAGGGGTAGGTGGGAGGGGGAAACAACTAAAAAAATCCAAAATAACAGCAGATATTGACATGGAACAAGATCAAGGGTGACTCCCTGTATAGGCGATGGTGGACTTATTAGCATTAGACCATTTTGACAGTACTGTAAAGCAGAACAATCCTTCTGGAAAGCAACTTGGAAGCATGTTCAGAGCCCTGATCAACTCCAACAAATTTATCTCAAAGAAACAACTCAACAGGAAACAAAAGCTCCAAGATATTTGCTGACATGAAAAACTGCAGATGACCTAACGTGTACCAGGTATCAAAAAGACTATGCATGCATGAAAATTAAAAATGCTTATTTTATGTAAAAAGTGTAAAATGAGTATACCTTAAGACAGTAACCATGTGTTCATACATATGCATGGAGACAGAGAGAAAAGAAACATGGAAAAAAATGTGGGCAATATAGCATTTATAAGGACTAACCACACGATACTGCAAGCGCTTGAAATGCAGTAGGTCCAAACTGAAGGGTGTTGTAGATATAAAATATGTCCCAAACTTGAAAGACTTAATATGAAAGAAAGTAGTGTAAAATATCCCATTAATAATCTTTATGTTAATTACATGATAAAATATTTTGGACACATTGGACTAAATACATTAAAATCGATTTTACTTTGTTTCAGTGTCATGTGCCTACTTGAAAATTTTAAATTACATAGGAGGCTCACATTCTATTTTTATTGCACTGTGCTAATGTACAGTGGCAGAATTATAGCTATTTCTCTTTTTTCTCATGTTATTATATTTTTAGAAATTTTTTTACACTAAAATAAGCACACATAAAAGCTGACTGCCAAAGCTGAATGTTTTGAAATAAAAAGAAGAGAAACCTGCTTGGTTAACTAACTGCGAGATCTTGGCCAAGTCAAGGATGCCACTATGGTCTCAGATTTTATTTCCAAAAATGAATAAGAGAATAAAAGTCTTTAAAGGCCTTTCCAGTCTGGAGCACTGTGTCGATCTGAAGATACTCCCTTCTAAGAGATTATTCTAATAATTGGCAGAAATCTGACATTTTTGTGTCCTAACAGCAATTGTTAAGAAGAGACGAAGGGGAAATGACATTCTTCTCTGGCCTCTCCTAGTCTATCACGTTAAAGACTTCTCCTCTGTAAAGGCAGAGAGACGATGGACAGGTCACATACTATATTCTGCATCTCCCGAATCTTCCTTCCAATTTCTATAAGAGCCCAGGAGCCCATTGTTAGGGAGCTAAACAGGACAATGAATACATTGGTGCTGGAAGGAATAGTTTGTCGATAACTGATACAATATCAACATCCAAACCTGAAGGCCATAATTTAGGATACTGTCAAAGATCATGATTAAAAGCAGTAAAAATATGAGCATTTATAAGCCGTAGAAAAGCTAACCAAGATTTACAGTGTGGAATAAACTCCAAGATTCTCTTACATTTTAAAACAAACAATTGCAAAAACTCTCCAACACTCAATTCACCCTAAATTTCTTTGTGAGTTAAACTTATTCTAAATGATTGAAATCAAATTCTACAGATTTTTAAAATAATTTGATAGTGCTATAATAGCACTAAGTATTCCAAATTAAGCCAAAGGATGTCAGTAAAAGATTCATGGATGAACTCTGGCATTCAGCCATGAGCCCCATCTGCAAGTCACACGTTACATAGTGTTTGCACGTGATTTAGTTTCCCTTAACCCTTGGAGGTACGCACTAGGATTTCCCCAAAGAGCTCCCAACACTGCAGCCTTATCTACCAGCGCCAGTGGATTAATTGGGAATGGCAAGCAGGGCTCCTGGGAAAAAATGGTTCAGAACAAAACTGCCTGGGGCAATTTATTTCTCATCTCAGAAAGGCTAATTTTCAAGTTATACAGAGGCTCAGCTACACACACAGTCTAAACTGTTCTCTCATCTGAAATCAAGGATCATAGAAAAGCAATTAATATGGGATTGTGTTCTGTAAGGTTAGTCAAAAATCCATATGTAAGCTATTGTTTTTATTAGGTTATATGACATGAAAACTAGGACTTCTTTCTCTGAGGCATTGGTTCCATTCTCCTAGTCAATGGCAGACTTCACTTAGCAAGGTATCATCCATCACAGGTTTGCAGGAACGCCATCATAATGTTTTGCATTATGCTAATGGCCATGGTTACTTATTTAGCATAGGATTCTCTAAACAGGCATAAAATTTCCAATTCAGAGCATGAGGAGGAAGAAGAGGAAGAGGAGGAGGAAAAGACAGTATTTCCTTCCTTCCAATGTAATACATATGTATGTACTGAAGAAAAACTACTGATAGCAAAGTAAATGGCCAAGATTATGCAAAGAGAAATTATTGAAAACTCAATCAACGGGAATCTTAAAAGCAAAATGCTAGGGAAACTGGACATTTCAAAAACCTTGCTATTAATGTGAGTGAATTCAGAGGGAAAAAATGCTTCAAATATAGCTAGCTAACATTTATTAAGATATGCCTAACACACTGTCTGACATATAGTAGATATTCAATATGCATTTGTCAAATGAATGATAACCTAAACATGTCCAAATGCTTCAGATTGAAGATAACCATTTTATTAATAGTGACTAAAACAAATAGAAAACCATTAGCAACCTGATCCCAGGTAAGCAGTCTCAAAGGAGATCAGACCCATACGCAAAGAAATTCATCTCTCAAATGGACAGGCCTTTCCATGGGGGAAGGAAGGGCTTACTGGTTAATATTTGAGATCAGGTTTCTTAATATGAAAGGGGAAAATGGCAACTTTTCACAGTATCTTAAATAATCTGGCCTGAATAGTTTCCATAATAGCTTTATAAAATCAAGGTAGCTATTCACTGAACTGTTAATTTTTTAAAAAAATTTCCCCCACTAAAGTCATTCAGAGAAACAGTATGGAGCAATAACAAGTCTGAAGTTTTTGCCTTTCTCAAAATAAATTTACAAAATGACATTTCTTTGTTACTCATAATGAATGTACACATCTGCATATGGTGTGGGGAAACACGCATCTCAGCACACTCCAGACAGTTCCACCTCTGACAGACACACCAGCTGAGCCATCCTCAGGATGATTAATAGACTCTCTCAGAATATGAAAAAGAATGCATATATATGTACCACTGAATCACTTTGCCATATAGCAGAAATTAACACAACACAGTAAATCAACTAGACTTCAATAAAATACATCTCTTAAAAAATAAAACTTCTTTAAAGAAAAGCCTTCAAACCTCCCACACAGCATGATCCACTGAGGAAAATGGAGAAGACTATCCACTCACCTGGCTGTTTTCCTTTATCCACATAGAGTCCACAGAACTAGACACGTCTTTTATCAAGCATGTCACCGCAAACTCCTCCCCTTCCCTGAGAAGATAGCTGGGTTTGGACACAGACACAACTGGCACCGCTTTGATGGCTAGAATAAAATGAAAAGTGGCCCTCAAACAACTGGTTGCAATGTAACTTAACATTTTAACTTACCATTTTTCCTAAGCCATGCCCAGCTCACTCTGTGCTCTTTTAAGTAAAATATAAAGTATGGCACTAACCAATTTGTACTACTTGTGTACCTGAAGACATCAGGACTTAAACTATGCATCCCTCAAGTAAATTAACATAGAGTGAAAAAGAAAGAATGTCTACTTTGAGATGATAATAATCCTGAACAAAGCTAGGTGGAAACCCTAGCATAGTGAAGCTGCCTTCATCTTTACTTTACTTGATGGAATCATGAGGATGTGACCAACAATTAACTACATCCTTTTAACCAAACAGGCAACTTTCCCATGTACTGTAAAATTAATATCTTGATTATATCTTAAAATCACAGTTTTTATAAGTTTAAATAATCAAACTTTCCTTAATTCCAAAGAGAACCCTTTTCAAAAGCCTGAACAATAACTACTCAATAGCTAAATGCCCACTGGTATTGAGTTAGATATTCTCTGAAATACAAAATTCTAGATATCCTCCAGCTACCAAAATATTCTACCTACTGTCACGTTCATGACAAGGTCCATTGTCAGCTGGTACTTTCCTTCTCAGATTGTGAACTGTCTAAGAAGGCATTAAAATTAAATATTTAAGGAGGAAGTCAATTCATAGATCAACAGTAAATCAAGGAGTGAATAATCTGTATGCTAATCTTTTCAAACGGTGAAAGGCTTCCCAATAAGTTTTCCTTGAAAGGAATACTGTGCATTTACGAAACTTTGGGATGTCCTGATGTCAGTAGCTTTAATGACTGTCCCCAGGACCATCTAATTGCTCATCCCTGGTGGACCCACCTAGCTGAAGGCGGGTCTTGTGAAATAAAGAATTTACAAGCAGCTGGCATTATTTTGAGGCTGGGAGAACCGATCAGAGCAGCTGCTTGAGTGACCAACATACTAAGACGGACCAGCGTGAAGAGCAGTCTTTTAAATCAATGGATGTTCCGATACCCAGCAGAAAGCAAACAAGGGCCCATACCTGCTCGCACTTTCAAGGTGAATTTCTTCGACAGTATGGACTTGCCCCTCTGATTCGCTGAGCAGTGCAGACAGAGTCGATGGTACTCACGCTTCACATTTCTGATTGTGATGCCTGCCTTGGGGTCAGCCACAAACGTCAAATCCTTGGGGAGAGGTTTCCCCTCACACCCCGTGAGAGAGTAATTGGTCACCTCGGGGTCTGTCAGGGGACAGCGAACCAGCGTGTCGTTTTCTTCTTTCCCGTACAAGGGAAGGCCAATCAGGAAAAGCTTCTCAGGGTCTACAGCATAACCGACAATCAGCATTTCAAACGGCGTGTATATAAAATGACAATGAAAACATTTTATAAAGATCTAAGATGTTGCCTTTTGGGGACTTCCCTGGTAATCCTGTGGTCAAACGCTTCCACTGCAGGGGACAAAGGTTTGATCCCTGGTTGGGGAATTAAGATCCCGCATGCTGTGTGGCTCGGCCAAAAATTTAAAAATTAATAAAATAAAAATGCTCTCTCATAGCAGTAATCCTCAGTAGCCCAAATGACTGCTGACTTTATTCTCTGCAAATGAAAGTAGAATTTATCTGAACTGTACTAATAGAGAAAAGGTAACACTTAAACTATGTCAGGCATTAAGATTGGACCATTACACATTTACCTTTCTCATTTAATCTTCAAAACTCCTCTAATGTGATGGGAGGTATCATTATCATCATTTTATAGATAAACCAAAGTCTCAAAACTAGCAACTCTCCTTAAGTGATGTGGCCCAGAAATGGCTAGAAAGAACTCAAACCCAGGTCTGACTGATACCACAATCTGAGCTCTTAAAACTCTGGGAATATTGTATTATAATATTTATAAATATTATAAATTTTTAAATTTTTATTTAAAATTTTAAATTATAAATTTGTAAACATAAGTATTTATAAATATGAATGATTTATAATATTTATAAATGTAAATATAATAATATTTACTTTTTTTCTACAACAGATAGCACTGCAAAGAACATAGGCCAAGAACAGGCAGCCTGATGACATCCAGTAGTGTGGGGAAAAGTGTTCTCCACTAGCCCGAGTGACCCTCTTTCCTGAGTTCACAGTCTCCAGGATCCTCTAGTTTCTGAAAAGAATCTAGAAAACTATCAGGCGGCCACACAGTACAAGCATGTGGTCTGCGCTCTATTCATATTCCTTGAAAGATATGTGTAAATAGAACTTCTGGAAATCAAATAAATTGATATGCACAAGGGGAACTTATGAGGTTCAGAAATGCTGTGGCAAATGCATGATTGTCCAAACTAGGACACTTGGGAGTAAAAGAGGTACCGTTAGGAATTATGCTGGGACACCTGGCATGGACTGGGAACGCCTTCGGCCAACTGGGACCTGTATACAAACCTCATTCTGTACACACAACACGCTGCCACCTCTATACTGTGGAATGATCGTACAGACACACGGTGGGGCCAGATTACACTTACAAAGTTCTTTCATCTTGTGGCCTCACTGTGCAGCATGTGGGATCTCAGTTCTCCAACCTGGGATCGAACCTGTGCCTCCTACAGGGGCAGTGTGGAATACTAACCACTGGATCACCAGGGAAGTCCCTAAAATATTTTTCAAATGTCCTTTCCACATGCAAATTGAGTGCTCCACAAAAATCAATGACATAATTGAAATCCACTTATCATATAACTTTGACCAATTTTCAAAGAGTTTTCTTAAACCAATTATGCACCTCCCAGCCTAACTAATTTATTCTGCAAATAAATTATCTCATAATGGCTGAAATATGGTTTGAGGCGATAGTTGGTTATTTTCCCACTTATTCTTTCTCAGTCACTGGAGCTATATAGTTCCCACAACTGATTTCCTTCACTACCACAAGACAAACTATATAGGCATCCAAACATTTTAAACTGGTAATAATTAAATATAGTTCTAAGTTACTGAGGATGACTTCTCCTATAAAGAAAACCTGAGCGCTCTGTGAGACTGATTTGGCTAATGCAGCAGATTCCCTATTTATTCAGACGTCTACTCACCCTATTAATAAGCAGAATGACACTTCATTACCACCTGGAAATTACAGAGTACCTTCTTGAATGTCAAAGAACAGAACACGGGTGGCTCAGCAATTATGGAAACATACCCAGAGGCTAGTTGTGGTTGTGAATGTGTATTTCTTTTCAGCTATCCACCCAGGAAAGAGTAAAAGATAAACTAAGGAGAGGCAGTTTCAGTTACATGGCGACCTTCTTCATAGCAAACAGGAGACTCAGTTTTACTAACCTTCCATAGAGCTAGAATGTACATTAATTCTGTCTCCCTGAAAACAATTATAAAAGGAAGACAGAGCAGGTGATCTTATCCAAGTGTTGCTGTGAAGAACTGTGACTCCAGAGGTTGCTCAGATCCATAATCTAGGACCAATTTATTGGATCTTCTTCCACAATATCATAGATGAGGTTGCAATGACAGCCTCAGGCCAGGTACAAACCCAGGTCGAGAACTGAAACTATTTCTCCTCCTATAAGCTTGATATGTCTCTTAAGCTTTAAGTATTCTAGTTTTCATACCAACAAGAAGACCCCTCCCCTATCCCTTCCCCTGGCCCCACCAGGAAACCTCCCTCTGACAAGGTTATTAAAAGCACAAACACAGATGAATCACTGCATTCATCACAGGAAATGAGGTACAGAAATCCAACCATCACATTCTCCTTTTGTTTCTCAGAGGTCACAATTTTTTAAATGAGTGAACTGACTACTATTCAGAACTCAGGAAGGACAGAGGGTGCTTAACCAACTGAGTTGTTTCTGGAATTTACTCTCTAAAAGTGGGTCAATTCATTTGAAGCTTTGGTCTGTTTGGGGCCTTTAGAGGCCTTTAGTTCCCTGAAGTGTTTTTACTAAGTGGGAATATCTGGGATCTCAAGGCATTAAAATGCTATCTTCCCAAAGGGCCTAATTTAGTCTCAGGATTTACTCACACCACCAGGACAAATGGGCTAAACCATATTGTAATCTCATTAGGAAGAGCATCAAAGCCTTACAAGACCTTCAGCTGGAGTCATACCCGAAGCCACTGTGTATCAGAAGATGGGGGAAAACTAACCAAGAAAACTGTGTTTTATGCTTTCTAGACCCAGTCAGCAATATTTTATCCATGACTCAGCCATCTATATGTCATCCTTAATTAAGGACAGGATATAAAGTTCTCTAAGCATAGCATCAAAGAAAGCTGAGCATTTACCTCTAACAAACACATAAATGGAACTGCTCAAGCCGCCTTTATTGGTGCACGTGTAATTGCCTGTATTTGTGGCCTCTGCTTTCTCGGTGATCCATTCCGGGTTTGTTTTCTCACTCTGTTGACCCAGCATCTCAAAAGTCCACTTGACAAATCCTGGATCAGTGCATAACAGCCTAATCTCGTTGCCAACACTGACAATTAACTCTGATTTTGCTGGATGGATAGATGGTAGAGACAGTTCCCCTGGACTCACAGATGGTTGAGAAGAGCCTGCCAAGAAAAACGAAAATCGTGTTGAACATGATCTTTTTCTTGGGCGAAATAAAGCATTTCTTCCAATATTGATTTCCATCTTCTGTGTACTTGACAATAAAAATAGGACAAAGCTGCCCAGCTATTTATGGTGAGAGAGTTCTGTTTAAAGTTTCTAAAGTTCATCTAGAAAATGAAGTTATTTTCGGCAACTCTCAATTAATCCTGAGGGTCACCCTTGGTATGCAAGCCAAGACTTGCTGGATGCCATGGCATTCTCTGGGTTAAACACACAACGGGGTCAAGTTTCCACTCTGAATATGGGCCACTTCGATGACACTGACATGCTGACACCCAGTCTGGAAACAACAACAACAAAACTACCGGCCCATAACTCTTTAGGCAAAATATACATGATCATGATAGCTTGGCTTTTCTTACAGCTTTGTGAATTCAGTTATTTCTATGCAATTCTCTTTATTCGGTGATGGTCATTAAAAAAAAAAAGATCTTTGTGTTTCAAATGATAAGGCAGAAAATGAGAATCTTATTTTAATGATCAGATCATGAGCTTTCATAGCAGACATTGGATTGCAGCCTGATCAACCTAATGCCTACAGAGATTTGCTACATAGCAAACTAAAGATACAAAACTAAAAGGAGTATTTAAATAGCTGAGCTGGGAGAGTGTCAGACTAAAGATACAAAACTAGAGACCCTGAATATGAAACTGGAACCTTAGAAAATCAAGGCAGCCAATCCATTCATTCATTTGTGCATACAAGTGCATACATGCATCCGTTGCATGAAGGTAAGTATCTGTTCATTATTTATGAGCTGCAAAAGCACTGTGTTAGATGCTGGGAGAAAATCCACATGTAGAGGGGACACACAGTCCTTACACTTCAGAGCTTAAAGTACCCAGTGTTCAATGTCAGAATAATGAAACATAGATACAAGACAGCTTCGGGCTACAGAGAAATAAGTGGGCTGGATTTCCACAATATCAGAAGAGGAGAAAGAGCAGACAGACAGACACCATACATAGACACCAGAGACACTCGTGCACAGTCAGATACCTGAGGTCAACTAGACTCAAGGAGATCAGCGAAAAGTTCGGGCCCTCAGGTTGGCAGAAGCCACAGAATTCACAGTTAAGGATTTAAGACAAAAGAGGAAGATGTGAGGCTGCCAGAGAAAGCACACTAGTGGTGAGGGTGCCATGAAAAACACAAAAGGTTGACTCACGTACGATCTGGGTGAGGGGGGCGAGGGCACCAAGATAACAGAGCTTCCCGGGGGGCTTTCGGTCACTTCTGCAGGATCATGGGGGCAATGGTTCATGTGACTTGGATTTGTGCCCCACTCCACACATACAAGGTCAGAGACAAGAACCGACGTGGGTTCTGAAGGAGCAGCAAAAGCCATCCAAGCCAGTGGAGGCAGGGATGGGTAGGAGGCAGGGGCGGCCAGAGTAAACCACAGCAGGAGCCTTTGCACACGTTCAGGGCAGAGATGCAGATAAGGTGAGAAAGGGACAGAGACGAGAGAAGCAAGACACCTGCTCCCTGGTGCTACACCTGGCCAGCAGGTGGACTTCTCACCTGTTGACGTGGAAGTCAGATGGTGGAGAAAGAGCAGTACCTGCGAAGTTATAAGACAGGATCAAATAATCCAAGGAAACGGTGTTGTAGAAAAAAGAGGAACACAATGAGTACTGGTCGCAGAGTTCTTCCAGCTAAGAGTGGGTAGCAAAGAGTCAAGACAGACTTTTTTAAAATGGGACCATCAGAAAGGAAGGGGAGAGGCTAAAAAAGACAAGGGAGGCAACACATCAAAAGGTTTCCAAGAGAAGGTGGGTGGGTCCCAGGGCAGATGCTGAGCAAGATCAAAGGGACGAACACAGGTCCCCAGATCTGGTTAGTAAGACACCACAGGAAATCCAATTTCAGTTGAGTGGGAATTTCTGTTGGCTTCAAAGTTGAAGCCTGCAAGTGTAGACCTCTTCCTGGAGAGCTATGGCAGGAGAAAGCACAGAAATAGATCTGTAGTTAAAACTTCAGTAGTAGTTAAAAGGTTACAAGTTAAAAAAAAAAAAATAGGAGGCATGCTGACATCTGAAGATACAAGAAACAGAATCCATGGAAAGGGACAGCCCAAAAGTGCTCTATACAAGGGTTGAAGTCGCCCCTTGAAGGTGTGTATAAATCACCAGTCTCAGTTTAGTTATCCAAATATTTCATCTGAGTGCTTTCCAACCATGCCATCAACTATAGCCCCATGATGTCACGCAAAGTACACCCCAGATCAGAAGATGCTGGGCAGCCTTGAGTCACAGAAGATTCAACAATAAGTAGAATTAGTCATCAAATGTTACCAAGCACCAATAATAAGAGAAGTACTATGGCCAAGACTGTGTGTGCCCCCAGACTGAAGCTCTAAATGGAGGAACCAGACTATGGAAATGAAGTGGTTGCGGTGATTTTTAGTCATACAGACTGTTAAATAATGAAAATGGGCACAGTGGGAAGTGAAGATGCTTGTTTTTCAAGTATTTATCTCTTTAAAAATGAAGTACTTCCAATTTAATCCAAAAATTCTTAAGAATTTATATTGCAAATGTATTTCAACCTGGGCTTCCGTGGTGGCTCAGTGGTAAAGAACCCAGCTGCCAACGCAGGAGATGCGAGTTCAGTCCTTGGATTGGAAAGATGTTCTGGAGAAGGAAATGACCACCAGGTTCCTCTGTCCATGGGTTTCCCAGGCAAGAATAATGGAGTGCAGTGCAGTATTTCTTTCTTCAGTTAGTTGTTACAGTGAAGCAGTAAGGCATCCTAGCTAAGAACTTGACTCTTTTTTTTTTTTGAGGTTTCTAATTTTTTTTAATTTTATTGAAGTATAGTTGATTTACAATTATGTATTAATTTCTACTATAAACAAAGTGATTCAGTTATGCATATACATATATTCTTTTCATATACTTTTCCATTATGGTTTATCACAGAATACTGAATACAGTTCCCTGCACTATACAGTAGGACCTTGTTGTTTATCCATTCCATATGTAACAGTTTGTAAGACTGTCCAGATGTGCATCTGCCAGGATACAAGTGTGTGATCCTTAAGAAAGTTACCAAGCGCCTCTACCTTGGTTCCCTCATCTGGAAAGTGAGGACAGTAATAGCACCTAATTCATAAAGCTGTTATGGAAAGCACTCAGAACTGTCCTCAGGCACGCAGAAAACACATGATAAATACGAGACACGATTACTCTAAAAACAGTCTCATCTTCCCTCCAATCAGTCCTGACTTACTCATTTCCTATGGAAGTAACTGGGCCCATCATTTCCCAGATTTCTGCCTGACTTCTCCCTCCTTGGCAATAAATCATACCAGTCTTTCCCCAGAGCCTCTGTCACACATCCCTGTCTGTATGCCTCTCCACTCCTGCTGCCCTGATCCCAGACGTCATTTAAAACGTCCAGAAAGAACATCCGCTCCTGAAAGACCTCCATGCCTCCAGCCTCCACTCACCCCACCCCCAAATCATCCTGCCTCATAACCCTGAGATCCATCAGCCTAAAGCACTGTTTCAACAGCCCCAACCCCAGCCTCAAAAACCCTAACAGAGGCAAGCAGCAGCTAACACTGACATCGTGCTCAGCTTACAAAGCACTCTCATGGTGTGTTAATTTCTAGCCTTTTCCTCTAGACCCATCCTGCCTCTCCAATCCTTTTAGCCTAAGGATCCCCCTCTTCATTCCATGCTATGGCCACCTCTCTGCCCATGCACCCAGGACACAACTACTCCACCAATTTGCCTCCTTATCACGAAGAAAGCCCAGTCTTCACGGATATTGTTTGTTCTCTAACTATTTCAGATCACGATCACCTGTTCCCACTGAACTCTCCAAAATCTTCAGCTCCATCACCTATTTGGCTTCTGATGCACTACATCTAGATCTTACCTCTGCCTACTCTGGGGTGTTAGGGCCCTCAGAACAAGGATCATAAATCGTCCTCCCTCCCCACCCCAGCACAGTTACACAAAAATTTCCTTCAATCACCGACCATATAAAAGATTGGTGGAAGGACAGGTTCCGAAACACCTAGTCCCAGTAACAGATGTCAACAGTCTACTGACCTAGTCTCCAAAGGAGGACAACGTCTATTCTGCTGCTCTACCTAGAAAAAGTAATGGCTTGATTCATCCATTAAAATGACCATAGATACCACCAAAAGAAAAGCTTTCAAATTTGAGATCACTAGCTTACATTTTACTTTTAGAGTTTAAAAAAATGAAATTTTAAAATAATCACCACCAGACATATTCAGGGTTTTCTTTTCAAAATCAAGTATAAGTTCAACCCTCAAACTTGAGCATATGCTAGAGCGGGGCTGTGGATATTATTTATTCTCTTTTCTCCAAACTATCTTGAGTGCTGTTATAATGTTCTCTCTCTCACACACAAAGATTAGAGGTTCATGTTAAATATATATATATATACACACACCCACACATACAAACACTCAGACACACACACACATATATATATATATATACACATACATACCTTTATATTTAAAAGTCAATATCAATAAATTAGTCCAACTGAGCTTTGAAACTGCTCTGGAATTTGCTCATACATTTTGAAATGTATCTGTACATAGCAAGTTCTCAACAAACATTGGCTGAATGAGGTTTTATCTATGTCAGGACCTTTTGCATTTGAAAATGTACTTCCCTAATGATGTTTGACTAAAAACACTGAGTTATTTTCTGTTTCCTGAACATATGTTAATTAATGAGTCCCCCAAATATGACAGATGGCAAAACCCACCATTCTGAGGACCAACTAGTATAGTGAATGATGGCTGGGGGCTAGGAACTCCAGGATCTATTCAGAAATATTCATTCCAGGTAACCTGCCAAGTGCTGCACCTAGGAGACAGTCCCTGCCCTCAAAAAGCATAAATAAGGGAGGAAAGGGGCACTTAGGAACAGTCAACAATGCAAGATTTTAACAGTAGTTCAAAACAAATGCCAACATACCCTCTATAACCTCTTTGACCAGTATAAAATTCAACCATACTCAAAAGAATTGAAAGCAAGAATGCAGATACCTGTACACCAACATTCATAGCTGCATTATTCACAATAGCCAAAAGGTGGAAATAATCCAATTGTCCATCAACAGATGAATGGATAAACACAGTGTGGTGTATACACAAAACAAGATTATTATTCAGCCATAAAAAGGAATGAAATTCTGACATGCTGCAACATGAACTTTGAAAACATTATGCTAAGTGAAATGAGCCAGACACAAAAGGTTAAATATTGTATGATTCCTCGTATTTGAGGTACCAGTAATAGGCAAATTCATAGAGACAGAAAAATAGAAGAGAGGTTACCAAGGGCTGAAGAGAAGAAGGATTGGAGAGTTATTCTTTTCATGGCTATAGAGTTTTTGTTTGGGATGATTTTCTTTAAAAGTCCTGGAAATGGACATGGTGATGGTGGCACATCATTGTAAACACACTTTCATAGCACTGAATTAGACACTCCTAAATGGTACCTTTTATATTATGTATATTTTGCCACAATTTTTTAAAAACTTAAAATCAGTAATTCTTAGATTTTAAATCAATAAAAATAATTAAAATTGATCTAATTTAAAATCAAGACCCAGGTGAAGCCTCAAACTTTCTCAGCCTCCTTGGCTCTTCTCTGACTACTCAGACCTTCAGTAGTAGCCTCTGTGAGCCCCCCAAATTTATCTTAAATCCACATCACAAAAATTAATCACTTATTATTTTTATTCATTCCACACAGTTGTGCTTAAGGGCATGAATATCACCTTTTCTTCCTAGCTTTCTACTACCTTCTACAAAGTAGACATTCATAGCAGAAGCTCTTTAACTCTCTGGGCTGAATAACCCAGAGTTTTAAATCACACTGACTATGGCCCAAGAGACTTGAATGCTCAAGGCTACCAGATTCTTCTTCCATCCATCTTTCCTTCTCTCCTCACACTATCTGAGTCCCTTGGTTTTATTTTCAAACCTGTTTATAGGATTTGGACTTGACAGTGTATTATATATAAATTGTGTGTGTGCTAAGTCGTTCAGTAGTATCCAACTCTGTGTGACCCTATGGACTGTAACCCACCAACCAGGTCCCTCTGTCCAACACTGGAGTGGGTAGCCATGCCCTCCTTCAGGGAATCTTCCCAACCCAGGGATCGAACCCATGTCTCTTATATCTAAGCACATGTTATGAAAGTTGATGAAATGTGAGTATATGTTCAGGGGGGAAGCTGTCGATTCTCTGATAACTAAGCAACACTCTACAAGGGTGACTCAACTGAAAAGAAAAACCCCACAAGTACTTCAAGTGAAATGTGGGTGAAACACTAGAAGAGTTGGGGAGGGCCTCCAATTTGCAAACATGAGGGGATTCTGCATTCCAAGCTAAAATAAAAAATTGCAGACTTTGTATTGCAGGTGTGGAGTACAGCAGCTCAGATGGATCTGAGAATGCCCATTAGTCAACCTAAACTCAGGAAAGGTTTTGCTTCTCCATCAAAAAGAACAAAGCTATCAATTTTTCTTTTCTTAAGCAAAATAAGCCCATTCAAGGTAGACTGTTATTTTCTGTAATCTTTGGATTAAAAGACTCATTGAGAGTCCACACTGGGCTTCTACAGAAGGCTCTTGATGACCTGTGTAAGTGGGGGTGACTTGCTGGAGCACAGGAAGCTCCCCAAGCACCTACAGTAGTGGTTGGACCATGTCAACTGTTGATTCAAACAAGTCTCACCTGTCCTCCTTCACAAATGTCTAAAATATCCTTCACAAATATCTAAAGCTACAAAAACCAGATTTATAGCTGAAGTTCAAAGTAAGGAAGTCATTACAAAACTTTCTCCTCTTTGGACACAAATATAAGGAACCAGGCAAAATAATGGCATTGAAGAAGACCCACGTAGAGAGGCTATTCTAGTTTGGGGGAAGTAAAGCTGTGACACAGGCAAAGTGCAAAGCTCTACTGCAGTTCAGCTACTCTTTGGTTCACATACTATTCAACCACAATTTGTAATAAAAGAGCTAATGATTTGTGTATCCTACTCTTTCTGACATACTTTTATATTCCCATAGGAGTAAACTGGATAAAAATCAAGATGGAAGGATTGTAGTAATTGCCCACAACACCCATGAGGCTTTAAAAACAAGTGGATGATACTGGAAATAGAATAGAGCTGGGGGAGGGAGGTATGAGCTCAGTGAAAACCACACAAGTCATAAAAAATGCTCTTGCCCAGTGGCAGGGAGAGTGTGAATCCACTCTGGATCCCCACGCAAACTCAAGGAAGCCCTGCCATGGAGGACCCCAGCACGGTCCCCATCCCACAATGGTGCAGCCATGCCACCAGAACCATTAAGAAGCCATTGGTGTCAACGTGGATCTATTGCATGATTATTACCATGGTAGTGAACTAGATGCTGGTGGCGAACTCAGTCTTGTAAAGGAGACAAATCGAATGCAAATGAAGCAAAAATACTGAA
This sequence comes from Antilocapra americana, assembly GCA_007570785.1. NCBI lineage: Eukaryota > Metazoa > Chordata > Mammalia > Artiodactyla > Antilocapridae > Antilocapra > Antilocapra americana. Next base: position 2,594,246 of record ML662436.1, read on the forward strand.
AGATGACAAACAGGTCCCAAGACTCAAAGGAGGCAGCTGTCATTCTGCCCAAAAGGAACATGAAAAGCTCCAGGGGGAGGCGCTGTGAGAGCTGAGCCAGGAAGACTGTGTGTTTGCAGGCATCTGCGTTTGTGTGTTTGAGGAAAAGCTTGTCCTATGAGGACCCCACCCCACTGCTAAACTATGAGCTTTCAAAATCCAAAGCAAGGTTTGCACCCATCTCTAGCCTCAAAGCTTCACGGGGTATACAGAATGTGCTCAGTAAGTGCACAGTGAAGGAATGACTACATATAGGAAATACAGAGGTGTAGGACTGGGGATGATAATTTAGGATGTCACCTTACAGAGCAGTGCTTCTCTCATTTACAAGATTGCTTCACAGTCTTCTTGAAGGTCAATTTCACTCAGCGACAAATAACTGTCAACATTTGTTTTATATTACAATACATACCATAAAAGAGAAAAAAAAATCAAATGCATCTTTTCAGGGGGGGAAAACATGAACTTTCAAAGAAACTGAACTACATCCAACTACACACTTCCAAACACATCACCCAAATCCTGACTATCTCCAACCTTGAAGAGCACCTCCACAAGTAAATCTGAGAACAGTCCTAAATGGATCATGTGAATTCCAATTCACAATGGTACTGTTTCCGGCAGATTTGGGGGGATAAGAGAAAAGTTCAGAGTTATCTTTCATTTTGTAACATAGAGATTTAAACTCTACGCTTAAATCTCACTGTCTAAATCTACTTGGTTTTAGACTTGAGATGAATAAAAAGTAACTGACACAACTTCCTCACCATCCTTTAAGTCTCTCCCTGTAATTAATAGTCCCATGTTTGGGGACTGAAAAAACATTTCCTTGGTACAATGCAAATTTGTACTTAGCTTTTGAAAATAAAAGAAATTTTCTCTCTGCATGCTAGGTCTTGGTACTACTTTAGGCCCAGGATATTTAGGGATTACACAAAATCTGTTTCCGTGTTCAAGACAGTTTATGGTTTCAAGTAATAGCAATAGACCATTGTAAAATGATCAGCCATTTGAAAGTCAGTTTAAAAATCACAAAATAACAAAGATTTCCTGCAGCACAGCTTTTTTTTTATTTTAAGCAACTCAAGTGTCTTTCAGTGTTGGGCTAAAGATTATGAATTAATTGAAAGAAAGAAACCAAAAGACAGAGAAAGAAAACCTGACTGTTAGTCATTAGTGGCACAGAGAGAGGGCCCAGAAACAAAGCCAGCGCTTCTGAAACGTGTGTTCACGGATGCAATGGTAATTGAGCTTCTACTATTTGGCCTGGGTGGGGCCGGGGACCAGGAATACAGAGCAGGGGACGGCAGCCAAGTGGGGAAGCTGGACTCACACAGATAATGACAATACAGTGAAGCATAGGCATAAAGGGCAAAGGTGGGGGGATGGTAAGAAGCGGGGTCAGAAAGGATTCCTAGAGCTCGGATTAAAGAATGTGTGTGACCTGGCCAGGCTGCATGCAGACAGAGAAGAAGGTCTATCAGGTCAGGGACCACAAGAGCAAATGTCACAGAACCAGTAAGGCACATGCTTAGAGTCATGGGTCACACGGAATCCCTGCAGCATCAGGGTATGTAAGGCCAGAGACCCAGTAGGGTCTCTGCTGTGTTAAGCAAGTGAGCTTGCCCTGATGGGGAGCTACTGGTGCATGTTTTGGGGGGACCCCTCTGGGAGCAGGGAAGGACAGTACTGACAGAACAGGACTAGAGACAAGAACAGCCAGGAGACTAGATCCAGACAGGAGCTAATGAGAGCATAAGCCAGGTGTGGGGATGGACAGGAGAGATGGGTTTACTGTGTGAACACGGGGCCTTGGGATGGGCTCAATCTGAGCAGTGAGGAAGTAAGAGGAAGGAGAGAAGACACCCCAGTTTGGGGCTTACACCTATGAGAAGAGAGGGTGCCAACAGATTGGAGGGGGATAAAACTGACTTACAGATATGTGGACCAGCAGGTAGTCACTAGAAGGTCCTGCAAACCGAGAGGGGGTTGGGGGGGTGGAGATCAGGGCTGCACACACACTCTAACCAGTGGGTGGTTAGAGGGTGGTATGAAGGGTGTCCATAAAATCATCCACGAAGGTGGTGGAGACTACAAAGAACAGAGGGACCAAGAAGAAAGTGACAAGGCCCAAGGTGGCTGGAGTAGGGTAGAGATAGCGAAGACTTGACTGGTAAGAAAAAAGCAGGAAATTCCAAGCTAGACTGTGAGGAGGGACTCCTAGAAGGATGCTAAATTCTCATGGCAGCAGAAATGTTCAGAGAACCAGTCTCAAAGTCTTCAGCACTGAACTGATCGCTGAAAGTAGGGAGGAGGGATGAGTCATAGAATTTATACCACTCATTCGCACCCCTGACTGCACACCAGCACCCCAATCTCCCAGCCCTACCCCATGCCAATCCTGCCACAATCTCTGATGGTACTGCAGTCAGGATATGGGAGAAGAGGAGCTCTGACTGCATGGCAAGGGAAGGAGGGACAGGAGGGGAGGGAGGAGTTGGGGAGAAGAGAAGGGAGGACTCCTGAAGTCAGTGAGTACAGGAGGCAGTGGCCCATGGCGAAATGGAAAACATGGAAACTCCCAGAGGACCCATGTGGAAAGGTGGGAGGATGAATATCCACAGGAGCAGGCAGCCAGGGTGATCAGCACAGGAGGAGGGAACGGGAAGAAGAGACAAAGAGGAGAGATAGCAGAGAAGGTCCCTAGGCAGACCTGATGGAAGCACCAAAGTAGTCGCTGCCTGACCTCAAGGGCTGATGAATGTGGCCATGAGGTGCATGAGGCAGAGTAAAAACTATTATTTTTAAGCCCCTCTTTCTTTGGACCTGTTCTTTTCAGAAAAATATCGATGCCCAAAGTAGCCATGGGACCACACGCGGGTCCCCCATTCTGATGGACGTCTGAGCAAGAGTGATTCATTCATGCTAGGAAGGGATGTCCCATTGCGAATGGGAGGGCCCTTCTCCAGGAGGCAGGAGTGAGCAACACTATTCCCATCACCCCCTTCACCGGCTAGCCCTTCTGCTGGCTTTCAGCCTGGGTGGATTCACCTGCGGTTTGGGCTCTTCCTGCCTTTGCTCCTGAGAGTGGTTTCCTCCTGGGGCCAGAGTCAGCCCCTCTATTTTCTGCCTTAACCACATGGACTAACCCAGAACTAATAAATCACCTGTGTTGATCACACCTTTCCTGCAGTACTGGCATTTTCTGTTTTTCTGGCTGCTATTATGATCCTGGGCCAATTCACGCAGACCTGGTGCTCTCCTATAAAGCATGTCCCCACTCAGATCCACCAACAGTCCCCAACTGGGAGCCTCCCTGTGCTTGAACCCTCAACTCCTTCCTTCCATCAGTTCTCCACTCACAAGTGTGCCATCTGGTGGCAAGAGAAGACATCCTTGGACTGTTTTTGATGTTTGAAAAGCATAGTCAAGATCAAGGAAATGTTAGATGTTCTGCACACTTGTAAAGAAATGTACTAAGAGGACTCAGCACCAAGGATTTGAGCTTCCAATAAATGTTTTTTACAGATACAACACCTATCAAAGCTTTTCTCAGGTTGGAGGCGACAAGCAAAGTTATTAACTGTCTGGTGTCTGCTAAGATATTTAATATCTGTACATTTTAGTTGAAATGTGTAATTGCATATTTTTCCTCTGAAGCAGTTAGTGAAGGATGTGAAGAAAAAATGTAATGGTGGGGACATAGAGAAATTCTAGATTCTAAATCTTGAGCAAGTCCACAGGCCTGTTTCCTCTTCTAAAAAACTAAAAAGAGGGCATCTAAAGCCATCAAAAGTTCTAGGCTCTGTACCTAATCAAATACTTAGGCCTTAAAAGAGTCAAGATTAAAAAAAAAAAAAAAAACTAAAAAAAATCCAGTAGCTGGACATAAAACATACTCAACTATTTGTGGCAATAATGAATAGCAGCCATTCTCTTATATATAAGTAATATAATTAATTGCCTGCTTTGTTTTTAAACTACTGTTTGAACACAGAATTAGAATAAGGGCCCAAACATGGGATTCAGTCCCTAGCTCTTGCATCTTACAAAGTGAACAGTAAGCATGTGTCATTCATTGGACAATGAAAGGAGCATCCTTCTCATCTTATTATCCTGCAAAATCTCTTCTAGATACACACACATCCTCGGCAGCAAAGGTTTTTCACAAGGCTACTTAATATATTTCCTACTCACTTATCCTAAGAAAAATACAACCTGATGTTTGAGGAAGCAGAACTTCCCCTTTTGATCTTGGACAAAGATCTGCAGGGCCATTATGAAGTGAGTCTTTGGGGAGTCAGATAAGGTCTGGACTTGACAAGCATGATGTATCAGGATCCAGCTGATACAGAAAAGAGGCAGAAAAGAGGAACTTCCTCATTTCCAGTGGGTTTTCCCCAATAGCCTAGTACAGCTCCTGTTGTAAACACGTAGATTTCCGTGTTTTGAGTTCTGGAAAGCACTTACAGAAAGAAGCACCAGATAAGAAGCAGATAGACTCAAATCAATAAACACCAGAACAAGACCCTTACCATCTGCGAAGTCTGGGGTTGGGGGTGAAGTGGGGGAGCTCTTGATTTCTTTCAGTGTTAACTTCCTTGACTTAAAGAACAAATATTAAATATCTTAGCAGACACAATAACTTTGCTCACCACCTCCAACCTGAGAAAAGCTTTGACAGATGTCATTTCTTTTAATGGCAAAGTGAAACGGAACAGGGCAAGAAGGGCATGGAAGGTCAGCCACGCTAGTCAAAGGCTAGCTTCACTTCAGACCTACCAAGGGCCAAGGAAAACTGACACGCACGCTTGTCACTTCTAAACAGACCCCCTGGCTGCACGCTTCACAGAGGGCAGAATAGCCACACCCTCGAAGGGACCTGCAGAAGGACCTGTCAGACAGAAACTGACTTCATGTCAGCGCTGTCCTGGACATGTGCGGTTGAGAGTGAGTGTGGGCGTAGAGTTCTAATCTAATCACCACGCCTGTCTGCCAGCCAGGAAACTGACAATTCTTCAAAATGCCAATTCCCAGGCTCAAAGGGGGAAATGAGGCTGAGTTAAAAAGCAAATGAAACCTTATACAAAAAAATATGTGACACTTAGAAGTTCAAGTTTTCATTCTACAGCACCTCATTCTAATGACATCAAATTGTTACCAATAGGCTGCCCTCACTCCGCTGTGTCGGTGTGTGTGTGTGCAGCCCAGACCCGGGTCTGCAATGAATTCCCTCTTGAACTTGCATCAGTGAACGGCCTCCTGGTGATTTGTGGGGATCATGACCTGGGCACAACACAAACCTGGAAGAAACCTCCATCCTCAAAGACTTGGAAAAGGCTGTCCTGGAACCTGCTTGGAGGTTGCAAAAACCATCCCTCTGGTGGTGGCCTGAGCAGATTACTTCAACCCCAATGTTGCCCTGAACGTTGCATTCAAGATTTGAGAAGATTAGGACTGCTAAGTGCTTTCTCGCATTTGGACAGTGCTGTATTCCACTTTCTGGAATGAGAAATCATGAGAAAATACTAAGATGCCTCAGGAACAGTACACCCATCACCGGGACACCATGCCTGGCTCTGAGGGGCCTCAGGTATACAAAGTGGGGATTTATGGCTGGCGGAAAAGATGCCTGTATTTCTTTGTGCTACTCCTGATGATTTTAATACTGGTGAACTTGGCCATGACCATCTGGATTCTCAAAGTCATGAACTTCACAATTGATGGAATGGGAAACTTGAGAATCACAGAAAAAGGTCTAAAGCTAGAAGGAGATTCAGAATTCTTGCAACCTCTCTACGCCAAAGAAATCCAGTCCCGACCAGGTAATGCCCTATACTTCAAATCTGCCAGAAATGTTACAGTGAACATCCTCAATGAACAGACTAAAGTACTAACTCAGCTGATAACAGGGCCAAAAGCCATAGAAGCTTATGGCAAAAAGTTTGAGGTAAAGACGGTTTCTGGAAAATTGCTCTTCTCTGCAGATAACAATGAAGTGGTAGTAGGAGCCGAGCGATTACGAGTTTTAGGAGCAGAGGGCACAGTGTTCCCTAAATCTATAGAGACACCTAATGTCAGGGCAGATCCCTTCAAGGAACTAAGGTTGGAGTCCCCGACCCGGTCTCTGGTGATGGAGGCCCCAAAAGGAGTAGAAATAAATGCAGAAGCTGGCAACATGGAAGCCACCTGCAGAACAGAGCTGAGACTGGAGTCCAAAGATGGAGAGATTAAGTTAGATGCTGCGAAAATCAGACTACCTAGACTGCCTCATGGATCCTATACGCCCGCAGGAACGAGGCAGAAGGTGTTCGAGGTCTGCGTCTGCGCCAACGGGAGGTTATTCCTGTCCCAGGCGGGAACCGGTGCCACCTGTCAGATAAACACCAGTGTCTGCCTGTGAGAGACCATCTGTAGTGGACACTGCCGGCAGCACCCAGGCCTTTCTTGGCTTTAGACCCTGGCTGCCATCTATTTTTACTAGAAAACGGAAAGCCTATCAAAGACCTGTGTGTATGTGTGTGCGTGTGTGTGTGTATGCGTGAGTGTGTTTGGGTGTGTGGGTGGATATAAATATATATAAATATATATAAATAAATATATATATCCTCTGTAAAAAAAAATTGTTACCAATAAACAAAGGACTGTCATATATGTTATATGTAACAGAAATATATGCCAATGGGGGTATTTAGAACATTTTTGGTTGGCAAAATATATGGGACATAAAATCTATCACTTTAACCATTTTAAATTAAACAATGGAATGGCAGTAAATACATTTACAATGTCATGTGACCACTACCACTACCCATTTTCCATCATTCCAAAGTCTGCACCCATTCAGGATGAACTCCCTATTATACCGTCACTCCTACACCCCAGCCCCTAGTGACCACCGTTTTACTTGCTGTCTCAAAAATCTGACCACCCTAGGGATCACACGTAAGTGGACCCATACAATACTTGTCCTTTAATGTCTCACTTAACTCAGCATAAGGTCTCCAAGGTTCATCTATGTTGCTAGTGTGTGTCAGAATTTAAGGCTGAATAATACTTCACTGTAGGTATTACATTATAGTTTCTTCATTTATCCTGACATTTGGGTTGTTTTCCTGAGGTGCTTTTTAAACTCTGTCTTCAAATGTGATATATGTTTTTGAAAGAGCTCTGCTTTTCCAGCTCTGAAAGATGCTTGGAATAATACCTGGCTTAAATAGATGTTTAAGCTAATTTTCACCATAATGGGTAAATCAATACATTTTATTAGTAATTATACTCTGAATCCTGCTTTTAATAGACCTGTCAGACAAGGGAAATTGCACTCTCCCCTCTACCCCAAACACTAGGAGGACAGAACTTTTTCCTTTTGTTTCCACTTTCAAAACGTCGTTTTATAGCTGGTTTAAAACAAAGGAAGTAAAACCAAAATTATTGATTTTTTTAAAAAAGGAATTTTATCTGAAGCACTTGCCAGAGAAAAGGTAACCAGCACTGGTTGTGTCCAATGCAACCCCAAGGACTATGGAGTCCACGGAGTTCTAAAGGCCAGAATACTGGAGTGGACAGCTGTTCCCTTCTCCAGGGGATCTTCCCAACACAGGGATCAAACCCAGGTCTCCTGCACTTCAGGCAGATTCTTTAACAGCTGAGGCACAAGGGAAGCCCCAACTATCTTGAAAAAAGAAGTCAAAGGGAAGGGGTCAAATGGTTTATCTGCAGCCCTGAACAACAAGGTGGAAAGGAACCCCATTCTCCCCCTTTTTCACAAAGTAAGTAGAAACACATGAGGAACCCCTTTTTATTTGCCTGTACTAGGTGCCATAGAAGAGAGTCTGTTGGTTAGGTGCTGGAGAGAGCCCATTTTCAGAAAGGCGGTTGCATGGGTTTTAGGATCTAAATTAAAGGACGGGGACTAAGACTGAGGGCAAGAGTGAGCTGAAGCTCCCTGCTTGGGGCCAGGCCCCAGCCTGGGGGTGGGGGGGAGGAAGAGGGGGTAGAACCACATGGATTCGGGCCAGAAAAGGAACTCAGCCTGTGTGGCCTCCGTATTCTCCTAAGTCCAAGGCTGAGGCTCAGATAGGTTTTCAGGGAGGCATATTAGCAAATTATCTCTCAAGAGAGTCAAAAACACTAATATGTATATACATGGACAAAGTAAATGTGGTGAAATGTTAACAGGTGAATCTAGGTGAAGGGTATCCTGAAGTTCTTTGCATTCATCTCGCAACTTCTGTAACTTTATTCAACAGTATTTTAAAGTCTAGATGCCAACTCAGAGACTGGAGATGACTCTGCTTTTCTGAGCTTGGATGAGCAGGGGAGGCCACAGGAATAAAATGGAAAAGGTATGGGTTTTGGAGATTCCAAGCTGACTGATGTGAAACTTGGGGAAGTTACCTGACCTCTCCAAGCTTCAGAGTTCCAACATCTATAAATCAGTAGTGAGCTACATCAGGATTTAGACATTATCTCTAAATCCTGTGACTACCTTATGGTCAATAAATGGTTGCAAATGAGAAATAGTGTTTATGATGTTTGTCCCAAAACTTCCTGTGTTCATTCCATTTCACTTTATTTATCAGGAGCTTACACTGGGTATGAGAGTATGCTGAGCCCCAGATGTAAAATAAACACCACACTCCATTAACTGGCAAATATGGAGAGCAGATTATCAGCTTCCTGAATCAAAAGTAAGAGTCTCAACAAGCCACTCTAGATCTTGAAACCACCATATTTAAAAAGGATTTAAGTTACTTCCCTGGTGGCCCAGTGGTTAAGACTCTGTGCTTCCACTACAGTGCACACCAGTTCAATCCCTGGTCGGGGAACGAAGATCCCCTGTGCAGCAACCCCCCAAAACAAATGAGCCCTCACTCTTAATATATGTATTTTTAATAAATTATACCCATGGATGCTATTGCCAACCATTCCACTGATTGTCAGCAAGGCTTACTCAGTTTCTGATGTGAGGCAAAATGCCCCCACTTTGAAGCTATCGCCTCAGGGAGGTAACTCGCATGTTGTCACCTTCTACAATAGGAATGTAAAACCCTAGCTTTATCCAGGCTAAGACAAATTGACCAAAAGGAGGCAAAGGAGTGTGTGTCAATTCTATCAAACAGATCTGAAAGTGGGCGGGGAGAAAGATGGTGCCCCGATATCAACTTCTGTGAGCAGAGTGAGCAGGTCTTCCCGGAAGCCCTGAGGGGACAGAGGACAACAGTCATTTCCCTGAAGACCCCCCAGGTGCTACCTTTACCACTTGGGCTACTGGCCTGTGTATTGAGAATATCTCCATCAGAGGATTTCCCCCCTTTCCCACACTCCTGGATGCATAATACTCAAGAACCTCTCTTAGGTGTCCCATAAGCCAGATTCCAAACTAGAAATCATGAGATTCTGCTCCCCTGTGCAAGGGACTCCCCCTTCCAGCAGCAGGATTAGATGATGGTGGCAACTGCTCTTATAAATAAAACTCACTAGGTGACACACCATCAAAATTGCATACATTAACCATCCCATAGGTCCTAGGAATAAAAATGGGACTACTTCTCCCTACCTTTCATTCATTCATCCTTTCTTGAATGTTTGCTATAGGCTGGACCCTTGGGCAGCAGTGAAAAAGGCAGGGTCTCTCTCTCTCCCTCACGGAATTTATTACTGGTCAACCAGTAACTGTCCAATCACACAATTACAGTATGCAGAGTGGGGAGACATGCATCATACAAGGTGCCCTGACCTGACCTACCCTGAGGGGTCAAAAAGGAAACACACCAGCTGGGGTCTGAAGGGCACCAGGAAGCAGGGAGAAACTGGCACCCCAGGGAGGCAGGGAGCTCCAAGGAGCAAGCACAGCTTCAAGGAGTGAAGCAAGCACTGAGAACAGATGAGGGTACTGTGTGCAAAGTGGAGATCAAGTGGAGCCACTGAAAGTCTTGGATGGGATCTACATGGACAGACTTTATTTCAGGAACACTGAGAAGTCTCTGAAAGGTTTGAATCAGACAGGAACACAATCACATTTATTCCTTTAAAATACGATCCAGAGAGGCCTTTCGCTCACCATTCCCCCATCCCTACCTCCATGCACGCCTTTTGTGCAGCCTCTACCAGGGGCATTGTCCCCCAGAACTGCAACTGTCTGCTTTTCTGTCTGGAGCAACTGAAACACCTATTTTTTCAGTGCAACAGAAAGAGAACAAGAGAATTGCACACTCTTCTAATATTCAAGAGGCTACATGAGCTTTTAATTTTAACTATCTCAGCCCAACACTGTAACAAAGCTCAGTCATTTTTATACTCAGGACTGGTGGTTTTAAAACTTTAGCCTGTACCAAGTACAGCTGGAGAGCTCGGTAAAAGGGACTGCTGGGCCCTGTCCCAAGAGTTTCCAAATTTGGTGGGTCTGGGGTGGGAAGGGAGAGTTTGCACACCCCTGAAAAGCCCCAGGTGATGCTGCTGCTACTGTGGGTCTAGGACCACACTTGGAGAACCAGCCATCCCTTCCCACACAAGGCAGTCAGTTACCAGGAGAAACCTATGGCATTAGTGCAACGACAAAAAATTCTTTTTAACCAGAATCTGTAGCTTGGAATTCAAAGCGAACCTGCAAAAACAGATTTTCTTGAGTGAGCAAATCTGCCTGGCTTTTACACCTAGAAATCGGCCTCGCGCTGGGTCCCCCTGACAAGCTTTGGCAGCCACTCGGGCACAGATTTCTCGAATCCCCAAGCCTTAGAAGTGGGAAATATTGCAGAATTCACCAGTCACAGCTACAGGACTCCGGAAGAGTGACACAGGGTGGCAAATACAACTTCTGCAGCACACCAGACTTCAATCTGGTGCATGACATGCAAGAGCCTACATCCACAGCCCAGGCTAACCAGTGACGACCCTGGGGCTCCCACTTGCAGTGGGTCAGAGACAGACAACAGCCCAAGCCTCTCCTTAGACTGTGTGTGCTCCTGCACAAAGTCCTATGAAATGCCAGGCACTGCTTGGTGAGTAGTCAGATACCACTCACCAATTTTCTAAATTGCTAATCAGATAACTGCTGTAATCATTAATTCTGCAGCCATTCTACATTTGAATACACAAAATAAAAAATAATTAGACCAAAACAATCACATTGGTCTAAAAGCACACTAACGGACAAAATTAGTTTATTCAAATTTGTTGCAACATTTATCAAAACACTTGGCTGGTCAATTTGCTTAATGAGTATTGACTTTTCCCTTAATTTTTCTTGGGTGACATTCAGTTAGAGCAATACATTAAGCCTGCTACCCCTCTGCAAAGGATTCTTGAAGACCAGCTCCAGTTTGAAATGATTTCTTCTCAATCTCTTCACAGAAAACCAGAAGGAAATGTCTGAAAATGATCTTGCTCTATTTTCCAGAATTTTTTTTTAAAAAAGTCTCTACTATGCCCACTTTTACTTCTTCTTTCAATGGCTTTAGAATAATGGCTGTCCCTAAATACAGGAGGAAAAGGGGGCCAATTCTAAATTGTTACCTTTTAGCATGTAATTTAAATCAATGGCCAATTGGAGGAAACTCAAGTTGGAGGAAGGAAATTTCGTATTTTTGGAAATCTAAATTAATATTATGTCAAGTCCTGGCAGCATTTTTTTCAAATGACTATAATTAGAGATATGCAAATTCTTCACTGGGGGAAAAAATGCTGAAAGAGAAAAATGCACCTAATTAAGTAATGATTTTATCTTTATTAGATGATATTAAATGTGCAAATGTGATTTAATCCTTTTGTAACTATAAAATAGAACTGTCTCCTTTAGAACTCAAGGAATATCAACCCAAACAAATAATGGCAGAAGTGGGTGGCTTTTTACACCTTTTCCTCAGAAACAACAGCCCAGAGATGACTTCCTGGTCCTCAGATAATTTCAACCATTACATTTTGTACCACTAAGTTTAGAATATGCTTAGGTGTTCAGCATAAAGTGACCAGTTTTCAGATAGTTAAAAGCATTAACTTTTCTATCACACATTCTTATATTTTGAAAGAAAATTACTTTTAAATAAGACAGCTATTATTAGTGATTTGATGTTTTAAGACTTTTCTATTTTGCTAGCAGACCCAAAGGTTACCAATTTTATGTTAAAAGGCCCACAGATATTCTGGCAAGATGGTGGTGGGAGCGTAATTCATTGAACCTCCCCAGTTCATCCTAACCACAAAAACAGACAAATATAGCAGAATAAAAAACCCACAGATAGCATCTACAACAAACCCAGGTGATAAGGTATCCCCATGAACCCTGTGCATGAAGGAAGTGGGGACAAACTACCAGGAGCTTGAAGAACTGCCACTAGGCACTCACTGGAAAGGTCCGAGTCCCCATTCTGGAACACCCACAGAAGCTGGCAGACTACTCTACAGGTTCCAACTTCCCTAGAAGCGTAGAGGGATTGTGTCCCATGTATTTCTAATGTGCTAGAATGTTCTGGGGGTGGGGGGTGTCTAATCCCTATGAACCAACAAACTAAGTCAAAGCTCCACATGGAGGAAAAACTGCTAAGGATGAATCTAAGATGAGTAAAATGGGGCAAAGGAAAGATTCAGTCAGGTAAGAGCTGGGGACAGAGACCAAAAAGTTAAGATCTTAGGAGTAGAAAAGTCAAGTCCATTTTTTAAACCACTTCATGAAAACAGTGTAAGTGGGTTCTTTAGAAGTGTGAAGCTAGAAAAGCTATAATGGTTCTACTAAGAGTATAGGAAAACTAAAACCCATAGTGAACAACAAAAAAGAATCACAACTGAATTCCAAATGTTTTATTTAAAGAAAGAGTAAGGAACAGAATCACATCCTTAGTATAGACAATAAAATCATGCCAGTAAGACACATATGAAAACTATAATACTTCAAAAATGAGCTAAAAGAAGTCAAAAAGTTATAAAGAATAGACTAAATCAGAATATTACAGTCATAAATGAGCTGACTGATTGAATATATTATATATGTGTGTGTAACTGAATCACTATGTTGTATACCAGAAATTGACGTAACATTGTAAATCAACTATATTTCAAGTAAATAAAAAAGGAAAAAAAATGAGCTTACTGGAGAAAAGATTTGAAAAATGGAGATAAAAAAACTAAGAATTAAAAATGAAAGAAAAAAATCATTTCAGAAACAAAGGGTAAATGAAAAGAACACAAGAGCAAATAAAATGAATAATGCCTCAAAAGAAGTAGAAGAGAAGGAGGGAAATGTTTTAATTCTATCAAATTATGAAGATATTAAAAGGATTTGAGAGAAAATGGTCAATATAAAAGACGGGCAAAGAAGATCTAACATACACACAATGGGAGCTCTAAAAGCCAAAAGGAAGAATAGAACCAACAGCAAAAGCTGCACTGTAAGCAAATTTAAATTTATAGTCGAGCCCAGGTCCCCTGCATTGTCGATCGATTCTTTACCATCTGAGCTACCAGGGAAGTAGCACATTGTGTCCCTGGGGGAAAAAAAAAAAAAAATCAATGCAGAGCATCTAACACTACAGAACTACTAGACTTCAAAGAATAAAGGTACCTTTGGGTATCTAGACAAACATATCAAGCTAAATACGAGGGAAAGGTAGTCAAATTGCCAGCAGACTCTGACAACACTTTATGGCAAAAGACAACATAGTAAAATATTAAAGATCCTTGAGCAAAGAAAAGATGAGCCAAGGATTTATATCAAACAGCCTGACTTTTAAGTATAAAAGGCAAAGGCTACAGACAAGCTCCTGTGAACATAATTCAGGAAATACTTCCCATGAGTGCTTTCTGAGGTACTTTAGAGAATGAGCTACAGAAAACCAAAATGTCAGGAAAGACAAGACATAAGCCCTGGTGGCAAGCATTACATATACATTTACTTGCAGAACTAAGATTAAATGATGATTAAAAAAGGATATAGCAGAATATTTGACTGCTATATATTGTGATAAAGTAATTTTGGTGCAGTTTCAGAAAAGTTAGGGGATAGAGGAGTATCTGCAAAGCAGAATATGCTTGCTGATTGCCTTAGAGATAGTAACTGGGAGTACAAGAATATCTCTTCAAATCCCAAGCTAGGAGAGAAAAGGCAAAGAACAGACTAGTAACTCATTTAAATGTTACTCACAGAAGGCAACCAATAGGAAATTGGGCCCAGAAAGAGTGAACCAAGAGTATCATATAAAGGTATCAGTATAAAGGCAACCTTTAGAACAAAAGCTAAAAACTTTGCAAGTACTCAACAGTATATCCAAAACAGGGAAAGAAAATAAAATTATAGAGGAACACACCATCTACTGATGCTATCTTGTTAAAAAAGAAATCAAATCTGAGTATAATCATACCTCTATATGACAAATTTTCAGGAAATTCAGGGAACAGAACATAGTTAAACAGCACCACAGGAATGCAGGCAGCAGCACTTGGACTGTGAAAAACTGCAAAGGACAAATCCTCAGTTTCTTCAACAAACACTGGGGAATAGAGCCTACAAATTAGAAATGACTTAAAGGCAGTATCAACCAATTGACGATGTGGCTCTTGTGTAGGTTCTAGCAAAAATTTATACGTTCACATATGTTTTCATATTTACTTTCAATAAGGAAAATGTAAATCCTGGATGCTCAGTGACATTTACTGATTTGGAAGGCTGTGACACTGGCATCATTATGTCCAGGGAAGGGAATCTTTCTATTTTAGAACTACGTACTGGAAACATTCTCAAATGAATTTCTACAATGCTTGAGACAGGCTTCAAAATAATGGGTGGGATGGATTCCCTGGCAGTCCAGTGGTTAGGACACAGGCTTTCACTACCATGGACCAGGGTTCGATTCTTAGTCAGGGAACTAAAGATCCCACAAGACACATAGCGCGGCCAAAAAAAAATAAAATGGGAGGACGAAGTAAAGAAGAAAGACTGATGCTGGTCCAACTGCTGAAGTTGGATGATGGGTATATGAGGGTTCGTTACATTTGTCTCCGAATGTGAGATGGTCCCATAATTGTTATATGTATGCCTGTGTACATGCTATGTCAATTCAGTCATGTCTACTCTTTGTGACCCTACGGACTGTAGCCAACCAGGCTCCTCTGTCCAAAGAATTCTCCAGACAAGTTCTACAGTGGGTTGCCATGCCCTCCAGGGGATCTTCCCAACTCACGGATAGAACTCACATCTCTTAACATCTCCTGTATTGGCAGGTGGGTTCTTTACCACTAGCACTACCCGTGAAGCCCCAACACGCACACATATAGATACACTTACATTTCTATGTATTTTAAAGGTATATATTTATATAGTTTTTAAAGTTATCGTGAGATCCAGTCCCTCCATCTTGAAATAAAATGGCTGCTAATAAGTTTTCAAATAACCCAGGAAATAGCTGAGAAGTCACAGGCTGCTCTCTTGTTTTCTTCAACCCTTCCCTAGTCAACTGAGAGCAAACTTAAACAAAGTCTATTACATTTAGGCCCTGATGGTCTCACCCAAAACAACAGGTGCTAATGAATGATGATGACACCAGAGTTTTATTTTATTTCTATTCTCAGCTTAGAAACACTAGTCTTCCATTAAATCTAGACCAAGTGCTTTAAAGCAACTGATTTCATAAGTACTTAAGCACCTGCACTTGTATACCTAAAGCTGTTAGTTGATCAGAATTGTTAACTGACACTGTACCAAGCACCTGAGCACCCTCCTTAATGCCGTCATTAAGTAACCACAGCTGCACTCAGTGGGGATGCCTTCTCTCCCATACGTAACTCCTGAGGGTACCACTTGCTGTCCCCAGACAGTCTTCATCTTGGATTCTTTCCCGAGGATCGACACTAGTACCAAAGGCAGCTCGAGTCCTGCTCCATGCCCAAGAGTGGACAGAGGAGGAACTTTCCTGTCTTGTGTACCAAGAGTATCCACTCTCCCTGAGGGGAACCCTTGATTTGAAACTGGAGGGCTTATCACTTCATGGACCTCTGAAAGTTCATCCGAAGGCTAAAATGCAAAGAAGTCATCCTGTCCTCCCATCCAGGCTACTGCAGTAACAATGGAGTGGAAACACCATGCCCAGCATGACAAGACAGTGGCTAAATTGTGTTTTAGCTTCACCACAACCTGCGTGCTTTGTCAGACTCAAAGCGCTAAATACAGATATCATTGAAAACTGAAGATGGTCAATTTCGACAAGAAAAAGATGAAAGAAAGTGAAAAGGAGGTACAGAGCCTCCCGTCCTTGGAGACAGACTGGAGAGCATTCTTCAGCCTGTATCCCTGAAGCATCTCTCTCAGCTGTGAAAAACCATTCTGGTCCATTCTGAGAAAAAATGGTTCCAAACCTACAGACGGATGACGGACTTTTGGCACATTCAAGGCTCCACAAACTCCTGAGAAGTGAAGACATTCCCTGGCATTGTGGACACTTCTGTCATGCACTTTGGTACATCCCTCAACAGTACAGTCTCATACCTTCTAGAGAGGCTGAAGTTACAAAGACAAGAGCCATGACAAGCTGGGAGGCTGGTATGTGCTCAGCCCTTGAGGGCACCAGAGAGGCAGACAGGACTCAGGAGACTAACATCTCACAAAGCTCCTCCTTAGTTGCCGCAACTTGGTTCTCTCTCCATTCCCATCTCTCTCCATTTTGCTTCCTCTGGCCCCTCCTTCCCTGTGACTCCCAACCCTCTGAGAAATATTGCTTTTCTTTACTTCTTTCTTTAATTGACCCTAATGTAAAACTGAAATAAATCTAAATAAAGCTGCTTTCTCGCTGAGAGACCCTAGAGTTTTTCTTTCTTCTGGGCTCTTTGTAAACCTGGGCTCATGAAAGGAAAAGAATTCATTAGAACATAAGCCCCCAAAGGACAAGGATCTGTGCCTGTACATGGCTATGCCCCGCCACCGCATCAATAATTATTTGTAAACAAATCTATAAATTCCTGGTGCATGTAGGGTTCATTGAAAAGATACCGAAGGGATGAAGAGAATGAAGCTGTAAACCTTAAGCACTATAGCTTTATGCCCAGAGGTGCTGTTCCAAGATTCCCACATGGAGAGAGAAGCCACCTGCACCTGCCGGGACTGTGCTCACCTGCCTGGCTTGTGCTCACCCAATGGCAGGCTGCTCACTACCATAGCACTTTTGGTATCCTGGCCAGCCTCTCCTTAGAAGGCACTCATTCTGAAACTAAAGTGATCATTTAAAATAATATCTCTTGAAAATGCTGGAATGGAAATTAGGCTACACATTCAGATCTCCTTAAAAAATTCATAAACCCTTCTACATATGCTAGTTTATTTTAAAAGACTGGAAAGAGAGTTCTTTTTCATGAAAGTGAGCTAGAAACTTGCCTACAATTTCCCCATAGTAAATATCCTAACTATACTAAAATAACGAGAAAAACACTTAAACATCCCAATTAACTGTTTTCAAGGGGCGATTCTAATGACGTATTTTTAGAGAAAGGATACTAGTTTAATCTAACTAATGACGAAAAGCCTAAAGCCTGTGCGGTTTTACCAGGCTGTTTCTTGAGATGAAAATCTTCCGTCAGCCATTAAAAAAGAAATCTACATTGTGAAGAACATGAGGGAAACACATTTTTAACATTTTACAAATTATAAAACACCTTTAAAAGGAGCCATAGTCTTTCCAAGTAGAATAATTCTCAATTTAAGCCATTTTAGTCTTGTTTTCTTTAAAACCTGTCCTAGCCAAGTAGAAAAACAGCCAAAGGCCACAGAAAACGACTAATATTTCCCCCAGAAGTCAAATCTACATTAGATCCATTTCTATAAATACTTCCCTTCCAATAAAAAAGAGACACCAAACAATTACCAAACCTGATAACGCCGCCTTCGTTCAAACCCTGCAAAGCAATTCCCCAGCTAAATCTGCATAGGCCATTATATTTAACTTACTGGCAGCCCTGACTGTTTTCAAGAATTTTAAAACGTCCTTTGAAATAATCTGAGTCACCTGAGGTAAAAACCAAATGTTTTTGCTTCACTAAAGAACTTCAGAGATACAAAGTAAGGACTTCTCCTCTTTTCATTTACCATATTATTTTTTAATCCATTAGGTCAAGTACAAGGCATTCCCTGGAAAATACCATCATTCACACCTTTATCTCAAATAATAAGAGATCCACCTCTCACAAAAAGCTACCTCCTCCCTGAGGATCACTACTTTGGAAAGGGCAGTAACCAGCACCCCTCATTACCTTTTTAATTACCTTCTTAATGCAGGGCTAGGGAACCCAGAGGAGATCAGAATTCTTTTCAAGGCTTGAGAGTGTTACTTGCTGCTGGGGTTTTTTGTTTGTTTGTTAAACAAATGAATTTATGCATATGCATAAATTTATGTTCCATACCTGAGTTACCATTATAATAAATATTTAAAATTTGTTAACAAGCTAAGACTCAAAGATTATCTCTTGCTACTATTATATGTTGAGCAAACAAATCTGTGATCTTGGCTGGGGGCGAGGGTGGGTAGGTGGGAAGGCAGGGGAGGGTAATCAGCCCTGGACTTAAAAGCAACTCCAAGTACATATCAGTGGACCTACTCGATGCGCACTGTGCATACTGTGTGTGTATACGTGCATACGTGTATGCGCGTGCACTGCGCACAGTGTATATGCGTGTGTTGGTTGCTCAATCGTGTCTGGCTCTTTGCAACTCCAGGCTCCTCTGTCCATGAGATTCTCCAGGCAAGAATACTGGAGCAGGTTGCCATTTCCTCCTCCAGGGGATCTTCCCAACCCAGGGACTGAACCCAAGTCTCTTCAGTCTCCTGCATTGGCAGGCAGGTTCTTTACTACTAGCGCCACCTAGGAAGCCCACAATATATGTAATACCATGCAAAAGTGAGACCTACACTCTTCCTAAAATTACTTCTCTGAGTAAGCACCTACTTGACCAGTTGACACTTATAAAAATCTCATCACATATGGCATTATAGGAAATACTGCAATTACTGAAGAAAAATCCAAGTGCCCTAAAAATTATCCTATCTCATATTCTGTTAGTCTCCACAGAGATTGTTTTCTACAAGAGTCTTTCAGCTAACTGTCAGCCTCTGCTTCTGTTGTTCACACCCTGACCAACTGCCCCACTATTCAAGGTTTAACTTGGCTTCCAAATCTTCCTTGCAATCAGCCATTCTACCTGAGAAGTGAAACTTATTCCTTCAGCCCAATACAATACAATATGTGTCTTACTTAGCTTCTGGACCCGAACTGTTATTTAAGTCTTATTATAAATTTTACTACATTAGCATCTACCTAGCACTTCTGTTTCCATAGATTCCCAGCTCCTTCAAGGCAGGAAATCACATCTCAGAAATCTTCATGCATGACGACATGACAGGTGAAATGATGTAATCAACTAGAGGCTGCTGAATTGCAGTTCCATTTCTACCACCTTCCCCTGCTGGATGGTCGGCTGATTTAACAACTGCCACTGAACCATGACCACCAAATGACCAAGGGGCAGATGCCAAGGGAAGTGAAAATGCTGGGCCAGCCCCAGAGCAAACAGTCCATCCCTGAGTAATCAAGGGGAAAGGGCTTCCTTTATCCTTACGGACGGACCTCAGCCTGTGTTCAGCATGGCTGACTCTGTCTCAGAATCACCACTCAGTCAGGCAATCACAGACTATAGCCATTCTTAGGTCAGGGCTAATTATGGCTGATTATAGATTACTCTAGACCTCGAACTTCCTTGTTTTTATTCTGGCCCTCAGCTTAAGCTATCGCACTGTACAATTCATTCTGCAGTTATTTTCACCATCCCCACCTCCAATGCATCCATCAATAACCCAATTTTAGGTGCAAGTTCCTTATTGGCTACCTTCAATATAACCAAAAATTGCGAAGATTCTGTTAGTCTACCCAGAATTGATGAGAAACACTCCACTCCACTGCCACGGCAGTGAAGAGAGAAAAGGGACTGGTTATTTTATTTAGCAAAGATTTCAGGTAGGCCCCTCAAGAGTCATCATACCAACTGAGGGGCACAGGACCTAATCATTTAAAGATGAAAATTACTTACTTGGCTTTTGTCACACCTGCAGCCAAGACCCTATAACTAGTTCTGGTAACACAATAAAGTCTTTCCAACCCTTCCAATCAAAGGATTTTCCACACACACAAAAAAACAAAAAAACCTGACTTCCTTTCTGGGGCAATTTAAACTAGTCTTATTTAGTCCCATTCTTCACTCTTATTCTGCAAATATTTGAAGACTGTCATTCACTAAACCTCCCTTCACCTTATCTTCTCCAGGCTTAATAAACCCAATTTCTTTAAGTTGCTTTCAAAGGGTCTATTTCCCAAAGCTTTAATCAACTCTATATCCTCTTCTATACCTAAAACATCCATTTTATTCTCTGAGAAAACCAATAAACATACTTTTTAAGTGGTCTAATGCAGAGAATAAATGCAGAATTATCTTCCTGTCTGATTTCTTTTCAGGGAAATTTACTTTTCGTTACATGACTGGTACACAACACACAATTCTTTCTAATCCCCAAATCCTACTGTAACATTACAGAGCCATGTTCTGCTGACCTTTAGAGCTTAAGTTTTATTTTTCACTTGGACCTGACCCTAAGAAGAATTTCATTTATATCTATCATAGTTTCTGTGAAATTGAGTTTCAAGAAAATGCAGCCTGTAAGTAACCAGAGAACAAACACAGCATCACATGCCCTCTTTCAAAAGGGCTCATCCTCTTAGCTTTATTTCTGTTAATTCCATAGCACCCCCAGTTCTGTTGCCACACCCCCAGTAACTCCTGTTCCCCCTCCTCACTATCTCATCAGGGACTGGCAAATCCAAGATGCCTGTAAATCTGCCAAGTGAATGAACCAAGTCTGCCACCTTTATCTTCCTCTTATTTCTAAAGGGTTCCTCTTTCTCTCCAGAGCATGCACCCCAAGACCCAAGTGCTCAGTTCTTCATCCAAAGACCATCTAATCATCTAGAGTGTGACTGATGGACCCCTGCCCAGCTCCCCACTAACACACAACACTCAGTCAAAGGCTTAACCCCATTCCAACAGAGGCTCAGAAACTCTCAGATATTTGTACACCCATGTTCATAGCAGCATTCTTCACATTAGCCATAAGGGGGAAGCAACCCAAGTGTTCACTGATGGATGAAGGGATAAACTAACTGTGGTAGACACGTACATGTACCTGCACTACCTTCCTTAAAAAGGAAGGAAATTCCAACACACACTACCACATGGTGGTGGTTTAGTCACCAAGTCGTGTCTGACTCTTGCAACCCCATAGACTGCAGCCCACCAGGCCCCTCTGTCCATGGGATTCTTCCAGGCAAGAATACTGGAGTGGGCTGCCATTTCCTTCTGTAGGGAATCTTCCCAACTCAGGAGTCGAACTAGGCAGATTCTTTACTGACCGAGCTATGAGGGAAGCCCTGAACCTTGAAGACAGTATGCTAAATGAAACAAGCCAGTCACAAAGACAGGTACTGAATGATTTCTCTTATGTGAGGTCCATGGAGTGTCACAATCATACAGACAGAAAGTACAATGATGGTTGCCAGGAGCTGATGGACTTGAGAGTTGGCTGAGAGCGCTAGGTCTTTGTAAGATGGAAGTGTTCTATCTTACATAACAATGTGAAGATAATACCACTGAGCAGTACACCAAAAAATGTTTACAATGGTAAACTTTACATTACGTGTATTTTACTAAAACTGAAACACAGACACACATTCCTTAGTTACATCAGCCCACCCAGCAAAGGGGTGCCCATGTTTTCGGAGCTGGTTGGGGAAGTGTGCATCAGAACAAAATGGTGGCACAAACAGCCCTGGACTAGTGAGCAAAGCTGGGCGGGCCACTACTGGGTCAAGTCTACCATAGTAGACTACAAAAGTATTTTGCAGAATCTGGACCAAACCCAACACTAAAGTGACCCTCCCCGACCAATGATCCTTGAGGCTAATCAAAGTCCACCTTTCCAGCCTCTTCCCTCCAATTCCTTACCCCTAGTCCTAACACGAATTGAATCTTCAAATTAGATCTTAATCTCTTGCTCCCTCTTTCAAGAGTTTTTTTTTTTCAATACAAGCCTCAACTACAGACACTCTGCCCTTTTTTAAAGTGTAGAACTTAGTGTCAAATATTATCTCCCATATGAACACTGACCCCTGATCTCTATCACATGCCCACCAAGATGTAAACTCCTCTCCTTTGAAATACTGCCTGGGTACTCTGCACTTCATATGACACCAAATTCTACTTTGAATTGATGGTTCTGCTCTCACTTTATTCCTCCACAGCCCAGGAGTCCATACATACAGTACCTGCAAGGACCAAAGCATAGGGATTGATCATCCTTTGCTAAACTGAATCTGAAATGCTGACTGAGCAAAGCTCTATACAAGTGCTGGAGAACAGGCAAGAGTTTAAACTAGTATTGACTGAGCACTGCTGTGTGCCCAGTAGTGGGAGTAATGGACAAGCCCAGCTTGGTCCTTCAACAGCTAGGGAAGAACTTGTTACAGTCACGGAGGAGCCCCTCCCTCTCCAGGCTTTCGATGCCACTTTACAAGGCATAGGGTTCAGGGAACCTCTGTGAGCTACACTTACTTATTCACATTGAAAAAATGGCCATCTACAGAACTTTCCCCTCCTAAACTTTTATCCAGAAAGCAGCACCCCCTTTTGTAGAAAGCAGCTATGAATAAGGTTAAACATAGAACCAAGGAGAGAACTAAGCACAACACTAACGAAATCTTTAAAACAAACAAAAGCCATTTAAATTAAATGGTTACACTTCAGGATTTCCCTGGTGGTCCAGTGGTGAAGACTCCATGCTTTCACTGCTGCGGGCGCAGGTTCCATCCCTGCTCAGGGAACTAAAATCCCGCATATCTCTCCATGAGGTCAAAAAAATATATAAAAGTAAAAAAATAACAATAAATGGATAAACTTCATCTTGATCTGGGCTTCCCTGGTGGCTTAGATGGTGAAGAATTCGTCTGCAATGCAGGAGACTTGGGTTCGATCCCTGGGTCAGGAAGACTCCCTGGAGAAAGGAATGGCAACCCACTCCAGTATTCCTGCCCCATTCCAGTATTTCTGGAGAATTCCAAGGACAGAGGAGCCTGGTGGGCTACAGACCATGGGGCCGCAAAGAGCTGGACCCGACTAGAGCGACTAACACTAACTAACTTGTCTTGATTAATACTAAGACAAACCCCTCTATATAACCTGGTTTTAAACTATTTCTAAATTTCTTTCCTAAGAGATAAAGCTAAAAAAGAAACATTAAAATCAGCATGATGGTGGAGTTTCCATGCTTTCCCTGTAAGGGACGCTATGCAAAATGTGTTTTGTGCATAATCTAATTTTCTCCTTTCAGTAGCCCTATGCCATTCAATCCCATTGTACGGGTGAGGAAATAAAGCTTGAGTGAGGTGCAGGGTTTGATCCCAGGTCACAGAGCTGGCAAGAGGTAGAACTGGATAAAAACCCAGCTTGACAATTTCAGAGCCCAAGCTCCTAACTCAGATGCCACATGCCCTGAATAGCAATTTCGCATAAACTTTAAAGTTAGCAAAAGCCTTCAAAACATAGCTGTCAGAAAGGTATGCAGCCAAAGATATCTAGCAAAATCATTTCATAACTAAAAGGTAAGCACTAAAGCTAAAGCATAAGATGAATGGAAAAAATTAGGAAGGATAAATATTTTCATTGGAGAAATCTAGGGGTTTTTTTTCTCCTGAGGAAAAAATAGTCCAAGATCTGCTCAATCTCTAAGACTAGTGATTCCCAACTGTTATGTCAAAAGCTATATAAAATTCAAGACAAAAATTAAAGTTTATTTCATTTTAAAAGCTGTCAAAATCTGTTGGTATCTGCATGCAAGGATTATAAAGAGAAATAGTCAAATTCTACACACTTATGAAGTTTCTTCATTTGTTAGGTGGCTATCCCATCCCAGATCATGGCACCAAGTATTTTTACAAGAATTTATTTCTAATCTTTAAAGTAATCATATTAGAGAAGGCATTAATCCCATTTTAGGGATAGCAATAATTTCTAATTTATAAATAATAATTATGTATTGAACTTGACATATATTGAGTTTGTACCATGAGTGTGCCAGGCTGCACCATGCTAAAAAACTTTATATGCAGCCACATATTTACTGGCACAGAGAGGTTAAGTAATTTTCCCAACATCACATAGCTAAAACTAGGATGAAAGAGGGAAGCTCAGCAGGAGTAAGCAATTCCTTCCAAGGTCACAAAGCTGTTAGTCATAGAGTCAGCAGACTAAGACAAGGCTGTCTTTATTCCTTAGGCCTGTGCTCCTTCCACTAGGCACCTGCAATATCCCACCTGTTTTCACTGGAGCCAAAGGCTAAATGCCTAAAAGCCTGACTGGCAGTAGAGAGGGATTGTCTAGAGCAACAGAAGAGCTGAAGTCCCATGGAAACAGGCAATTTTCAATTCTTCAAGAGAATTGGGAAATCTAGATTTTGATACAAATTCTCCATATTTTAAATACTTCCCCAATGTTTTCTAAAAAAGCATTATGTGAGCCAAACAAAACACATCCAAGTAAGGGCTATCCGTTTACAATTAAGTGTCTGAAGTCAAAAGATGGGCTGTCTCAGGTCCAAAATGTCAGAAACCAGAGCTAATAAGCCAGGCTTATTCACAAGTCCTCTCTACTTTCAACAATGATTTACACTGAATTCACTCTAGATTCGAACTTTTCCCTCTGGTAAGTCCCTTGTAGGCCCTCTTCACTCTGGATTTGCAGCCATGAAAATATCTATTCAAGTTACAGAGACCACGTGTGAAATTTTGCATGCCTAAGGCTTCTTCAAATGTCTTTCAGTGCCTGATTTTACAAAGACACCAAACATGAACGCTGCAACATATAGCACTTCCCACTGTCCGCTGTTAAACTAAATTCATTCTGGAAAATACTGTGGCAGCCTTGACCATTGCCTTGAGGGATCCCCGCACTGCAGTCCAGCTTCAAGAATTCCGCTCAGGACACACCGTGGCTCATTTCCTGGTATCCTTTAATCAGCTGGGGAGACTTGAGGAAATGAGTCAAAATCCTAAGGGCAACTTTTAGCGGCCGTCAACAACAGCAGCAAAATCCATCACCACAACAACATCTGTACATAAACGTGCTCCAAGGGAAGCCCACAGAATAACTTGGCACACCATTTGTTTAGGGGAAGAAAGGTTTTGAGTGGTGAACTGCATTATAACTCATGGTGCTCATCCAGGGCAAACAGCCAAAGATGTTATCCATCGCTGGGGGTTTTCTTTCTCACAAGTTCACCACAGGTATACGATGCAAAGACCATTTTTTTTTTTTTAATACAGTGGGGTTGGAAAAAAATTTCAACTAACTTGCATCATTGTTTTAGAGACAGCGCATCTTCATTTTGGAGGGATTCTAACTGGAACACCTAAAGCTCTCATGCTGTGCTAAGTCCCTTCAGTCGTGTCCAACTCTTTTCGACCCCATGGACTGTAGCCTGCCAGGTTACTCTGTTCATGGGACTCTCCAGGCAAGAATACTGTAGTGGGTGCCCTCATACCCAGCGTCAAAAGGGGAGCTATCATACATACATATCATACATACCCCTGGGGAGCTATCACTGAGTGACTCCCCCTTCAATGAAACTTCCCTCAAATTGAGAACTCTAACTCAGACACCCTGTGACAGGCAATTCAAGGTCTTTTTTCACCAACGTTGGGAAGGAAATAATCTTGGGCAGCCTATATTCCCAGAACCTCCAACAATGCCTAGCATATAATATGTAATAGTTTCAAATAAATCTCACTTTATAACTGATTAAGAAATCATGTGAATGGATATACACCTGGGCAGATGGGGCCACTCTCAGGCTTCACCACTGATTATTATGGGAACTGGCTTATTCTCAGCCAGCTTCTCCAGCTTTGGTAGGGATGGTAACAGGACTACCTCCAGGGCTTACCGAGAGGACTGGAAATTTCAGGCAATGGACCCCAGCACGGAATCTGACACTAATGTTAAATTTAAGGCACAATAGAAAAACGTGTTGCAATAACACAGCATGAGTGATTCATAAAGCCTTAAAGGAAAAAAATGTATGGATGGGTGGGAGAGAACAGAGAGGGCATAAATTATCCGGGTTTCCTGTACAAGACCGTCATGTTATTTCCAGCAGGATAATAATCCAGAATGTTCTGCGTCCAGCTGCTGAGGATGACTTTAGCCTCACACCTGCAGGAACGAGGGCAGGGTATGATTCACTATTCCTTGCAAGTTCATCCTGCTGGGTACAGGAGTTGTAAACATGGGGTGGGGGGTGGGGGGAGTGGAAGATCACGCAGAGTGGGCACCTCATAGCCCTCAAAGGGAAACTGAAGGCGAGCATGTGGATTGGAGAGAATACATACCTCCCTGCTTTAACCAGAGGCAGACGAACAGGGTACCACCAAGGAGTCTCTGTGACCAGGAGAGACAGTGAAATTTCAAGGAGGCAGGAAGGATTCAGGGGAAAAGCTCAGAAGAAATAGAGAGTCTCTGCTCATGACACTGAAAGAGGAGAATTTGGGACCCAAAGGATCCTCATGGTGCAGATCCCTCACTACCCTGTGGAGAACCCTGTGCTCCCCTGAATTTAAGGGACTGGCACAATGGCAGGCAGCCAATAAAAGCTGAGGAAAGAACCAGAAAGGCAGCAAGAGCCTTTGTCACTATACTACACTGCCCCCCTCCCCCCGCCCAAGAGCCAGACCTTAAAATCCCCTTTGCCAAAAAATTCTCTAGGATGGAGCAGGCTAATTCTGAGGAAGAAGGAAGATATTCATTTAATTTTCTAAAAAATGAGAAATAGTCTGTGTGGCGGTTCTCGTGCCCCCATCAGGTCCACTGCACATCTCTTAAATGAAATTAAAATATCAAGGCACCAAGCGTAAGGGACCAAACATCTCATTTGAAGCTCAGGCAGTCAAATAAGCCACCGGGAATCCGGCCACTCGTTCATGATCCTTCCTACCTCTCTTCCCCCAAAGGAAAGCCCTCACAATGCCTTAAGATTTTATGGGAACACTGACCAGCAGTCAGAAAACTGACGAGACAGTTCCACAATAGTTCATAGCGATGCTTCCTCTGGAACCCTTGAATTCCAGGTTAGACTCACTTTCTATCCTAATATCATCAAGTTAGCCTTAAGGGTTTAAAAAAAATGACGTGGGAATTAGCAGAGCTTCAAGGGGTTAGCTGGGCGACTTGCACTCGTTTGCGCACCAGCGACACCAAGAAAAAGAGAGAGGGGGCAGGAATGTGATTGAGGGCTTCCAGGAGCCTGCAAATCCTCCTCCTCCACCTGAAGACCCAAGTTCCCGCGCAGATATAACCGATTTTCACAACAGCTTTAAGATTTGCTGAAAGTTCCACTCCATCTCCCACCCCCACCCCCCCACCTTGGGCAGCCGTTAAGTGAATCACGCGAGAGGGTGTGTTGCGATTCTCAATATTCCCAAAGAAAACAGGGACCTGCGATTAGAGGTCGCAGACACCGAGTCGAGGGTCTGGCGAAGCCCCGTCAGCCTGGCCGGGCACTCTGGCCGGGCGTGGGCGGCGGCTGGGGTCGGGGACCGCAATGTCTAGGCGCGCCATCCCTGTATCCCCAGGGAGCAGGCAGTAAACGCAGCCACCAGCCGCTCCGAGGCGCGTTGCAGGAAAGAAACTGCACGCGGCAGAAAGGGGCGAGCCTCGGGCACGGGATGTACAAAAGCAAAGTCTGCAACCTAGCGGCTGCTTTCCACACCCCTGCCCAAGTTGCCTCCGGAGCCGCACCTCCAGGTTCGCGGCCGCAGAGCCGCACGCTGCCCCCCAGCTAAAAGGATAACCGGGGCACCCGAGGACTCCGCAGCCTTCGACTCCGGTCCAGCGGGCCGCCTGGAGTAGAGGAGGCAGCGGGTGCGTCCCCAGCTCTGGGGCACAAAGAGCGCCGCGGTTTGGAAAGCAGCCGCTGCAGAGCAAAGAAAAGGCTCTCCTCCAACTTCGCCCGCCGCGCGGCTGAGAACCTGCGGGCCGGTTCTCACGCACAACTTTTAACAAAAGGAAGCAGCGGCCGCGCCTCGGCGGGCGGAGATAACGCGCTGCATGAGAACTCCCTCGCCGCCCGCCTCCGACCCCGCTCAGCTCGCCCTCCTCACAAAAGCAGCCCTAAACTCACACGCAACCCGCTGCCCTCAGCCTAAGCCCATCGCCGCCCGCCTTCCTGGAAGACCCGCAGCTCAGCGCCCCCACCACCGGCTGCGGAGGGCTCCCGGCGCAGGTGAGCAGGGCAGGGCGCAGGAGAGTCCCGGGGCCGCCCCGAATCTCTCCGAGGCTGGAACGCACCGGCAGCCTCCTCTCCCCAGCCGCCCCAATGTATTCGGACCCTAACCCGGCACAGGCTGCGCCGGCGGGAGCGCAGTCCGAGTACCCGCAGCGCCCTCCCACCTGTCTGGACGCGGAGCAGGATCAGCAGAACGAAGAGGAAATCCCAGGCGCCGCGAGCGCCTCTCATCGCGGTGGCTGCGCTGGGATCGGAGCTCCGTGCCACGTTCCGGCTCTCGCCCGAGTGCCGCGAGCGCGGCAAAGCCGAGCCCCCAGAGCCGCGAGCGCCGAGCCGCCGCCCCTCCTCCCAGCGCCCTCCCCCTGCGCGGCGGCCACGCCCCTCCTGCGCGCCCCTCCTCGCCTCCCCTCCCTCCCTCCCTCCGGCCTGGGTCTCGCTCCCTGGCGGCGGCATCTGACCCCTGTCCTTTCGAGGTGCTGATCCCGGGGGGACTGAGCCCGCGGGGAGTGGTTGGGCACGTCGGGCCTCGCCCCGCGCTCACGACCCCAGAGCCCCTACATCTCTCCGCCTCTCCTCGCCGGTGATGTTCCCGGACCAGAGTGGGGTTGCCCGCCGCGCGCTTTGTGAAGCTGGGCACGGCGCGCACATCAGGGGATCGGCCCGCCACCCGGCAGATGCTCCCCAGACAATAAAGGTCCCGCTGGTGGTGGAGGGGTGCGGGGAACAGGAATTTGGGGGGAGCGGAATTGGGCCCCGATATTCTTCTGTATTCCTGTTGTTCGAGGGGGACCGAGCGTGGCGCCAGGAGCTGCGGCAGAAGGCTGAGCCCAGGCGTAGGTAATTCTTAATGCTCAGTTTCTGCACCTGCTCCTTAACCTGTAAAAGCACAGTTGGTTTCTATTGGTCGGCTTGGCTTCTGCCGAGACCTTTCTAGAGACTGGGGCTTTGGGGTAGGGAGGGGCCTTGTGAAGTTACTCTGCGAGCTCGAGTTTTTAAAGCCGATTGCGCCAAAGTTCTTGCTCTAAAAGCCCTCTGAGCGTCTATTTTTTTTCCCCCTTGCACTGTTTCTGTGCCTCTCTATCAGAAGGTAGTTACAAGGGTGGAGATTCTTGCGTTCCTCTTAGCTGCCCTAGCCTGTACCAAGAGCAGAACAATAGTAAAATGATCCTCTTAAGCCAAGTTTTTCACGGCCTAGGAAGTGCTTTACCCAAGGAAACAACAGTATCTGTGTAGGGTTTTATAGTTCCTCCTTATGCTGAATGTTATTTCATGCTCACAATAACAGCTTTGTGAGGTAGGTAGAGCAGATACGTTTATTATTTCAGTTCTAAAAGTGGCCCAAGATCACAGTTAAAGGAGGGGAGACCCAGCCATTATAAGATTGACTCCAGGTATGATGAGTCTTCCCTCTGCATTCTAATAAATCAGTAAGACACCTCTCCATTCTCTTCAGAATGGAAAATAAATGGGAAGTGCCCATAAGAAAGAGCTGTGGAATAATTTAGATGCATTTAGACTCTTCTCTAAAGTAGCAGCCAAAATTTATCATTAACCAGTTCTCCACCTCCCCTTATTTCAAACTGAAAGTTCCCTTGTTCCATGTTGGCAGGACCTAAACTGGTTTAAGAAATGTAACTTTTAAAGTTAGCTAATCACTTAAAAATTATCACTACTCTATCAATATGGATATATGATCACCTCTCTTTAAATGTACTTATTCATTCAGTAAGCACTTAAGTGTTGATGGAGAGCAAGGAGGAACTAGGCACTGGGAGGACCGTTGTGCATAGACAGGTGTGGGCACCCTGCCACAATCCTTAGAGTCAAGTGTGGGAACCCGCAGTCCAATGTCCTAGCAAAGGATTCAAGTCCCACAGCTATGGGATGACTGAAATTCAAAGGGTAATGTACTCAGGGCCATCAGACCACATCTTTTTCTGAAAATGACAGAGATAAAAGGTACCACTCAGAGCAATGATAAGTTTCTAGGATCTTGATTTATTTCTAAAATCCTTTCATAGTGTGGAGAAAAATATCTATGTGTTAAAATATCAACATTATGCCTGAGAGAGAAAATTTACAATTTTCTTTTTCAATCAACTGATATTGGAGAGGATAACAAGTCTTCAGAAGATTGGATGAAAAGAGACCATATTGCAACTTAATTCTAGGCAGGAAACTTCTATCCAGAAGAAAAAAAAAAAACAGAATTATACAATGCTGGAGTATCATTCATGTTCTCCATTCAGAAACACCTATGAGCATCTAGTTAAGCATATGCTACAAAAACCAATAAGATGGAGTCTCTGCCTAGAGGATTCTCATTCCAGGAGGGAAAACAGATACCCCAGTAAGAAACTGTAATATCTGCTAACAAGGACCGTGTTCAGCCTGTATATACCCAGGGTGGCTATATTGGTTGGGAGAATATTGAAATCTTTCTGTACTCATTGAGAAAAACTACTTCCTTAAATACCCTCTCATCCCAACTCTCCTTAAGAGCACCCCAAATCTCCCCAGATCTAGCAATTAAATGTTTAAGGCCAGGCATGGCAGAGAACCACCAGTCCTAGTGCCTTTAGGGTTATTAGCTATTTTTCATAATAGCCCCTGCTAGCTCTGTCCTAAAAGGAGGCATGTAGAGTGAAAGCCAATGGAATGCACTGTGTTTTAGATCGTGTCCAGTAGAAACATTTACAATAATGGAAATATTTGATATCTAAGGTGATGATGTGTGGGAAAAGTTCTGTACTATTTTGTGATAGCCCTTGCACCCTTTCATGAGTTATACTTTATTTATTTTTATTGTTTTCATAAGTGTTTCAGTGAGGACTCTTGATTGCAAGTTGTAGAAACTTAACTCAAACTGACTTATGCAAACAAAAAAACATAAACCTATTAGCTTAGATAACTGGAAAGTCCAGGGATGATGATATTCCAGGCTTTCCTAGGTCTAAGAGCTCAGTCATCGGGACTTAAAGGTGTGTGTGTGTGTACACACATGTGCACACACATGCATTCTTCTTCATCTCCATCCTTTAGCAATGCTTCCCTGTATTGCTTTCCTGACTTCATATGCAGCTCTAGACTTACAGCTCATTGCAGATGCAAGCAGAGCTTTTCTGCCCTCAGGAACATCTCCTACGAAAGTGCTGACTTGGTTTAAATCACATGCTCATCTAGAACCAGTCACCGAAACCAGGCAGATGGAACATAAGGATCAGCCAGGCCTGGGTCACATGCCTATCCCTGGAGCCAGGGTTGGGAGCCCACTTCATCCACATCACAAGGCTTCAGAATGTGGAGGGCTGTGTTCTCAAAGGAAAACCTAGGAGGAATGTTGCTGCACAAAGAGAACCAGAAAGGTTCACTATAGCCTCACACAGCCCAAATCTGTAATTTGACATGTTTTTATATTTCTGATTGTAAAAGTAAAGATGCTTATTGTAGAAAATTTAGAAAATACCAAAAATTTTAATGAACGAAACAAAACAACCTTCACCCAAGGTATAATTACTGAAGAGTTCATTTTGTTATGTTTCTTTTGAATCTTTCTTCTCTGTTTATTCTAACTTTTTTTTTCACTATACAATGTACGATTTTAAAATATTTGGTAGGTTTCTGTCTATCTTTTTCACTAATCATAACACAAGCATTGTCCCAAATCATTATCAATTCTTTGGAAACATACCATATAATGGTAACATAATGTGCAGTCAACCCTATATATGTACCATAATTCTGGATGTTTCATCATTCCTCTATTTTTTCCAAATTTTTTTCTATCATAAATTACTTGGTGATAATCTTGGTGAATAAAATGTCCTTGCCTCTGATCACTTATTTCGGATAGATTCCTATAGATGGCATTACCACATTGAAGGGACAATCATTTCCAAGTTTGCTCCTTGATAGTCACTATTTTTCCAGTAATGATTTGAAAGTCCATCAAGTGGGAGAGATGAGTATATGATCTTTATTGGTAAAGACTCTGCTTTAGTGATAACGCTCACAGTGAGGACAAAAGAAGATGATGAGTGCTCTTAGTACAAGCTTTCATGCAGGATTTGTTGAACACCTTCTGTGTGCCAAGTGTGCTCTATTTGGTGCTAGGAATGTGGAGTTAGATAAGACACATGCTGTCCTCATGGGATTTGCAGAGAAAGAAGACGGACACATCAGGGGGTCAAAGATGAAATCATTATACGCGCTCTAACAGAAGTCTGCACAGGGCAATGTTTAAATGCAGAGGAGACTCTTGGTCATATTGTACAGTGGGCTCACAAAGCTCTCGCAAAGAGTTGGCAGATTCGGAGGCATGCATAAGAGAGGAAGGCCAAGAGGGAGAGGGAGGAAGCAGGCATGCAAAGGGCTAGAAGCAGGAACCAGCATGAGGCAGATGAACCATGCTGTAGTTCATCACAGCACAGCTAGGGAAGGGTGTGTAATGCAGCACAGCTAGGGAATCAGGGCCTCACAGGAATGGGAGACCACAGAGATAAACAAGAATCAGTCCTGCCAAGAACCATGAACTTCATCCTCTGATGAAGAATGAAGTTACAAAGAGTCACTACAGGACTACTCTGGGGCCAGATGTGATTAAGATTTACATTTTGGAAAGAGAGTGGGAAGACTCTGTGAAGGGTAAATGAAAAGAAGCCAAAACTTGAGAAAATACCCAGGAGCCTAATGTGGTGATCCACAGGAAGAGTGGTGAACTGGAGTAAGTTAATGGAGGTGAGAATGGTGAGAAAGGGTGTAAAAGAGGTACTGAGCAGGACTTAGACCTCGATTCCCACCTGTGCTGTGGAAGGGGAGTGCAAAGAGGGACGGATTTCTGATGTCAGTTCCAACGTGCTTCCCTCCAGCAAGACACAGAAGCAAATGCAAGTGAGGTGCTCATGGTGCTGTGCAAGCTATGTGTGCGGTCCTGGAGCTCAGTGTGGGTCCTGGCCGTAGGGGAGTGGCGGCGGCCGAGGGTTTGGGTAAGGTCACCCTGATGGAGTGTCCCCCATGAGGAAAACAGGGCTGATGTCATACCTAGGGAAATGCCTACATTTAAGGGATAAGCAGAAAAAGGTCTCACAAAGGGTCCTGATAAGCAAGGGTCAGAAAGGCAAACAGAGAGAGCTATGGCTCGAGATTTCAGGGGCGTGGGTGTGTTCAGGTGTTGCCTATCTCTTAGGAAGGTCAAATAAGATAGAAATGCATAGGTTGCCTTGTAATCATAATAGGAAATGGCAACACCTAGCAAATTCCAAATTCTTTATGTTGATAGAAACTAACCTATTTCAACCTCACAGTAACTCTACCAGGTAGATACCCTTGGTACCCCCGCAGTTTATAGATGAGGAAACCGAGGCTCAAGAAAGTTAAGTAACTTCCATTAAATTTACACCAGATTCGGACCCTTGGAAGGCTGATTCCATAACCTTGGTATTTAATTCCTGTGATAAGTCACCTCCCTACTTAACTTCAAGGTTATTGGTGACTAAATCCACACTCACACACACACAGAGTTTGTGACACCAGAATTTAGGCTACAGTGGGTTGAGTGATACATTAGGGTTGAAGAGATGGAGCCAAGGATTTATTGCTAGATACATTTTCAAGAAATTGAGTGGTATAAAAGAAGGAGGGGATGAGGCAAAGGACCACAGGGAGACTGGGAAGCCTTGAGCAGTTTTGTAGGGTGAGGTGAGAACACCAGAAGAAAGAGATTTGAAAGATCCAGATGGTGGGAAAGGGGAGATGAAAATAGAATCTAGGGAATTGAAAGGGGGAGATGAAAAATAGAATCTAGGGAATTCCCTGGTGGTCCAGTTGATTAGGACCTAGCACTTTCACTGCCGCTTGGTTCAGTCCCTGGTCTGGAACTGAAGTCCCCTCAAGCCAGGCAGGCAGAGTAGGCAGAGAGTGCCTCTCTGTGTTCACTCATTCAGTCAGGTCCGACTCTTTGTGGGCCCACGGAGTATAGCCTGCCAGTCTCCTCTGTCTGTGGGATTTCCCAAGCAAGAATGCTGGAGTGGGCTGCCATTTCTTCCTCTAGGGGATTGGAGGTCAATTTTTAAATCCTGAAGTCATTTATATGTATATATAAATATATATGTATATTCATGTATTTTAGTACTTAATATTTAGTACTTAAATACATATTTTGGAAATTAATACTTATATCAATATACTTTTTATACTTAAAGGATGACACTAAAAGATACTTAACAGCAAGTACTCTTCCTGGGTCTCTGTAAAAAAAATAAATAAATAAAAATCAACTCGATAGGGCCTCTTATCTAAATCCTTGCTACTTCCCAGAATCAGAAGTATTTCTAAACTTAAGAGTCACATTTGTGTTCCATAAATCTCCACAGCACATGGCTCAGGCATCTCTGAAGTCATATATCTTTCCTTGCCTTTTATTAGAATTGTTTGTAACCTAGTCATAGCCTTCCTGCTAAATAATACATTCTTTGAGGAAACTGTGCTGTAATTCAACTGTGGGTCTCACTGAAGGCCTTGCACAAGACAAAGCCATGATACACACAGTAGGGACTGATGTCGGCAAGATGGAGTTACTGATAAATTGTGCATCTAACAGGGTGACTTTTCCTTTAATTTTCATTTTACCAAATTTTATTTGGGCTCCAAGAAATCTAGCTTCTTTTTCTGAAATTATTATTGTTGTCATAAATTTGTGTAATCCAAGTTTGTCTTAATCACACACTACATGCCATGACCTTTTCACCTTTGAAATTTTTCTTAGGCTCTGATAAAGAAGTCACGTTGCAGGAGAAAGGAAGGAAGAAGAACTTGCTTGAAGATTGAAAGTATTAAATGATCAAGTAAATACCAGGAGGAAAAAAGTATTTCAAACACACACAAAAAGAATACATATAAATCAGGTATCCTGATTGATGAGAGAGGGAGAGAATAGAATTATTTAATCTTCGTGCTGTTCTTGAAATTTGCGACTAAATGATCTCAGATTGGGGACTTTTCCCTCATTCTTTGCTTTTTCTTTAAGTGAAGGATAGTTAATTTACAATTTTGTGTTATTAAGTAAAATGATTCAGTTATATATTATATATATATATATATATTCTTTTTAGGATTCTTTTCCACTATAGGTTATATAAGATATTGAGTATAGCTCCCTGCACTATACAGTAGGTCCTTGTTGTTTACTATTTTATATATAGTCATATGTACATGTTAATCTCAGACTCCCTTCATTCTTAATTGATAGAAACTACTTCCACGATTGGAGGGAAGCGATACTAACATGGTCCTTGTTACTCCAGTGCTGTAGCAGAAACCATTGCCAGTGACAGAAGAAGCCCTAGTTGTGGCTTGTCTGCTGGTGCCCAGTGGTTAAAGTGACTCTGAAGATGGGGGTATATGCAGAGCAGGCAAGGGTAGGGGTGAGCATGAGGAAGGGGCCTGAGACACTTTGAAGAATGAAAAGGAACAACAGGCATAAATCAAACAATCCAGGAGGAATGGTTATTCTAAGCATAAAGATTATAGCAACCTTTCGGCCACGGCTACCTCATTTCAATTAGGAATCAGATCTCTTCTATCCCTTGGGCCCTTTAAGACAGAAATGTCCTAGAGATGTGTCTGCAGGGATTGAGTCCTTTTGACCTCAGCTTGGAGGAAGGTGTGAACCCAGAGAGAATGAGAGAGAGAGAGGATGCAAGTGCAAAATCACTAGCAAATTGTGGTTGACAATTAACTTTAATTGACTTGCACACTGAAAAAATAAATCCTGGCCAAAATCATCATCATCATCATTGTCATCGTCATCCATAGTAATTATTATTGTGTATTATAATTATTCCTGGCATAATAACCAGAACTCCTCACCTTTCTACTATAAAATGCCTTTAGGACTTATTAATGGGTCATAACCATTTCCAGATATAATAATAATAGATAATGTTAATTGAGTAATTATGATGCTTTATGTACTGATCTGTTTGCCTGTATTAACACATTGCTTTTCCAAACAACCCTTAGAGGTCAGTCTATCTTTAGCCCTGCTTTACAGATAAGGAGAGGAAGGCACTGATAGATCAAGTGAGTTAGTTATGGTCACCTGGCTAGTAAGTGGTGGAGATGGACTTGAACCCATGCAACCAATGAGCAAACATCTATCCTGTGCTGCTTCCCTCTGCACATGGTTTATTTCACTTAGATAGTGGGTTTTCAGCTTCATACTCAACTGCTCAGAACCAAAGAATAAGGATTTTTTTTTTTTTACCATCTCTGTATCCTCCACAGTCTTTTGTACTTGTTGAAAGTTCAAAATTTGCTTGCTGCAAATTAACTTTTAAAAGAAGTTGAAAGTGTTAGTCGCTCAGTCATGATTGACTCTTTGCGACCCCATGGACTGTAGCCTGCCAGGTTCCTCTGTCCATGGAATTTCCCAGGCAAAAACACTGGAGTGGGTTGCCATTTCCTCCTCCAGGGGATCTTCCCGACCCAGGGATTGAACCTGGGTCTCCCATACTGCAGGCAGATTCTTTACCATCTGAGCCACCAGAGGCCCAAGTGAGTGGTAAATGGGGCAGGCGATTGGAACTCTGATAGGCTGTTTGATGAGATTATTGTTATTTTTAAGATAATAGCATTGTGCTAATATTAGAGTCCCTAGCCTTAAAAAAAATGAAATATTGCAGCAACATGGATGGACCTAGAGAATATTATGCTTGGTGAAATAGAGAAAAACAAACACTATAAAGTAAAAGTGAAAGTCTCTCAGTGTTATCTGATTCTTTGTGACCCCATGGACTATATAGTGGGTAGTTGTTCCCTTCTCCAGGGGATCTTCCCAACCCAGGGATAAAACCCAGGTCTCCGCATTGTGGGTGGATTCTTTACCAGCTGAGCCACAAGGGAAATCCAAGAATACTGAAATGGGTAGGTAGCCTATCCTTTCTCCAGTGGATCTTCCTGACCCAGGAATTGAACCAGGGTCTCCTGCATTGATTCTTTATCAACTGAGCTATCAAGGAAGCCGTATGTGAGATCATTTATATGTGAAAAAAAAAAAAAGAATCTATATACAAAATGAAAGAGGACTCACAGAAAACAAACTTATGGTTACCAAAGGGGAAAAGGAGGTGGGAGAGGGAATAAATTAGGGATATAGGATTAACAGATACAAACTACTACATAAAGTAGATAACCAAAAAAGATTTACTGTATAGCACAGGGAATTATACCCAACATCTTATAATAACCTCTGCTGCTGCTGCTGCTGCTAAGTCGCTTCAGTCATATCCAACTCTGTGTGACCTCATAGATGGCAGCCCACCAGGCTCCGCCGTCCCTGGGATTCTCCAGGCAGGAACACTGGAGTGGGCCACCATTTCCTTCTCCAGTGCATGGAAGTGAAAAATAAAAGTGAAGTCATTCAGTTGTGTCCGACTCTTAGCGACCCCATGGACTGCAGCCTACTAGGCTCCTCCATCCATGGGATTTTCCAGGCAAGAGTACTGGAGTGGGGTGCCATTGCCTTCTCCAATAATAACCTTTAGTGGAATACAATCTGCTGGGAAAAACCCACCCAAATCACTATGCTATACACCTGAAACTAACACAATATTGCAAATCACCTATACTTCAATAAATATTTTTTTAAATGAGTCCTTATAGTTTAGATATATACTGAACTTTTTATAATGAAATGTATGATGCCTGATGGAGGAGGAAATAGCAACCCACTCCTGTATTCTTTCCTGGAGAATCCCTTGGACAGAGGAGCCTGACAGGCTGTAGTCCGTGGGGTCGCAGGGAGTTGGACACAACTGAAGTGACTTAGCGTAATGCCTGAGATTCCCTTCAAAATGATCCAGTGAGGGCTGGTAGGTGGAGAGTGAGTGGGAATACTGAGGAAGCCAGATTGGCCAAGCAGCTAATGATTGTTGAAACTGGGTAGTGGGACCCCTGGGGCCCATTATACTATTGTAGATGTTTAACTTTCTCCACAATAAACAGTGTTTGGTTTTTTAAGTTGTTTGTGGTATTAAACCAAGTGGGAAAAACCATGGGAATGACTGAGGGTAGTGGGCAGCAAGATCTACGCCCCCACAAGCTCATCAACAAGCTTAAACTTGACCCACCTCCCCTAAATGCTCTGGACCCAGCACCTTCCTCCCTTAACATGAGAGGTTTGCCCTTGACATATTTCTGAGATTCTCCAGAAATATGTCCAGCTTCAAAATGTTGATGACTCTGATAAGGGGGCAATAGTTAAAAGAAAAAAACGAACACCAACTCTTTGCCCTTGTGGCCAAGAGGAGATGCTATGTTGTGTGCATGTGTGTGCGTGTGTGTGTGTGTGCTCAGCCCCTCAGTTGTTTCTACCTCTTTGTAACCCCAAGGGTTGTAGCCCACCAGGCTCCTCTGTCCGTGGGATTTCCCAGACAAGAATACTACAGTGGATTGCCATTTCCTTCTCCAGGGGGTCTTCTCAAACCAGGGCTTGAACCTGAACCCCTTGTATTGGCAGGTGAATTCTTTACCACTGAGCCCCCTGGGAAGCCCTAAGAAGAGATGCTAAAGCCTCTCATACTCTTTAAACCTCTTTAAGCACTGCACCTCTGGCTTTCATTCCTTTTGCTCCCTTTCATTCCTCTTGTGTGATTCTGGGCAAATTATTGATATTTAACCTCTGCACCTCAGTTTTCTCATCTGTAAAATAGGGTTAAAATAGCACCCCAACCACCTCATAGGGCTGTGAGTTAATATATGCAAAGTGCTGAAAGCAGTACCTGGTATACAGGAAACACCCAATAAGTAAGAGATCCTTTTTTTTTTTTTTTTTTTTTACTATCTTAATTCTATAGCTATTAAAACGAATTGTGATTCAATGAGGAGAAGTGATTTGGCAGAAGTCTATCCATTTTAATAAACAACGGAGCAAACATTTAAAGGCAAGTTTTCTGATCATAAATCCAAGGCTACTTCCACTCAAATTGCCCTCTGAGGGCATTATTATGAAAGATAGCAATTATGAAAAATTATACTAGACAACAATCTAGGAGAATAGGGTACTAGCCTAAGACTCCGGCAGTCATCAGAAACCAAGTTAACATTTGTTGTTAACACAAAAACTTAGTCTGAGTCGCAGACTATGGGCTCTGGGTCTTGGAGCCAGCCAGCCTCTCTCCCAGACAGCTTGGAGCCCGGCGCAGTGCAGAGGGAGAACGCTGGGTGGCTGAAAGGTAAATTACAAGAGGCAACAAGAGCCAGCCTAACACAGGGGAGGGGGTGGGCCATTCTTTTGTTTGTAAACTGAAAAGCTTCAACCAGGAACACTGGGCCCCTTGGAAAGAACCGGTCTTCTGGTCAGGCTGACCTCAGGCGAGCCGTTTATTTTTCAAATGGTAGCAAATTATGAGTAATTTTCCCAGCAGCTCCACCATCATTGGCCTTAATCTGTCATCTCAAGATTATTTTTGTAATGATCCTTTTAGAGATGTTAGATGACAAAGAAATACAGTTGATCCCTGTTTATTCACATAGAGTTTAAAGATATGCTGCTAAAGAAAAAGGCAAGTCACAGAGTAGGATGTGTCAGATGACTAAATATTAGGTGTAGGTGGAATCCTACAAAGGTACTGGTCATTTGACCATTTTGACCAACAAAAAGAGCAGTTTTAGATGGCTCCACCTAATATAGAACTACTTTTCTAAAAGGATACACATCAAACTGTTAACTGTTCATTTTAGGCAAGGAGGGTAGATTTGGGGAAGGGGGAAGGAAGTAGGCAGGTTCACTTTCTTCCTCTTTTTCTTTCTGTACTTATTGAACATTTATTCAAGTCAGTTCATGTATTTTATCATTTAAAAAAAAAAGTTGCTATTTGCCAAATTTAGCTGTGTCAAGTATTTTCTGAAAGAAACTTAGGAATTAATAAATACTTATGTCAAATTAAACATTCCTATCCTCAAATACTTTTGCATTTTGCATACACTTCAGATGTCACCAATTTTCAGGTTGCCCTCAAATGATTTTTTTTTCCAATTGAAGTATAGTTGATTTACAATGTTGTATTAGTTTCTGGATGGACCTAGAGATTATCCTACTAACTGAAATAAGTCAGGCAGAGATTTGTAGTTATTTTTTGTACCACATGGCTTGTGGAATCTTAACTCCCCAGTTAGGGATTTGAACCCTTGGCTGGCAGTGAAAGCATGGAGTCGCAAAGTTCTAACCACTGGACCATCAAGGAATTCCCTAGAGTTTTGTATTTTTGTCATCAATTTGACTTATCCACTTACTTACTTTATTTATTTCTTTATTTATGAGGGTAATGGGGATAATTTTCTTTATATTTGTTTTCGAATGGAGGCAACAAACATTTCTAACCCCTGAAGGCTGAGTTAGGGGCCCCACTGTGTTTCAACTGGTGTGACTGCTGACACACATTTTGGGTCTTAGGACTTTTCGCTCTGTATTATAATCGCCCATTTAACTGCCTGTGTCTCCCAAGCTCCCCTATCCCCTGCTTCCACCAGAACAACAACTGGAAAACCACCACCACATTCACTCATTGAGCCCTTAGCACAGAATGTCCAGCATAATAGCAGCTCATCAACATTCAGTAAATGAATGAAAGCTTACATGTCTCGGGGGTGGCAACTCTTTTCATAAATTGTTCATTTTTATCTTAAAAAAGAAAAAAATCCTTGCCATGTTTATAGCAATGGCAGAGCAGAGCTGTAAAGAATTACTCATGTAATTGTTCAAGGGTGAAGAGCTAAAAGCAAGTCAGAAACTTGTTCACGTTTTGTTCAAAGCCCACTAACATTTCAACATGTATTAAATGTTAATAAGCAGCTATCTGGGTCAGTGGGTTAAGTAATAGCAGTGGTAGAAGGTGAGAGGTGAAGAAATACATGAAAATTACATTCGCGGATGACGTGGTTCACCAGAGCGCAGCTTGTAGAATAACATGCAAATGATTTAACCATGTTATAGTTTTCCCTTTTCCTGCACAGCAGGCTTGGTAATGTGACAGCATTCTCTTTATTTGGGCATTTGCCGAACCTGGTAAAATCTGAAAATATCAGGAAGAAGCCAAGGGGTGGGTTACCTTCTCCTTAGTGGCAAAAAAAAAAAAAAAAAAACCCACTACATTTAACAGAAGTTTCAGGAGCTGGTGATCCAGTTTGTGGCTCATCCTTCCCTACTCCACACATTTGACCATTTGTCTGCATGTTCACATCAAGGCCGAGGAAAGAAACAAAAGTTTTATAAGTTACTGCTTCTTAATGACAATGTGTGTGTGCTAAATCACTTTGGTTGCATCTGACTCTTTGAGACCCTATGCATAGCCCCACCAGGCTCCTCTGTCCAAGGGATTCACCAGGCAAGAAAACTGGAGTAGGTTGTCATTTCCTCCTCCAGGGTATCTTCCCGACCCAGAGACTGAACCTGTGTCTCCCACGTTGTAGGCAGTTTCTTTACCATCTGAGCCACCAAGGAAGCTCTTAATGACAATACAGTGACCATACAAAATGATAATAGCTAATGAGTTTTGAGCACTCATTATGTGCTGAGTACCCTATTAAAATCATTGGTTGAGGGGAGAGGGTGGTTTTGTCCCACTAGGGGACAGAAACCTTGCTTTCGATGAAGAGTCTCATTTAAGACTCAAATCCCCACTAGGAGATTATTGTCTCTATTTTACAGATTTGGTAACTGAGGCATGGGGTGGTTAGGTAGCTTGCTCTAGATCACACAGCTAGTAAACAACCCAAGCCTGTCTGACTCTGGAGGCCTTAAACTTGGCCATGGAGTATTGGTTGAAAAGGAGCAGATCCTCTTGAGTTTGCTGTGTATTTTATGATTGCATGGCAGAGAATTGCTGGCATAGGGCCCTAGGGTCTATCACTGGCATCCCCTAGGAACTTGGAGGCAAGTGACATCTCTTTGCTCAAAAATGTGAACTCTGTAAGTATACTTAGTGCTCTTTGTTCTATTTCCAATTAAAACAGTCTAAGACTGTATTATTTTTATGAAGATAATACTGATTTGTAATTAATAATAGTTATATTGAATGAAAATACTTATAAAGCAGTTTGTGTATAGTTCTCCAAAATAATAAAAAGTATTGGCCAAAGAATGAAATAGTAAGTGGAGCCTTTCCTCATTCTATGGAATTTTTCTTCAGCCTTGCATCTCAATGGGCAGACTGTATTCCAAGTTATGTGAAATTCGTGAAGCAGCCTTATAGTCCTTATCAGCTGTCATTTTCCATATTTTACAAGAATTGAAATTTTAAGTATTTCAGTGCAGTATCGTAGTATCAGACCCAGCAAGAAGATATTTCACATGGTTGTAATTGTATTTTATACGTAAGGGCTACCTTTCCCCTTCAAAATCCTCAAAGGCCTGTCATTGGCGGACTCTACTGAAAATCATCCATCCTTCCATGAGGCCAAAACAGGTTCCATGTTTAATGAGCCAATGTAAAACATACTAGAAATATTAGTGTGTATATTATGCTTTTTCTTCCTCTCAGTGGGTAATGCTTCTTTGACATTCCTACCTCTTGTCATGATCAGATTTCTTGTTTATTGACTATTACCACATTTGACTTGATAGTTTTCATCCCATATGTCTAACGACATTCTTAACTATTGGTAGCAGGACAGAACAGGGATCTCTAGGATCATCCAGACCCCCAAATATATCTGAAACATTACCATCTCCATATTAATGCCCAGACTTTGTAATACTGCTCCATTGTACTGCAATAGTGCTTAGTTAGAATTGGTGAAAAAGAGGAAGAGGAAAAGACCTTAGGAAATTCATAAGGAGGAGGGGGAAGTTTGTAAATAATTGAACCATTGTTGTTTTTTTAATTATACTATTTTTTAATGAGAGAATATATTCAGTTCAGTTCAGTCACTCAGTCATGTCAGATTCTTTGCAACCCCATGGACTGCAGCACACCAGCACTCCCTGTCCATCACCAACTCCTGGAGTTTACTCAAACTCATGTCCATTGAGTCGGTGATGCCATCGAATCATCTCATCCTCTGTCGTCCCCTTCTCCTCTCACCTTCAATCTTTCCCAGCATCAAGGTCTTTTCTAATGAGTCAGTTCTTCTCATCAGGTGGCCAAAGTATTGGAGTTTCAGCTTCAGTTATCAGTCTTTCAAGTGAATATTCAGGACTGATTTCCTTTAGGATAGACTGGTTGGATCTTTATATTAGGATATATAAATGGATGTAGCCACTATGAAAAACAGTATAGAGATTTCCTCAAAAGACTAAAACTAGAACTACTGTATTATCCAGCCATCCCATTCCTGGGTATATATCTAGAAAAAATAAAAACACTAATTTCAAAAGATATAAGCATTGAAATGTTCATAGCAGCACTATTTATAGTAGCCAAGATATGGAAGCAACCTAAGTCCATCAACAAATGAATGGCTAAAGATGTGTTCTATATATATACCATGGAAATTAGCCATAAAAAATGATATTCTGCCAT
The DNA here is from genome assembly GCA_007570785.1 of Antilocapra americana. Lineage (NCBI taxonomy): Eukaryota > Metazoa > Chordata > Mammalia > Artiodactyla > Antilocapridae > Antilocapra > Antilocapra americana. Next base: position 2,638,155 of record ML662436.1, read on the forward strand.
TTGCGGCAATGTAGATGGGCCTAGAGAATATTATGTTTAGTGAAGCAAGTTAGAGAAAGACCAATATTGTATGATGTCACTTATATGTGGAATTCAAAATATAATACAAGTGAGTATATACGACAAACAGAAACAGACTCACAGACATAGAGAACAAACTGGTGGTTACCAAAGAGGAGAGAGAAGGGGTTAAGGCCAAATTAGGTGTGGGATTAAGAGATACAAATTGCTATGTATAAAACAGATAAGCAACAAGGATATATAGCACAGGGAATTATAACCATTATCTTGTAATAACTTTAATAGAATATAATCTGTGAAAATATTGAATATGCTGTACACCTGAAACTAACATAATATTGTAAATCAACTGTATTTCAATAAAAAGGAGTATTAGGGTAAGATAACATATATCCTTTATTTTGGAGAAGGGCATAGCAACCCACTCCAATATTCTTGCCTGGAGAATCCCGTGGAGAGAAGAGTGGTGGGCTACAGTTCACAGAATATCAAAGAGTAGCACACGGCTGAAGTGACTTAGCATGCACACATCCTTTATTTTAACAAAATAATTCAATTTCCTGGGAAATCTCTTACTCAAATCTAATATTAAGTTAACATTAAACCACATCATTGAATGAAGCCTAAATGAATACATATTTTATCTTTTAGTTTCAGGAAGAAATAATAACAAATATTTAAATTAGAAACCTCAAAACAATTTTGTCTCTTGCCTCTACCCTCTCCCCCGCCTCTCTAATCCACACTGCACTCTGCAGGGAGAGTCATCTTTCTAAAATAAAAGTATGTTAATTTCAAGGCCTTTCTCAAAAACCTGCGATGAATATCACTCTTACCTAAAAATAATGCTCCAATGCCTTAACATGGCATACAAACCCTTCTAGATTTGGCTGTAATTTAGCTTTCTAGCCTTATTTCTTGCCAATTCTCACTTCTTTTTATTTCTCTCATCACCCAAGAAGCTTTCGTTCCAGTCATAGCAGACCATTCAAGGCTCCTCAAACACGTGTGCTATTGTTAGGCCCTTCACCTAAATGATCCTTGTCATTTTACCATCCAGTTCAATCCATCCTTCTAGGCCCAACCTAAATGATACCCTTCTCCCATTCTTTTCTCAACAATAAAATCCTTTAAAACATCCAATAGGTATTTTTGGTCACTTACATAGATATTTGTAGTATATACTAGTTTCTGGGCTCAAAATTTAATCCAATTTTTATAACATAGAATTATGCCCGTAATTGGGAACCAAGAAATGTTTGACTTGAATGAATTGATCATAGGGGGTGTGTTTTGAACACTAATTTGCCCTAGGAAGCTGAGATTATTGTCTACACTGGCCACTCTTTGCATTTAGTGTATTTTGAAGGTGTTTAGGAGTAAGCGATATGAAAAAAATATGTCTTGAATAGGTCAATTCCACCAATAACTGTGAGATCTGATTCCTTCACCATCAAGTTTTTATCAGTTCAACAGCATTTCCCCAAGTCCCTCAACCCCAACTGTCCCACCTTTAGGCTAAAGATGCTTAAAAAGCAAAAAAGAACTTATCCCACTTTTGTTTTCCCAGAAAAGCCACTTCCTTTCAGTAACTCCAGTCATACAGTGATTATTATATTGGTACAAGGATTTTGGACTCAGTGCCATACAATTTTCATTATAATTTGCAAAAACCTGACAATTTAGCAATGTCTTTACTCTTGGTGGAACAGGACATAACCCATGATACAAACATTTGGCCTAAATAAGGCCCACTTGGGTATATTGTACTTAGGAATTTGTAAACAGAGAAATTTCAGCTTTTCAGATCCTTTATGAAGAAGCAACCGCCGCATTCCTTCAGGCTCCTACTCTCTTGTTTCTCTCTTAAAGACTCCCTAGGCCCTAAAAATGGAACAGCAGAGATTGCTTTCCTGACTCAAAATTTAAGGAGGACCAAGTAGCTGCTGAGGTACTAGTTAGACTTAAGCCTGGTTAAAGGACCCACTCCTAGGATGCAATCCACAGACAGAGGTTGTTAGTCTTGACTCTTGAGGCAAGAGTCAACAGCTCCATAATCTCCAGGCACCCAGCAGAAACAAATATAAGAGCAGACTAGTGGGTAGGAAGTGTGGTTACCTTTTGGATTTAAGAGGTTGTAGCCCTTTTGAAAGGAACAAACCCTACCCTACCAGGCAATAGTTCCTGGGTAGGAATCAGGGGCCCATTTTTTGCTCAGAATTTCCAATTTTCTAAGAGAAGCTGAAAATCTAGATTTGGGGCCAAGGGATCTCCCTATTGGGAAACTAACCAACTTTCATTTTCAAACATCATGTAGAGAAATCAATCTGCAGGATGGATGTGGCCTGAGGCTACCGATTGGCAATCCTGGTCTTAGGGACCACTTAGTCCACCTCCTTTATTTTATAGATGGATATAAAGCAGGTGAGATTGATTTACACAGTTGGTTGGAGGCAAAAAGAAGACTAGATTCCAAGCCCTCTGATCTCCAGTCCCCTTATACATCATTCGCCTTGGATTTGGCATTGGAATCTGAGACTCTGGAAGGTAAGGACTGAACTAGCCTGGAGGTCTCTTACCTCATTCAGAACATAGATTCCAGGCTCACTTGAAGTTACTGGGTAACAGGATGATGGATACATTTCAGGTCCCTCTACTATCTCTCAGAGCCCCTGGAACTGGAGTAGCACTGCCTTTGTATGGATCATCAGATACACCTGAGAACCTTACCAACTACAGATGTCAAGGTTCTAACCTAGAACTAGGCAGTTCGAGGCTCTGGACACATGTATATTTTTAGTAAGCCTCATCAACAGTTCTCAATGATTCTTCAGTTTGGCTGCTCTAGGCTGGGGAGCCAATGTGGGCCATACCAGGAATTCCAGATTAATTCCATTCCAAGGCTCTGGGCTTGAACATGGAGCACTGCTACTCTTCTGTTAATTTTTTCCACATTTTAAAAAGTGTTCTCTTCCAGCTTCCTAGATTCTTTTTTTTTTTTCCCACAGTTTTAGGAAAAAAAAAAAGGTGAAGGAAAAGCAAACCTTGTTATGGTAAAACTTTTGGTCTTTAATAGTACTGCTGGATGCAGGATATTTTTGTTCAGAAATGAACCTGAACAGCTGCAATGAGCTACTTAATTAAATCATGAATGATACATTCCTCATAAATTATACTTACACATTTTATAATTTTAATAGTTCTTATTTTTTTTACTATAATCTGTAAACATTTAAGTAGAAGCTATGAATTAGATTTTGAAATAGATGAGTAATTTTAGACTGTGACATCCATTTTCATAGCATTCTAGTTTATTTTAGGGGACAATTAGTAGCACTTATAAAAATGAATCTAATTGCTAAGCTAAATCAAACTCTGCAGTACTTGGATGTTTTTACCCTCATCAGTCCTATTTTTTCCCCACAGTGACCAAAACAATAAGAGGATGGAAGCAAAAAATAACATTCTAAAAGCCAAGTGCTTATCATAAACATAATTATCATTTTGAAATCAGCCCAGATTTGCTTAGGCCAATAACTCTTCATTTCTAGATCTAGTAAATCCCTTGTCAAATTGACCCTGATTACAGACAAGGCTAAAGTACTTACTGATCAAATGTAACTTGAACCACTTTATATCAATTTCAAACGACTGGTTACATTGTATGGGCACTTCACTTGTTGTCAAATGCCTGGATTAAAACTCAGATTTCATCAGTAATGATGATGATGATGGTGATGGTGATGGTGATCCTCTGCTGCTAACTCATCATCTATCAATACAATAAACACTTTGACTTGTCCAGGTACAAGCTGTTTGTCAACTGTCAAGGCATACGGCCCAGGCAAGGTTTAAATAATGCCTGTTCTTTCCCCTCCTTTCTTTGGGAACTTGGGTATCCTTGAATAACTTTTATTAGCTGAGTTAGCTTGATCCTAAGAGGAAGAAATCCATTCAGCTTCTTACACCATGCCTAGAATTTAACAACAAAGAATATCTCAAGAATAGCAAAAAATTCCTATTATTTATTACTGTAGTAATAAATAACCTGTTACACCACTGGCAGAGAACTTTGGAAGAATCTCTGAAGGACTAATCAGGCCTAATGCATCTCAGTCTTGCACAAATATTCCCTGAGTTGATTCTGCATTCCTGAAGGGTTTGCTGCTGAAATTCTGTATTTATCTAGTTTTAAAATCTCACTTATTTTCAGGATGACTGCAATGGGGCAGCATCCCCAGGATCCTTAGGTCAACACGAATTGTTAGTAAAAGCAAATGGAGGGGATATGGACTTCCAAAAGGGGCAGCTGCTCGCCAGCCTCAGCCCCTCATGCCATGTGGCAGAGGTTCCCATGTGGCTAGATCTTCTGGCTTTTCAAGAAAGGTTGGAGTCAGGATTTTTATGTGATATCCCAACTTTTGAATATAGGAAACTCATTTAAGGCCTTCCCAGGTGGTGCTTGTGGTCAAGAACCCACTTGCCAATGCAGAGACATGGATTCAATCGCTGGGTCAGGAAGACCCCCTGCAGGAGGGTGTGGCAACCCACTCCAGTATTCTTCACCTGGAGAATCCCATGGACAGAGGAGCCTGTCAGGCTAGAGTTCTTGGGGTCGCAAAGAGTTGGACACAACGAAAGTCATTAGCAAGTCACTTTAGAAAAATTTAAAATACTACTCAGATTAAACAAAACCACTTCTGTAGGACACTTCTGGCTGACACAATGCCAGTTTGCAAACTCTATATTGTGAGAACCATGGCTCTGTGCATCTATAGTTTCAGTGCATTGGTTTAGAACTTTCCCCCTGGATAGTCTTTATGTCACAGCAGGACATATATGTGCCAATCACTGTTCTAGATGTTGAAGCTACAGCAGTGAACACAACAGACAAAGTGTACTGACATTCGAGCAAACATTCGTATTCATAAAATCCACAAAGGATGAGACAAGAAAACATGAGGAACTGGGGAACGAAAACAATCTCAATTAAATTGAGAGCTAGATGATTCAGCATGTCATATAGACCTTAGGAAAATTACAAATTTTTTAAAGCAGACTTTTTTGTTGTTGTTCAGTTGCTCAGTCATGTCCAACACATTGCAACTCCAGGGACTGCAGCACATCAGGCTTCCCTGTAGTTCACCATTTCCTGGAGCTTGCTCAAATTCATATCCATTGAGTCAGTGATGCTATCTAACCATCTCATCCTCTCCCACCCTCTTCTCCTTTTGCCTTCAATTTTTCCCAGCATCAGGTCTTTTCCAATGAGTTGACTCTTCACATCAGGTGGCCAAAAGCAGACTTCTCTATGGAAAATGTAGCCTTTTAAAAAACCACCGAAAAAAAAACAAAAACCACCGATCAAAATAAACTGTTTCTTGATATAATAGATATTTGTTGAGTTCTTACTTTGTGGCAAGTACCTTGCTACACAAGAAGAATACAATGATGACTAAGAAAAGCATGATTTTAGCCCTCTACACTCAAGAGCAGGAGGCAGACAATAAATTAGAAAAAAGAAAAATAAATAATAATAATGTGCATGCTCAGTTACATCTGGCTCTTTGCGACCCCATGGACTGTAGCCCACCAGGCTCCCCTGTCCATGGGATTCTCTAGGAAAGAATACTGGAGTGGGTAGACATTTCCTAATCCCGGGGATCTTCAGAATCCAGAGATTGAACCAGGCGGACTCTTTAACACTGTGCCACTATGATAAATACTATGAAAAGACTAAAATAGAGACTAGTGACCAGAATGAGAAATCTGGTTTAAATAGGATAATCTGGAAAATTCTGCCTGAAGAAGTGACATTTAAGGTGAAGTCTAAGGAATGAAAAGGGAGAGCCACTTGTAAGGGAAGAATAGGATGGAGGGAAAATTTTTAAATAAACGAAATAGCATGTTCAAAGGCCCTGAGGCCTGAAAAGGAACTGAAGTCTAGTAGGGCTAGGAAATAGTAGATTGAGCCTCTAGGGGCAGTCAGTGCCATGGGTCCACAGAAAGGATTTCAGATTTACCTAAAGTGCAAAGGACATTACCACAGACTTTCAGTCACATTGTTTGTTGTTTAGTTGCTTAGCTGTGTCCAACAGTTTGTAATGCCATGGACTATAGCCTGCCAGACTCCTCTGTTCCTGGGATTCCCCAGGTAGGAATACTGGAGTGGGTTGTCATTTCCTTCTGCAGGGGATCTCCCCGACTTACAGATTCAACCTCCATCTCCCTTGTGGCAGACAGATGCTTTACTGCTAAGCCACCAGGGATGACATAATTTGATTTATACTTTTTGCAAATCACCTTGGCCATTGTGTGTGAAAAAAACACACAGAGTCAAGCAAGCATTGACACAGAGAGATAAATTAGGAGGTCGTTGTAAGCAATAGTCTCAGTTGGAGGCAATGGTTGACTGCCCTAAGAGAGACAGAAAGAAGGGCGTTATTTCAGACACATTTTGATTGGGGGGGAGGGGTTTCCCCTCAAGTCCTATGACTCTCTCTGCTTGTCTATTCTTATTTTTTCTGGCAAGTAAAAATCACAAGATTTAAAGTCGACCTTGCCTTCTGATATGAAAAGTCAGTACAGGAAATGGACCGTCCACTCTAGCCTAGTAAAAATAACTCTGTGAGCTGAATTTCATTGAGTTTAAGCCCACAGAGGGAAAAATCAGGGGCATGGTTCTGCCTGCTGAGTATCTCCCTTAATGCCAAAAACTTGGGTCACTAGGAGTTCTTCAGAATCTGAGAGATACAGACAGCATGATCATTCTTATCAAAATACTTTGCACATTTGTTTTGTTGCTTACTTACTTAAAAACAAAAGCTGACACCATAGTTGCAGGGGAAGCCTCACTGTGACTCTTAACTAAATAAAACTAATGAGGAATTAGTCTTGAAGAAAAATTAAATGGGTCCAACAAACTGACTTGGTGATTTGGGATTCCTGTGGCTAATTTTTTTGCTCTGTATGATAGGAGCACAGTGAAGCCAACCTGGGCCCAATGGGGCAGTGTTCCCAACAAGCTGGGCCTGAAAATCAAGCATATTTGAAAAGGGAAAATCAAGGTAAATATTTGTGATACAGAGAGAGGAATAAGGAGAGGAGAGTGGAGGACAGGGTAAGAACTTTCAGCCCTTAACCTCTGCTAGGAGAAACTCTCTTGAAGCCCCCTCTCTGTCTCCTAATTCAATAGTGTGATTCTAGCTTTACTCTGTCCATAACACTTTCTGGTGTGTGTTTGGACTGGGGAGAAAGAAAGTTGGAGAACATCAATACAGGAGAAAGTAGCAGAGGTATTATTGTTGTAGTTCAGTCTCTCAGTCGTGTCCAACTCTTTGTGACCCCATGGACTGCAGCACACAAGCTTCCCTGTCCTTCACCATCTCCTGGAGCTTGATCAAAATGTCCGCTGATTTGGTGATGCCATCCAACCAATCTCATTCTCTGTCACACCCTTCTCCTTCTGCCCTCAATCTTTCCCAGCATCAGGGTCTTTTCCAATGAGTTGCCTGTTCACATCAGGTGGCCAAAATATTGGAGCAGAGGTATTAGAGTTGGAGTATTTGAAGTTCCTCAAGTTTTAACATTCCAAGTGGAAAAGGAACTAAGAAAAAGGCGTAAAATTCGTAAAAGGTTTAGTCTATCTTGCCAACCCTTGTTTTACCTTGAAGGGAGGCCCAGGATCCTCAAAGAACACCAATCCCTTTAGTTGATCCCTGGAGTCATTTTTCTTAAGCTCCTTTTTCTCCATCCAATCCCAGCTCAAACTAAAGTTAGCATTACCCTCTTTGACAACCTGGTTACAGTTGTAAAAGATTAAATGCTTAATCCAGGGAATCAGTGCTATTGGAGAGCTAATCTACTAACATGAAACAGGGAGTTTGTAGCCAACTTCAAGAATTCAGTCAGGATATCTAAAGATTTTAAACTTCTTGGGAAAACTGCAAGGTCTAAATCAAGGGCTTCTTCCCTTAAAGCTGCCTTTGTGGATATGTTGTAGCCTAAGAATGATTATGGCAACCATACATGGTTCCTATGGGCTTCCCAGGTGGCACTAGTGGTAAAGAACCCACCTGCCAATGCAGGAGACATAAGAGATGTGGGCTTGATCCCTGGGTTGGGAAGATCCCCTGGAGGAGGGCATGGCAACCAACTCCAGTGTTTTTGCCTGGAGAGTTCCATGGACAGAGGAGCCTGGTAGGCTACAGTCCATAGGGTTGAAAAGAGTTGGACATGACCGAAGCAACTTAGCACCCACATATGCACATGGTTCCCATGTGTCAGGCAGTGTCCTAGGAGCTGTACTTGTGTGATGTCATTTAATTCCCACAGTGACCCTCCGAGGTCATCTAGCTAGTTTGTGAGTGGCATAGAGTCTCACTAAGGCAGCCTGGCTCCAAATATGTGCTCTTTTTTTTTTTTTTAATTTTTATTTATTTATATATTTGTTTTTGGCTGAGTTAGGTCTTTGTTGCTTCCAGGGCTTTTCTATAGTTGTGGCGAGCAGGGGCTACTCTCTAGTTGCAGTACACAGGCTTCTCATTGTGGTGGCTCCGCTTGTTGCAGAACACAGGCTCTAGGGCACATGGGCTCAGTAGTTGTGACACATGGGCTTAGCTGCTCTGCAGAATGAGGGATCTTCCCAGATTAGGGACTGAACGTTGTCTCCTGCACTGGCAGGTGGAGTCTTTACTTCCGAGCCACCAGGAAAGCCCCAGGTGTGTGCTATTAATACCCCTCTTCTCACTCTCTAGCCCCAATCCTGGCCCTAGCTTTAGTGATAGGTCTTTTTAAAAAATATTTATTCATTTATTTGGCTGTGCCAGGTCTTAGTTGTGGCATGTGGCATCTAATTCCCTGATCAGGGATCCAACACAGGTCCCCTACATTGGGAGCATAGTCTTAGCCACTGGACCACCAGGGAAGGCCCTAGTGATATATGTCTTTAAGTCATGTTGGGTATTCTTGTAGGATTCTGCTCTCTCCTTTCCAGCTTACATGTGAAACATTGGGTTTGGGTTAAAAGAATAAAGTAGGAAAGGAGGTATGAGAATGGTGTTAACCACAAAACCTAACATATATGGGATTCACCAGATGTTAGGCACAGTGCTGAGAATTCTACATTGACTGTCTGTTTAATCTTTACAACAATCCTAAGATAGATACTATCACCCTCTAGATTAGAAATGAGGAAACAGAGACACAGAGAGGTACAGTGATGTCCCTAAGTCACACAACAGGAAGAAGTGGAAAAGATCTTTGAAGTCAGGCTTATCTGCTTGAAAGCACAAGCTCAGAGCCTCTGAACCTGTGAGCTACAGTCTGTCAGGACTCTTACGGTCTGTTCTCTCTCTGGTCTTCACTCAGTAAGACAGAAGGGTTAGCTGCTGTAGTAGATACCAGGGTATGCTCCCCAGGTCTCCACTGCAGGACTGGGGCATGCATTCACCCAGCTACTGGAAGCATCAACTGCTGCTGAGTGCTCTCCAGAGATACCCTTGGTGGGAGAGAACCACCTTGGCCAACATCATGCCCCTCCCCAGGCAACCCATGGATAATGACTACCTTCTGGGGCATAAAAGAATATCAGCCCCTCACCCTAACCTGAGTCAACTCTGAGTTATCCATTGGGTAGGCCGAGGCTTTGTTGCATCTGCATCACAGTTGATCATTCCCCTTGCCACCCAATTCAACTTCCCACATACTCCACAGGTATTGATCCTGAGACCCTGAACCAATAAACTTCCTGCATACAAATCTCAGTCTCAATGTCTGTTTTCTCAGAAATTGGACCTGTGACAGCCCCTAAGAGTCCTAGCGCCCTCTCCCAATGCCTAATCTTGTAATGCCTCTCAGTCATATGCTAGAAGAGGGAGGGGAACAAACATTTCAGTTCAGTCACTGCATCGTGTCCAACTCTTTGCAACCCCATGGACCACAGCACACCAGACTTCCCTGTCCATCACCAGCTCCTGGAGCTTACTCAAACTCATGTCCATTGAGTCGGTGATGCCACCCAACCATCTCATCCTCTGTCATCCCCTTCTCCTCCCCTGTTCAATCTTTCCCAGCATCAGGGTCTTTTCAAATGAGTCAGCTCTTCGCATCAGGTGGCCAAAGTATTGGAGTTGCAACTTCAGCATCAGTCCTTCCAATGAATATTCAGGACTTATTTCCTTTAGGACGGACTGGTGGGATCGTCTTGCTATCCAAGGGACTCTCAAGAGTCTCCTCCAACTCCACAGTTTAAAAACCTCTATTCTTTAGTGCTCAGCTTCCTTTATAGTCCAGCTCTTACATCCATACATGACTACTGGAAAAACCATAGCCTTGACTAGATGGATCTTTGTTGGTAAAGTAATGCCTCTGCTTTCTAATATGCAGTCTAAGTTGGTCATAGCTTTTCTTCCAAGGAGCAAGCATCTTTCAATTTCACAGGTGCAGTGTGATCTGCAGTGATTTTGGAGCCCCCAAATATAAAGTCTGTCACTGTTTCTATTGTTTCCCTATCTATTTGTCATGAAGTGGTGGAACCAGATGCCATGATCTTAGTTTTCTGAATGTTGAGTTTTAAGCCAGCTTTTTCACTCTCCTCTTTCACTTTCATCAAGAGACTCTTCAGTTCTTCTTCGCTTTCTGACATAAGGGTGGTGTTATCTGCATATCTGAGGTTATTGTTATTTCTCCCACCAATCTTGATTCCAGCTTGTGCTTCATCCAACCCAGCATTTCTCATGATGTACTATGCATATAAGTTAAATAAGCAAGGTGACAATATACAGCCTTGACATACTCTTTTCCCAATTTGGAACCAGTCTGTTGTTCCATGTCCAGTTCTAACTGTTGCTTCTTGACCTGCGTACAGATCTCTCAGGAGGCAGCTCAGGTGGTCTGGTATTCCCATCTCTTTCAGAATTCTCCCCAGTTTGTTATGATCCACACAAAGGCTTTGGTGTAGTCAATAAAGCAGAAATCGATGTTTTTCTGGAACTCTCTTGCTTTTTTAATGATCCAGTGGATGTTGGCAATTTGATCTCTGGTTCCTCTGCCTTTTCTAAATCCAGCTTGAACATCTGGAAATTCATGGTTCATGTACTGTTGAAGCCTGGCTTGGAGAATTTTGAGCATTACTTTGCTAGTGTGTGAGGTGAGTATAATTGTGTGGTAGTTTGAGCATTTTGGCATTGCCTTTCTTAGGGATTGGCATGAAAACTGACCTTTTCCAGTCCTGTGGCCACTGCTGAGTTTTCCATATTTGCTGACATATTGAGTGCAGCACTTTCACAGCATCATCTTTGAGGATTTGAAATAGCTCAACTGGAATTCCATCCTATCCACTGTCTTTGTTCTTAGTGATGCTTGCTAAGGCCCACTTGACTTTACATTCCAGGATGTCTGGCTCTAGGTGAGTGATCACATTATCATGATTATCTGGGTCATGAATATCATTTTTGTAGAGTTCTTTTGTGTATTCTTGCCACCTCTTCTTAATACCTTCTGCTTCTGTTAGGGCCATACCATTTCTGTCCTTTATTGTGCCCATCTTTGCATGAAGTGTTCCCTTGACATCTCTAATTTTCTTGAAGAGATCTCTAGTCTTTCCCATTCTATTGTTTTCCTCTAATTCTTTGCACTGATCACTAAGGAAGGCTTTATCTCTCCTTGCTATTGTTTGGAACTCTGCATTCAAATGGGTATATCTTTCCTTTTCTGCTTTGATTTTCACTTCTCTTCTTTTCTCAGCTATTTGTAAGGCCTCCTCAGACAAGCATTTGCCTTTTTGCATTTGTTTTTTTCTTGAGGATGGTCTTGATCACTGCCTCCTGTATAATGTCACAAACCTCTGTCCATAGTTCTTCACGCACTCTACCAGATCTAAACCAACATTTGCTGCACCCTTAGTCCACATGAGGCACAGTAGTGAAGAGCCTATGAAGATGGCCCCTATGAGCTCAAAAGGAATCAAGTAAAATGTTGTCACTTCCCCTTTACCTAGTGGAGGCAGCAAGGTTTAGGCTTGAGGGAGTTGTTTCCATATTACGAAGTTGATAAGGAGATAAATCAGATTTCTGATTATCAAAGTTTAGATAGTGTGGTAGTCTGAATAATGGCCTTCTCCAAAGATGTCTAATCCCTGGATCCTATGAATATGTTACCTTCCAAGGCAAAAGGGCCTTTGCAGATGTGATTACATTAAGGCTCTGGAGATGGGACGAGAGGCTGAATTATCAGGTGGGCCCCATGTCATCACAAGGGTCCTTAAGAGTGGTCGGCAGGAGGTCAGAGTCCATGAAGGAGATATGAAGATAGAAGAAGAGATAGGAGCAATCTCAAACCAGGAGTCAAGAGAAGTGGGCAGCCTCTGGAAGCTACAAAAGGCAAAGAAAGCAGTTTTCTTCTAGAGCCTTCTGAAGGAAGGTTGGCCTTCTCCAGCCACTTTAGATTTCTGACCTCTAGCACTGCAAACATCTGTTGTTATTTTAGACCACCATTTGTGGTGACTTGTTACACCAGCAGTAATAGGAAGCTAATACTGCTAGACTGTGTCTTCTCTCCCCAACTCGCCCTTTTGCATCTGTTTTTGTGACTCTGTGGTGTCACCTCATCCCACTCTTGCCTTTCAGTAACATCTGGGTTACCCTTTCCTCCGTGTGGGTGCTCTGAGAAGAAGGATGATGGAGGCTCTCCCTCTGGCAGCCTTCTTCTCTCTGGTAGAGCCAGTCAGCTGTCGGCCAGCGTCCGTGTACCAGGCGCTGCTCTGGGTGCCGGTGGAGAAACTCCTCTTAGAGCTTGTTTTAGTGGAATCCCTGTACTTACCATCTGAGCACAAGCTACTCACCTCTAACTTTGGGTTGCTTTTTTGGCTGCTCATTCCTGTCTTTCTATCCCTTAGTCTCAGAGCCCAGAGTGAAGCTCCTTGAGGAGTCTAGTGCAATTTGAAAGGAAAAACCAGGGTGGATTCGATGTCTTCATTCCTCTTTTAAGATCAAAGCTTTTCCATCACTGTTAAGAGTTCATTGGGTTTTGACTTTCTCAGGTCTGGGGTGTGGTGTGGTGGGTAGAAACGCAACCCTGGCTGGTTGGAATGGAAAGTAGCATTTATGGAGTCTAAGCTCAGCGGTAATGTCACCCCTATTTTACCAAGGAGAAAATGAAGGCCCTTACTCATATCACAAGCTAAAATGTGGCAGCTGTGCTGTGCTCAGTGCTGTTATGACCAGCTGTTTTGCGACCCCATAAACTAGAGCCTACTGGGATCCTCTGTCCATTGGATTTCCCAGACAAGAATACTGGAGTGGGATCAAACCCGCATCAGTCTGATTCCAAAGTCCGTATGCTCTTTCTATGCTCCCCTTACTATAAGAATTGTATTCTATGAATGATAACATTGCGATGTCTCTTTCTTTCCCAGCATCACATCCAAGTTCATAAAACACAGTACCACTTTTACTTGTTTTTTATGTTTGTTCTTTTAACAATTTTCCTACCTGCTACTCTAAGTGAATTCATGACCCCTCTGTACCACACCTCCACAGCGCTCACCAACTCTCACTTCCCCTGGAAACGCAACACTGGTATCTTGCCAAGAAGTTCTATATACTGGCAGTCTCACTGGAATCTCTGATTTCAGGCATCCCAGGGCTCCCTGAAGTACCAAACTTGTGTAGACTTCCTCTTCTTGAATTCCTAAAATTGTTCCAGAAGCTGCAGTGATTGTCCTCCAGACTCCTATTAAGAGATGCTGACTTGTTAAAGTACAGAATTACAGAGCTGGCAGGGTCCTTGGAGAGCATCCATTTTCTAAGCGAAGAAACTGCAACCCAAAATCACACAGTTAGCTTAAAGTGGTCAAGGCTACTCCTTGAGTCAGTGACAGGATTTTAGATGTTGCTCTGCTTTTGGTCATCAGTTGGGTTTCTTATTGATTAAGAACACCAACTTTGAATCTAGGCTTCCTAAGTTTTCAAGCCAGCCTCTGCCACTTGCTAACTGTGACCATGGACAAGTTTCTTAATCTCTTTGTGCTTAATTCATAAATCAGGAATAAGTATAAACTTAGGATTGAGGTAAGTGTATGGATATGAGAGTTGGACCAAAAAGGCTGAGCACCAAAGAATCAATGCTTTCAAACTGTGGTGTTGGAGAAGACTCTTCAGAGTACTTTGGACTGCACGGAGATCAAACCATTGTTTGGAGATCAAACAATCCTAAAGAAAATCAATCCTGAATATGCATTGGAAGGACTGATGCTGAAGCTGAAGCTCCAATACTTTGGCCACCTGATAGGAAGAGCCAACTCATCAGTGAAGACCCTGATGCTGAGAAAGATTGAGGGTAGGAGGAGCAGGGGGTGGCGGAGAATGAGAGGGTTAGATAGCTTCATCAACTCAATGGACATGAATTTGAACAAACTCTGAGAGATAGTGGAGGACAGAGGAGACTGACATGCTGCAGTCCATAGGGTCTTAAAGAGTCAGACACGACTTAGTGACTGAACAACAACAACTAAATGGTTTAAGATGTGTAATTGCCTGAAGTAATCATTCAACAAGTATTCATTGTTTCATCTGATGGACTGAACATTTTAATGAAACAAAATTACCAAATTATTCTGCAGTGGTTTAACAGACTTGCAGATCTAAGTGTGTGTTACAGCAGAGTGGGGAAGAGTATTTATTAAAATGAATTGTTAAAGTTGTGGCCGTTTCTGGGCTGCAAGACTTTGGGAAATTATTTAACTTCTTTGAACCTTAGTGTCCTCATCTCTAAAATGAAGAAAATGAAAATATTGACCAGTGAGGGCCATTGGGGAAATTAAACAAAGTAATCCAAGCTCAAGTCCCGGGATATAAAGATTCATATTTGTTAGCTCTTATTATGAGATACTATTATATATCTTATTGGGCCTCCCCATTGGTACAGTGGTAAAGAATTTGCCTGCCAATGCAAGAGACACAAGAGACGTGGGTTTGATCCTTGGGTCCGGAAGATCCCCTGGAATAGGAAGTGGCAACCCACTCTAGTATCCTTGCCTGGAAAATTCCATGGACAGTGGAGCCTTGGGGTCCATGGGGTCACAAGGAGTTGGACACGACTGAGTGACTGAGCACACAGAGCACTCGTATCTTATTATATATATTTATATATTATTGTAGAGATAATGTAGACTTCTCTCTATAACTTTGAGTCTAGTTATTAGTAAGTTATGCACATGAATTACTTAATATGTGTAAAGCTTTGCATTTACAAAATAATTTGTAATCACTACATTCCTTAGCCAATTAATATGTATTGCTCAAAATAGCCCTGGGAAGTTATCTGAGGATCTCTGTATTTATGATAAGTCTTAGAAACTCAAGGTCACACAAGGAGTTGATGGTAGAATTAAGAAAGAAACATGCAGTCTCTGCCTGTTAGTTAACTCCCTGAAATGTGTGTCTTTTCTATCTATCCCTGATAATTTATATCCCATCAAAAAACGATGCTTATTTAGCCTGATCTCAATGGGTGATGACTGCACAGGGGCTTTGAGGGACTTAGCACAGAAACCTCTCAAATTTGCTTGTATGTATGTGCTCAATCGCTCAGTTGTGTCGGACTCTTTGGGACCCCATGGACTGTAGCCCATCAGGCTCCTCTGTCCATGAGATTCTTCAGGCAAGAATACTGGAGTGGATTGCCATTTCCTCCTCCAGGGAATCTTCCTGACCCAGGGTTCGAACCCATGTCTCCATCTCCTGCATTGGCAGGGAGATTCTTTACCGCTGAGCCACCTAGGAAGCCCCCAAACCTGCTTGCATCCTTGCAAAGACCATGTAGTTTCAGTGGGAACTGAGGGCACCAGGTGTGTGGAAAGCTCTGATCTGGGATTTTCTGGGAAGACGGAGGAACAGAGTAGGAGCTGGGAAGTTAATAAACACAGGATTCAGCAAGTGTCTTAAAGATAGCAAAAGAAGGTAACTTTTTAGGGATAAGGTCAAGGGGAAAGAATACTTCTGAAGAAAGGCTGTGCATATCTGGAGAAATGTGATACCAGTTAAATTACAAACTCTGTGTCCTAACTAAGCTGTCCTGGTATTGATGGCCTGTGCCTTTCTAAGGATGGAAGCACCTGGCAGGAGAAACAGCCACAGGCAGGTTTCTGGAGGCCTGAGCCAGAAAAAAAAGGAGCTCAAGTCTAAGCCAGGAGGGTGCCAGGAACCAGCCCTACCCCCACCCCACCTGTGGGTCTAGGGACACCTCCTGGCCTGGGGCCATAACTCTACCTCCAGACAGCTGAATAGGGCCTTTCACAGGCAAATGCACCCGATAGGAATCAGGAGTCAGTTTTCTATCCTGAAGCCCCTGCTCTCCTTTCCAGGCAGATGAGTCCATTT
Organism: Antilocapra americana; assembly: GCA_007570785.1. Classification (NCBI taxonomy): domain Eukaryota; kingdom Metazoa; phylum Chordata; class Mammalia; order Artiodactyla; family Antilocapridae; genus Antilocapra; species Antilocapra americana. The sequence goes on from ML662436.1 coordinate 2,654,555, forward strand.
CCCCTACCAAAGTCCCCTGTGCAAATGGATAGTTTTTTTTTACACAACAGCTCTGAACCAGGCAGCAAAAAAAAAAAAACAAAAAACAACAAAACAACAAAAACCCCAAACCCAGAGCTGGTTTTGAATCAAATTATATGTCTGTGCGTAGCTGTCTGTGCAAACTGAGTCCTTTAACATACAATAGAAGAGCTTCAAAGAATCCCCTCTTGATAGAACAGAATTAGGTTCAGTTTTCGAGTTGTTTTTAAGACTGAAATTTTGCCTCTAGTTTCCTGAAGTAAAACAGAGCTTTTCCCTGCAAATGGTCTCTCTTTAGAAGATAACAAAAACGTTAATAATTGTTGTAAAACCATAATATCGATTGGTCCTTGCTTTGCTTTCTTGACCTCTGACCTAAAAATAAGACCCTACAGTAAAAGACCCCCTGGAGACTTGATTATAAAACAGAAGTATTTACATAACACAGCAGAGTTTCAGGAAACTCACTCTAAGGACACCTTTTCTTTCCAAATAAAGCACGAGTTTGGAAGAATATACCACATCCCAGTGACTTTGTAGAGAAATTCTAAAGACCTGACTACAAAGCAGCCCTCCCAACTAGACTTGGGGGTGTGGTTTTCAACTTGGCCTCATCTCTTTCCCCACATTTTAAAAATTTCTCCAAGCCAGAATTCAAATTTCATACATGAAGTTTGACACCCCTACTCCTATCACTGCCACTCACTGCTTCCAAGAAGGGGGGTTCCTTCTGCTCTGATGACTTATGAAAATGTGCCCATTGTCTGTGAAATCAATCCACCAAACCAAACACCAGCCCTACGGAAGGATGGGCTGTCCCTGCCTGACCCTGAAAGTCAACAACCAGGCATTTCTCTCACACAGGAAAAAGGAGAGGCAGATATTCAAATGTCAAGGCCCTCTATTTTGAATACCCAGTGTCCCCATTTTAAATTTGAGAAACCTCAGCAAAGAGCATCCTGGCATGTCTTAATAGTTGCCAAGGGATGGAGGGGGATTAGACAGATGCTGGTATCCAGCTGTTCCTCAGCTTCACTGAGGTCAGAACAAGAAATAACATTTTAGACCAGTAAGGGGCAGGGCATGTCATTTAGATATAATAGAAAGTATCTAGGCACTAGTGAAAGTCGCTCAGTCGTGTCTGACTCTTTACGACCCCATGGACTATACAGCACATGGAATTCTCCAGGCCAGAATACTGGAATGAGTAGCCTTTCCCTTCACCAGGGGATCTTTCCAACCAAGGGATAGAACCCAGGTCTCCTGCATTGCAGGCAGATTCTTTACTAGCTGAACCACAAGGGAACTACAGACCTTCACAAAGAAGGTACTCAATACATATCAGATCGAATCCTTGTATCAGTCGAGTGTAGATGTCACGCGAGGATATGTTCCTCGGCTCTTGTCTCGTCACAACAAAGATTTGGAGTGATGGACATTAAAGCCCTCGGCGGGCCACAGCTCTCGGGTCTGGACAGACCGTGTTATAGCTCTTAAATAAATAAGTGTTACAGCTCAGTGTTACAGCTCTATTTTATTTAGAAGATGATAGCCAGAGAATTCATCCTTGAAACATGAAGGCATGCCGCTCCAAGGCCGTGAAGAGAAGAACACCGCAGCACATGGGACAGAAAGGGAGGGTCCATCAAGGCACTGGAGAGAGAGAGAGAGTGAGAGCTTTGGCTCCTTTTCTATGTTTATTTCTGCCCTCCCTGGGCCTGTCCTATGCAAATTGGGCTTAGACAGGAGTGCTGTTCCACCTGCAGGTCTCACTCAGGTCCTCGGACCTTCCTTGTTCTATTTTCGCGGGCTTCTCCCTTCCTTGTCTTCTAGACACCACCGTTTTGGATTCCTGTTTCCTATTCTAACTACCTAACACTTGAAAGAATACATAGATGAATGGATGATGGTGGTGGGAGAGTTCTCCATCTTAAATGCACTGGGTTCACTCCTTAAATGTATCTGATGGATAAACTACATGGTACCTTGATAAGCAGTCATACCATTAGTTCTGCTTTTAAAAAAACTTGGTTGTGCTGGGTCTTCATCGTTGCATGGACTTTTCTCTAGTTGCAGCAGGGGCTACTCTCTTGTTGCAGTGTGCAGACTTCTCACTGTGATGGCTTCTGTTGTGGAGCACAGGCTCTAGGCATTCAGGCTTCAGTAGCTGCAGCTCCTGCGCTCCAGAGCACAGGCTTAATAGTCGCGGTGCATGGGCTTAGTTGCTCTACAGCATGTGGTATCTTCCTGATCAATGTCTCCTGCATTGGCAGGCAGATTCTTTACCACTGAGCCACCAGAGAAGCTCCCCGTTAGTTCTTTAAATCCTTGAGATGTTACAGTCCCATGTACACTGGGGCTCCTCTGTGCTGGGCACTGAGAATCTGCCTGAAGAACTTCAGGTCCAGTTCAGTTCAGTCGCTCAGTTGAGTCCAACTCAAAGCAACCCCATGGACTCCAGCACACCAGGCCTCCCTATCCATCATCGACTCACAGAATTTACTCAAACTCATGTCCATCGAGTCGGTGATGCCATCGAATCATCTCATCCTCTGTCATCCCCTTCTCCTCTCACCTTCAATCTTTCCCAGCATCAGGGTCTTTTCTAATAAGTCAGTTCTTTGCATCAGGTGGCCAGAGTATTGGAGTTTCAGCTTCAACATCAGTCCTTTCAGGACTGATTTCCTTGAGGATGGACTGGTTGGCTCTCCTTGCAGTCCAGGGACTCTCAAGAGTCTTCTCCAACACCACAGTTCAAAAGCATCAATTCTTCGGCTCTCAGCTTTCTTTATAGTCCAACTCACATTCATACATGACTATTGGGAAAACCATAACCTTAACTAGACTGATCATCATTGGCAAAGTAATGTCTCTGCTTTTTAATATGCTGTCTAAGTTGGTCATAAGTTTTCTTCCAAGGAGTAAGCGTCTTTTAATTTCATGGCTCTAGTCACCATCTGCAGTGATTTTGGAGCCCCCTAAAATAAAGTCTGCCACTGTTTCCACCGTTTCTCCATCTATTTGCCATGAAGTGATGGGACCAGATGCCATGATCTTAGTTTTCTGAATGTTGAACTTTAAGCCAACTTTTTTACTCTCCTCTTTCACTTTCATCAAGAGGCTCTTTAGTTCTTCACTTTCTCTCATAAGGGTGGTGTCATCTGCATATCTGAGGTTATTGATATTTCTCCCAGAAATCTTGACTGCAGCTTGTGCTTCCTCCAGTCCAGCATTTCTCATGATGTACTCTGCATATAAATTAAATAAGCAGGGTGACAATATACTCCTTTTCCTATTTGGAACCAGTCTGTTGTTCCATGTTCAGTTCTAACTGTTGCTTCCTGACCTGCATACAGATTTCTCAAGGGGCAGATTAGGTGATCTGGTATTCTCATCTCTTGAAGAATTTTCCATAGTTTATTGTGATCCACACAGTCAAAGTCTTTGGCATAGTCAATAAAGCAGAAGTAGATGTTTTTCTGGAACTTTCTTGCTTTTTGGGTGGTCCTGCAGATGTTGGCAATTTGATCTCTGGTTCCTCTGCCTTTCCTAAATCCAGCTTGAACATCTGGAAGTTCACAGTTCATGTATTGTTGAAGCTTGGCTTGGAGAATTTTGAGCATTACTTTACTAGTGTGTGAGGTGAGTGCAGTTGTGCGGTAGTTTGAGCATTCTCTGGCATTGCCTTTCTTAGGGATTGGCATGAAAACTGACCTTTTCCAGTCCTGTGGCCACTGCTGGGTTTTCCATATTTGCTGACATGTTGAGTGCAGCACTTTCATAGCATTATCTTTGAGGATTTGAAATCGCTCAACTGGAATTCCATCCTCTCCACTAGCTTTGTTCATAGTGATGTTTACTAAGGCCCACTTGACTTCACATTCCAGAATGTCTGGCTCTAGGTGAGTGATCACACCATGGTGTTTATATGGGTCGTGAAGATCTTTTTGTAGAGTTCTTCTGTGTATTCTTGCCACCTCTTCTTAATATCTTCTGCTTCTGTTAGGTCCATACCATTTTTCCCCTTTATCTAGCCCATATTTGCATGAAATGTTTCCCTGGTATCTCTAGTTTTCTTGAAGAGATCCCTAGTGTTTCCCATTCTATTGTTTCCCTGTATTTCTTTGCACTGATCGCTGAGGAAGGCTTTCTTATCTCTCCTTGCTATTCTTTGGAACTCTGCATTCAAATGGGTATATCTTTCATTCTCCCCTTTGCTTTTCACTTCTCTTCTTTTCTTACCTATTTGTAAGGCCTCCTCAGACAGCCATTTTGCTTTTTTGCATTTCTTTTCCACGGGGATGGTCTTAATCCCTGTCTCCTGTACAATGTCACGAACCTCCGTCCATAGTTCATCAGGCACTCTGTCTATCAGATCTAGTCCCTTAAATCTATTTCTCACTTCCACTGTATAATCATAAGGGATTTGATTTAGGTCATACCTGAATGGTCTAGTGGTTTTCCCTACATCCTTCAATTTAAGTCTGAGTATGTCACTAAGAAGTTCATGATCTGAGCCACAGTCAGCTCCCAGTAGTGTTTTGCTGACTATATAGAGCTTCTCCATCTTTGGCTGCAAAAATATCAATCTGATTTCAGTGTTGACCATCTTGTGATGTCCATGTGTAGAGTCTTGTGTTGTTGGAAGAGGGTGTTTCCTATGACCAGTGCATTCTCTTGGCAAAACTCTATTAGCCTTTGCCCTGCTTCATTCTGTACTCCAAGGCCAAATTTGCCTGTTACTCTAGGTATTTCTTGACTTCCTACTTTTGCATTTCAGTTCCCTATAATGAAAAGGACATCTTTTTTGGGTGTTACTTCTAGAAGGTCTTGTAGGTCTTCATGGAACCGTTCAACTTCAGTTTCTTCAGCATTACTGGTTGGGGCATAGACTTAGATTGCCATGATATTGAATGGTTTGCCTTGGAAACAAACAGTGATCATTCTGTCATTTTTGAGATTGCATCCAAGTTACTGCATTTCAGACTCTTTTGTTGACTATGGTGGCTACTCCGCTTCTTCTAAGGGATTCCTGTCCAAAATAGTAGATATAATGTTCATCTGAGTTAAATTCACCCATTGCAGTCCATTTTATTTCATTGATTCCTGAAATGTTGATGTTCACTCTTGCCATCTCCTATTTGATCACTTCCAATCTGCCTTGATTCATGAACCTAACATTCCAGGTTCCTATGCAATATTGCTCTTCACAGCATCGGACCTTGCTTCCATCACCAATCACATCTACAACTGTGTGTTGTTTTGCTTTAGCTCTGTCTCTTCATTTCTTCTGGAGTTATTTCTCCACTGATCTCCATTGGGCGCCTACTGATAAGGGGAGTTCATCTTTCAGTGTCCTGTCTTTTTGCCTTTTCATACTGTTCTTGAGGTTCTAAAGGCAGGAATACTGAAGTGGTTTGCCATTCCCTTCCCCAGTGGACGACATTTTGTCAGAACTCTCCACCATGACCCGTCTGTCTAGGGTGGCCCTACATGGCATGGCTCATAGTTTCACTGAGTTAGATAAGGCTGTGGTCCATGTGATTAGATTGGTTAGTTTTCTGTGATTGTGATTTTCAGTCTATATGCCCTCTGATGGAGAAGGATAAGAGGTTTCTGAAAGCTTCCTGATGGGATAGACTGACTGAGGGGGCTACTGGGTCTTGTTCTGATGGGCCAGGCCATGCTCAGTAAACCTTTAATCCTATTTTCTGTTGATGGGTGGAGCTGTGTTCCCTCCCTGCTATTTACCTTGGGCCAAGCTAATGGCTCAGATGGTGAAGCATCTGCCTACAATGCAGGAGACCTGGGTTCAATCCCTGAGTCAGGAAGATCTCCTGGAGAAGGAAATGGCAACCCACTCCAGTATTCTTGTCTGGAAAATCCCAAGGATGGAAGAGCCTGGTAGGCTACAATCCATGGGGTCGGAAAGAGTCGGACATGACTGAGCGTGTTCACTTCACTAAACTATGGTGGAGGTAATGAAGATAATGGTGACCTCCTTCAGTAGATCCCATGCATGTACTGATACAGTCTGTGCCCTCAACCCTACAACAGGCCACCACCAACCCATGCCTTTGCCAGAGACTCCCAGACACCCACAGGCAAGTCTCCTGGGGTGGGGGCGGGGGGAGGTCACTGCTCCTTTCTCTTGGGTCCTTGTGCACAAGATTCTGTTATGCCCACCGAGAGTCTATTTCCCAGTCCTATGTAAGTTCTGGCAGCTCTCTGGTGGGGTAAATGGCGACCTCCTCCAAGAGGGCTTATGCCATACCCACACCCAGAGCCCCTGTCCCTGCAGCAGACCACTTCCTACCCGTACATCCATAGGAGACACTCAAACACGGTTCTGTCTCAGTCTCTGTGGGGTCCCTGGGTCCTGGTGTGCACAAGGTTTGTTTGAGCCCTCTGAGCGTCTCTGGAGGGAATGGGGTTTGATTCTAAACATGAATTCACCTCTCCTACCATCTTGCTGGGGCTTCTCCTTTGCCTTTGGATGTGGGGTATCTCCTCACAGCTGCTCCAGTGCCTACCATCTTACTGGGGTTTCTCTGACCTTGGACATGGGATATCTCCTTAGAACCAGCCACTCCTGACCTTGGATATGGAGTATCTATTCACGGCTGCTCCAGTGAAGTGCAGGTGCTGCTCCTGATCTTGGTTGTGGGGTATCCCTTCACTGCCGTTGCTCCCGACCTTGATCCTGATAGTGGAAGAGAGTGAGACTTAAACATAGAATCCTACCAACTAGGGAGGCATTTATGAAGGGAAGTTATATAGAATTTTAAATGGCAGAATATGAAATTCTGCTTCTGAATTCAAACTGTAGATTGAATACATATATTTATTGATACTTTTAAATTAATACATTCAATCATCAAACATTTATTGAGTCCTTACTGTATTTCAGGCACATTCTAGACACTGGAAATACAATGCCTGCCTTCCAGGCAATATTTGAGCAAGTAACACATTAGAGAAACCATGTTGTTATATGGGAGAAAAGCATTCTAGGTGAGGGAACCGCAAATCAAAGGCCCTGAGGTAGGAATGCACTTAAAGGATTCCATGTGTGGCAAGGAAGCCAGTGCTGATGGAACAGAGTAAGCTTCAAGAGGTGGAAGATGATGAGGTCAAAGATACTCCAGAACCAGATCTTAAAGCTTCTTTTATCTGAGTAAGGAGGCTTCCTTGGTGGCTCAGGTGGTAAAGAATCTGCCTGCAATGCAGGAGACCCAGGTTCCATCTCTGGGTGGAGAAGATCCCCTGGAGAAGGAAATGGCAACCTACTCTAGTATTCTTGCCTGGAAAATCCCGTGGACAGAGGAGCCTAGTGGGCTACAGGTCTTGGGGTCGCAAAGAGTCAGACACGTCTGAGTGAGACAGAAAACGATTGGACTGATTTGAGCAGTGTGACTCATGTCTTAAAAAGATGATTCCAGCTCTGTGTGGACAGTAACTGTCAGGGAGCAAGGATGCAGTAGGGAGACCAGTCAGGAGGTTTTTGTTACGGTGTACGTGAGAGATGATGGTGTCCTGGACTTAAAACAGAAGGAGTAGGGTATGGTGAGAAGTGGTTGGATTTTGGATGTATTTTGATGTAAAGTTGACCAAATTTTCTGTGGGTTGGATATAGAGTATGAACGGGGAAAAAAGAGACAGGGATAAATCCAAGGTTTGGTGTCTAACCAACTGGAAGAATGGCAGGGCCATTTCCTGAGATGGGGAAGGTTGTGGCTGCAGAATAAGGGAGGTAGTGATTCTATTTTGGGCAAATTAAGTATATGGTGCCTGTGGGACAGCCAAGTGGAGATGTCAAGTCAGCAGTAGATGACATGAGTCTGGAATGCAAATGAAGATGAGCCTGACAATATAAATTTGAGAGTCATAAATATTTGGATAATATTGAAAGCCTTGGGGATGTCTAGGGAGTGAATGTAAACAGAAAGAAGTAGTCCTAAACATTCCAGCATGTGGATATCAGGAAGACAGTTGACTGTCCTGGTTAGAAAAGTAGAAGTAATAATGATATATTTATTGATGCAACAGTGAACACTATTTTACATGGTCATCATAATCTGACTACTAAATATTGATTTAACCAAAAATTGTCCATTTAACAGCATTAAGGGAAAGGATGAAGAAAAAACAAGTCTGTATAGTGGTGTCAAAGTAACATGCAATTGACTTCCAAAGTAGGGATACAGTGAATATCTAAAAATTAAACATAACTAGCAGTATAAAGATGATATGATTTATAGAAACAAAGAGGTATATACCAGGGGAAATAAAGAGTAGAAAGTGACTTCCTTTGGGGAACAAGAGTGTAGAGGAGGAAAGAATGGAGCAAGGGATTATTCTTTCCATTAAAATTTTTATTTCAGTGTATGAATAATCAAAATATGACATAACCATGTAATGGAGTATCATTCAGCCACAAAAAAGAATGAAGCATTGATACCTGCTGACACTGAGATGAGTTTTGAATACATTATGCTACCTGAAAGCAGCAGACCCAAAAGCTTATGTTGTATGATTCTATTCATATGAAATATCAAGAATAGGAAAATCCATAGAGGAGATGAGAGATTGCCAAGGGCTTAAGGGAGGGAGTAATGTAGAATGACTGTCAAGACATTCAGGGCTTCTTTTTGTGGTGAAGAAAATATCCTGCAATTAGTGGTGGTGGTTGTATAACATTGTGACTATACCAAAACTCTGAAATGGTACTCTTTGAAAAGGTGAATTTCATGGTATGCAAATTATATCTCAATTTTAAAAGTCATATGCTATTTGAAATGTCCAAGTATACAAAAGAAGTATGTGGATAAAAATTAAAATTAATTCAAAGGTAGTATTAGACTCAAAATCCTGAATTACCTTTGAAATAGGTAAGGAACCATACCTAATTTAAACCTTACTCTAGGAGTCCTGTTGCTTTCATCTTGGGATGAAAGGAACATAAGCCATGAGCCATGGCTGGCCTCAGGCAGTGGCAATTATGTGGATGGAAGTAGTAGGGGTGAAGAAAGATGGAGGCCATGCTATTTTGCCTCCCAGATCTCACATGAAGGAAACAGACTGATGTTTAGGGCCTGCTCTGCAATATGAGAGGCCCAGTGCAAATGAAAACACAGGGCCCTTTGTTCAATCAGAAGGGGAAAAGGTATTGTTAAAGGTATCAAAATAAAAAAGCTTTTCCCTTTCTTCTGTGGTCTCTCTCTTGACTTAGGGTGTTTTTTATTTACTATTTAATGTCTTTCTCAAACAGAAAAAATTAAAAATTTACTAGCATTAGTTTTACCACTCATCTTTACCTTTTGCAATGTTAGTTTCAAATACAAATTTAAAAACATTTAATTTGCATGCAGAATCACCAAAATCACAAAATTTGCATTTTATAGCTTCTGTATTTTTTTCTTATCAGAGCAATGGAAGCACTACACACCCATAACTCAATTGTGGGCTTTTTTGGGTTTTGGCCGCACAGCAAGGCATATGAGATCTTAGTTCCCCAAACAGGGATTGAACCCACCACGCCCTCTGCAGTGGAAGCATAGAGCCCTAGCCACAGGACTGCCAAGGAATTCCCTAGCTCAACTGTTTTTACTTTACTTTTTGATATGTACACTTTCCACCAAAACTCTATGTCTTCAGCTGACTGGTGAGCAAGGACAAGCAGGAGAGAAAAGGAGCTATCGGTTACTCTAAATTTCCCTTTCCCTCATTTTCAGCATAAGTGGTTGACTAATAGGTGGCCCTAGTCGGAAAGAACCCACCTGCCAATGCAGGAGACATAAGAGATGAGGGGTTGGATCTCTGGGTCGGGAAGGTTCCCTGGAGGAGGGCATGGCACCCCACTCCAGTATTCTTGCCTGGAGAAGCCCATGTTCAGAGGAGCCTGGAAGGCTACAGTCCACGGGGTCGAAAAGAGTTGGACACAACTGAAGTGACTGAGCACACACACAGTTATAGGAAAGTAAGAAATGATAGGATAAGGGTACCTTTGTCGCTTCATGTTTCTGTGATTGTGTTCACCTCCTTTCTATATTCAAAGAAGCTCTGCCTGGGTGGAAAGCCCTGCTTATTCAGTTGTATGGGGGATGTACTTACTGGCTACTGATCTTAAGTTTTATATATGAATCATCCAGAATAGGTAAACCCATAGGGATGGAGAATAGGTTAGTGGTTGCCAGGGGCTTGGAGGAGGGGGATGTCCTCCCACATAGATTCCTGGTTTATGTGCTAATTCACTCAGCTGTGTCCAACTATTTGAGACCCCATGGACTGTAGCCTGGCAGGCTCCTCTGACCATTCTCCAGGCAAGAATACTGGAATGGGTCTTTGTTTATGGGGTCCCCTTATATTTACATGGGAATGGGCAGCCCACATAATATGTATCTCCTTTGCTTACATTTGTGCTCTGATGTCCCGTTGGGCTTCATTTATAAAACATGAATTCAAAGCCAAAATTATTTAGTTTCAAGACCTTGACAGCAGAGCATTAAACCAAACCTGGCACCCTGCTGAGCAAGGGGCCGTATAGAGCTATCTGGTTGTAGACCCAGAGCAGGTTGGCCCTCCCTGGTGGAACCCAATTAACACCCACAAGCCCACTTTTGGAGAAAGGAAAACATATGAGGAATATTGTGTTTTACTTTCTGGCTTTTGCTTTGCACATGTAAGAGGCAAGAGACGTGGATTCTGAACGCCAGCTGACACTTGTCTCCTCTCCACTTCAAGGTTTTTCTTCTTTGTCTCTTTTGACTTCTCTCCTTCCTCTTGTCTGCTCTTTCTACAAAAGAAGTGTTCATTAGCCAAACCAGTTCCCATTGTCTTTTAGTAAACTGTGTTTATTTCTGTCTTTCTACTATTTTTCTCATAATTGTCCTTTAAAATTTTTTTTTAATTTTTATACAAATACTTTCCATTTACAGTTACTACAAAACATTGGCTGTAATTCCCTGTGTTGTACAATGCATCCTATCTTATGCTCAATAGCTTCTGACTCCTATCCCCCACATTCCCCCTCTACCCATAACCACTTGTTTGTTCTCTATATCTGTGAGTCTGCTTCTTTTCTATCATATTTACTAGTTTGTTGTATGTTTTAGATTCCATAAATAAAATATCATACAGTATTTATCGTTCTCTGTCTGACTTATTTTGCTTAGCATAATGCCCCCTAAATCCATTCATGTTGCTGCAAATGGCAAAATTTCATTCTTTTTGTGGCTGAGTGGTATTCCCTTGTATATATGTAACACATCTTCTTTATCTATCCCTCGGTCAATGGACACTTAGGTAGTTCCCACATCTTGGCTACTGCAAATAGTGCTTCTATGAGCATTGGAGTGAATGTATCTGTTCACAATTTTAACCACAACCATCCCTACCCAACCACCACCCTTTATTTGTATTCCTGTGAAATCAGTGCTATATCCTTAATGCAAAATCATCTTCCTCATGAATTACTACATCATCATTGTCATCATCATTATCATCAACATTGATACTACAAGAGCAAACAACTTATCCTGAACCTTGATGTATCTTAGAAAACAAAATAAGCCCCATGTTCATGATATGCTACGAATTTTCACTGACTTTTCTGTGCATAATCCAGTTTTCCAAGTCTGTCCTCAGCATTGTACCTTTATTTAAGGGCTGACTCAAACATAAAATGACTGTAAATTTAGACAGACTATGGGTGACTTAGAAATGCCCCCCCCCCAAAAAAATCCACCCAAGTTTAGGGGAAAATTAGTCTCTTTACTTTCAAGGAGAGACAAATGGCTCATCAAAATGGTCCCATCCAAGTGTGACACTTCAATGGCATCTTTGGGTTAGCCTTCCTTCTTTGCCAGACACAAAATAGAGCACTTGTTAACCTCAGTGAACAATATCAATCCATCCCTGTAATGAAACCTTCAAGATGGGGAAAGAGTGGAAACAGTGGCTGACTTAATTTTTCTGGGCTCCAAAATCACTGCAGATGGTGATTGCAGCCATGAAATTAAAAGATGCTTACTCCTTGGAAGGAAAGTTATGACCAACCTAGACAGCATATTAAAAAGCAGAGACATTATTTTGCCAACAAAGGTCTGTCTAGTCAAGGCTATGGTTTTTCCAGTGGTCATGTGTAGATGTGAGAGTTGAACTATAAAGAAAGCTGAGTGCTGAAGAATTGATGCTTTTGCACTGTGGTGTTGGAGAAGACTCTTGAGAGTCCCTTGGACTGCAAGGAGATCCAACTAGTCCATCCTAAAGGAGATCAGTCCTGGGTGTTCATTGGAAGGACTGATGTTGAAGCTGGAACTTCAATACTTTGGCCACCTGATGCGAAGAGCTGACTCATTGGAAAAGACCCTGATGCTGGGAAAGATTGAGGGCAGGAGGAGAAGAGGATGACAGAGGATGAGATGGCTGAATAGCATCACCGACTCGACGGACATGGGTTTGAGTAGATTCAGGGGGTTGGTGATGGACAGGGAGACCTGGCGTGCTGCGGTTCATGGGGTCAAAAAGAGTTGGACACAATTGAGCAACTAACTGAAGAAGGACCCTAGTGTGGATGTGTATGGAAAATGATGGAGGAGACTCATACTTTCTAGGACCAGATATCTTGGTGGAACTGCTATGTGCATTTTTTTACTGTTCTTTTCTTTTATTAATTTTTATTGGAGTACAGTTGCTTTACAATATTGTGTCAGTTTCTGCTGTACAACAAAGTGAATCAGCTATATGTTTACATATAACTCCTCTTTTCTGGATTTCTTTCCATTCAGCTTACCACAGAGCATTGAGTAGAGTTCCCTGTGCTATACAGTAGGTTTTCATTATCTATTTTATAAATAGTATCAATAGTTTATATATGTTCAATCACAATCTCCTAGTTCATCCTACAGTCCCCTTTTCCCTTCTGTGTCCATACATTTGGGCTTCCCTGGTGGTTCAATGGTAAAGAATCTGCCTACCAAACAGAGACTTGTGTTTGACCCCTTGGTCAGGAAGATCCCCTGGAGAAGGTGACTTTAGTGTTCTTGCCTGGGAAATCCCATGGACAGAGAAAGCTGGAGAGCTACAGTCTATGGGGTCACAAAATAGTCAGACATGACTTAGTGACTGAACAACATCCATACATTTGTTCTCTATATCTGTATCTCTATTTGTGCTTTGCAAATAAGATCATTTACACCATTTTTCTAGATTCCACATATATGCATTAATGTACAATATTTTTCTCTTTCTGATTTCATCATTTTAAGCTTATGATTAAAGGACACTAGGGCAGGAAAAAGTTAGTGGACTTGCCTTAGGTCATATGGCTAGGAAGTGGAAGAGTCTGAACCTAAATTTTGTGTCTCTTAGGTCAATGGGCTTTCTGTTGATAGTATCCAGCACTTCTCTTTCATTAATAGAATGGCAGTGAAGGAGAGGGAGGTCAGAATCTATACGAATTTGGAGGACTCTACATTTACTGCTAGCATTTGTCACTTTTGACCCTAAACACGAGTGAAAAAGACACAATGAACCAAATTATCTTTTCTTTCTATTTTATTCACTTAATACAGATGGAGAAACTGATGTCTTAAATCCTAATGCTTCATAAATTAGTGGGGAAATGAAGTCAAAGGATCTTCTCACCAAAATGTGTTTCTTTGCTTTCCTGAGTTCATTTTCGGTCCTCACTTGCCGTCACATAACTGAGTTCCGGCCAATGGAGTGGAGCAGAGCTGATGAGTGCTGTTTCTGGTCTGGTTCACAGGCTTTCGTGTGTCCTCTTCCATCTTGCTGGAGATGGAGACTCCTTGAGCCACCTCACAAACTACATGCTAAAGGCAACAGAACTGCCATCATCCTAGGTTCTTGAGTAACTGAAGAGTTCCCACCCCCATCCCCCAGCTCCCCAGAACTGGAACCATTCTTATTATCATGTGATCAAGAAATAAGCTTCTGTTGTGCTGAATCATAACCTGTATGGGACTATTTATGACTGCAGCCTATCTCACCCTAACTAACACAAGTCTGAAGAGCTCCTTCTTCCACATCCAAGCAGAGCCCAACTGCTGTGGTCTTGTTCCTGACCACATGGTTTCCACATAACTGTCGTGCTCAGATAGACGGTAGGTGAGAAGTAGGATGAGGAGGAAAAGGGTAGCATTTGATGACTTTGGTCTTAGATTTCTAGCAGTCATTTACTCACTGCATTTCATGGAGAACTGCTGGTGTGCCCCATAGTTAGTGGGTTGGGGTTTCAGCCCCAACTATGCCATCAACCATCCATTTATTTTCTCTTTTATCCAAGGAGATAGTTGAAGAATAAGGTGTCCAAAGCCCTTTACAGTTCTATTAAGAGATGAGTCTAAATTCCAGTGCCAGAATTAAACATAGCCTGAGAAAAGAGTAGGATTTTCTAGGGCTGGTATTCAGCTTGAACACTCTGGGTTGACAGTTATCTACTCATTTACTGGAACTCATGCTGGACTTGTTGGGTACTTTGAATATTATCCTTGCTTATTTCTGCCAGAAGTCAAATTTAGAAATTTCTCTAGCTCCCTACTTTAGTCGGATTATGTGAAAGGGGAATGAGTAAGGCCAGGGCATTCCAATTTAGATCTAGAGGAATGCCAGTTCTGAGATGTTAATAGGTTTTATAAGAAAAGAAAACAGGTTCTTGGACAGATAAGTTTGGGAAGTACTGGGTTGAACAGACAGAATCCAGTTGGACAGACACAGCTTCCACCCCATCTTCACATGTTGCCATCCCAGTTCCATGCCTTGTGGCATTCAGTGCCCTTACCATTTTCCAAACAGAATTTCAATCACATGCCACCATTTTATGATTTTGTTTCACTTTTAAGCCTTTGCTGAAATTTCCTAGGGAAAAATAAAAAGAGGGTTTATTTTCCATACTCATAGTAAGCTATCTTAAATATCCCCACTAGATGCACCTCTTTTCTAAGATCCCCTTTTCTTGGCACACATGGAAGTCCTCTTTCCAGTCCTTTCCTCATCAAATTCAGCTTCTTCATCATCCAGAAAATTTTTGTCTTGGTCTCAAACCTCACATACTTCATTTGATACAGCAAAACTCCCTTAGGTCTCTGGCCCCACTCTCCATAGAGGGCATTTAGGAATCATCTGTTCTTTCTCAAGCAGGCTCCATACTGACTCAGTGTCACCCCAGCCCTTAGTAGATTATTAAAGTACTCCTTCAATTGTTTGTAGTATTTTCCCAGATAGCAGTTACATTAAAATGCCTTCCCCCTCCCCCACTATTTGACACAAAGTTTCTTTCCTGCAGGACTTCTCAGAGCCTTGAATACCATGAGTTGTAATATAAATCTTCTGTGGGGAAGATAATACATAGTCCTTCTTAAGTTTGTTTAACTGCAAGGAGAACATTTTGAAAAACCTTGGGTATACGTTAAGCTTTCTTTGCTTTGGGCCAGGACAAGAACGGAGATGCTCCCATCTCATTGCCTGCCTTCTCATCATTGCCATAGAATCCTACTAGTTGTGGTTTTCCACCAGGGCCCCCTCGTGAGATCCTCCCTGCTTCTGGTTCTCTGGACTGTTCTATGGAGCTGGAGAGAGTCCCAAGGCTGATTGGTAGAATCCAGTGCACAATCACTCAGTCTAATCTCAGGTTTGCTTTAGGCTGCTCATCATTACTTTCATTCACGCTTTGTTGGTAGAGTTATATTTTTGGAATCCCAAATTGAGCATAAGGTTCTGGTAAGTATGTGTGCCCATACGAATGTACTTACGGAGGATACTGGGGTAGAATCCTAAATCAGGACTGTGCTGGAAAATCTGGGGAACCATGGTTACAGAAGTCATGCTGCCTTTTCCCAACTCCTCCACGTCCAGCACTTTCCTTCTCTCTTTCCGGTCAGCCATGTCATTTTCTCCACTTCCACTGGGATTAGGTCAAACTTTAGAACCTCAGTTTTCCACATCAAAATATATCAGTGTTGTCTCCCCACTTTCTTCTTTCCTCTGTTTCAGAGGAAGACACATCCTTACCCCTTTCCAGGGCTTACCTCGTCTGCGTTCTGGTCCCCTTCCTGCCAGGCCCTGGGGTAGTTCTTCATTTACTGATACCCCTTTGACTTTGCACCATTGGCTTCTCCTCTTCCACTCGCTTAATCATAGACTTAATCAGCTCAGCCTATTGGCACCAAAAACCATAGCCTGAGTGGTTCAAACAATAGACCTTTATTTCTTACAGTTCCGGAAGCTGAGAGGTCCAAGATCAAGGTGCCAGCAGATTCAGTGTCTTGTGAGAGCCCTCTTCTTGGCTTGCAGTTGGCTGTCTTCTTGCTGTGTCCTCTGGTCATGGAACGAGAGAGAGATCTCTCATGGTGCCCAACCCATGACTTAGTTGCTCAGTTGTGTCTGACTTTTTGCGACCCCATGGACTGTCAGTCAGTTAAGTCACTCAGTTGTATTTGACTCTTTGCAACCCCATGGACTGTAGCCCAACAGGATCCTTTGTCCATAGAATTCTCTGGGCAAGAACACCGAGTGGGTTGCCATTCCTTTCTCCAGGGGACCTTCCCGACCCAGGGATTGAACCCAGTCCTCTTGCACTGCAGGTGGTTTCTTTACTGATTGAGCCACCAGGGAAGTCCCATCACTTAACTACCTCCGAAAGGCCACATCTCTGAGTACTGTCATATTGGTGGTTAGGGCTTCAACACGTGAATTTGTGGGGTACACAATTCAGTCCGTAGCAGTCATGGTAAATCAACTTTCTTAAACACCAGACTTTCCCATAGAGCAATTTATACCTGCTGCCTCTTCTTCATCTCTAGTCACCTCTCAGTCCATGGCAGTCTGTCCCTGTCCCTCCTACCACCCCCCCCCTTGCAGTCACCAGTGCCTTCTGAATGACAGATTTAGTAACATCTATTAATAATGACAACTATTGATTGCATTTATTGGGCAGGTCATTGTGTTAAGTGTTTACATGTGCCATCTCATTTCAGCTTGGATACTAAGTTGCTCCAGTTGTGTCCAACTCTTTGCAACTCTAGCCCGCTAGGCTCCTCTGTACATGGGATTTTCCAGGCAAGAATACTGGAGTGGGTTGCCATGCACTCCTTCAGGGGATCTTCCCAACCCAGGGATTGAACCTGCATCTCTCATGTCTCCTACATTGGCAGGTGGGTTCTTTACCACTAGTGCCACCTGGGAAGCCCCTTCATCTCAGCTTCAGTTCAGTCGCTCAGTCGTGTCCAACTCTTTGTGACCCCATGGACTGCAGCATGCCAGGCCTCCTTGTCCATCCCCAACTCCTGGAGTTTACCCAAACTCATGTCTGTTGAGTCAGTAATGCCATCCAATCATCTCATCCTCTGTTGTCCTCTTCTCCTCCTGCCTTCAATCTTTCCCAGCATCAGGGTCTTTTCAAATGAGTCAGCTCTTCACATCAGGTGGCCAAAGTACTGCAGTTTCAGCTTCAACACCAGTCCTTCCAATGAACATTCAGGACTGATCTCCTTTAGGATGGACTAGTTGGATCTCCTTGCAGTCCAAGGGACTCCCAAGAGTCTTCTCCAACACCACAGTTCAGCTGAACAGCCCTCTAAAGACAGGCTGGAAGTTCATCATGGAAGGTCACAGCTCAGAGGTGGCACAAACATACCTGGGTAGAGAGAAGAAGTGTTGACTGTGGTTATCATTATACTGAATTGGCTTAATCCAGTTCTTCCACTTATTATTAGCTCCCTGATGATGTTGGATAAGTCATGATCCCACTCCAAGTCTCAGTTTCCTCATTTGTAAAATGGGGATGATAATAATGCCCCATCTCAGAAGGATGCTGTGAGTAAAAGAAGCAGTTTTTTTTTCCACTTTTTTTTATTTAGCTGTGCCAGGTCTTAGTTGCACTGTGCAGGATCTTTAGTTGTGATGTGCAAACTCCTAGCATGCAGCATGCTGGATCTAGTTCCCTGAAGAGGGATCGGACCCAGGGTTTCTGAATTGGTAGTGTGGAGTCTTAGCCACTGGACTACCAGGGGATTTTCCAAAAGCAATTTTAATATGTGAAGCACCTACAAGGGTCTAGCACATAGTAGGTGCTCAAAAAATATTGCTTCCCCAGACCCACTTTATTTGCAAAATCCATCTGCATTCATAGTAATACGACATCATCTGCTCACCATTTAAAGGACATAAGCTTTGAACTACAGTGAAAAGGGAATCTCAGGGCGTGAATTGCCTGTCATCATGCCATAGTTAAACAGGTTTGTGTTTTTCAGTCTGGCCTCCTGAAAGCATTGCTGTTTCCTGCAATCCTGAAACAGATGGGCGTTGCTCTTTCTATAATATAAGTATTTTGATTTATTCTCACCCTTTTCTGACCTCATTTCCCTCTTCTGGTTTAAACTGGAAGCAATTTCTTTTAAGCTTTGTGCATTCCTGAAGAAGTGAGTTTTTTTTTTTCTTCGTAAGTGGTTCCTGGTAGCAGCACTGACCACAGGTGTGTGTGTATGTATATATCCTGGGACAGCGCAGGTCCCTGGACCTGACTATACAAGTTCCCGAGGAAGCCAGGCCTTTCCATTACTCCAAATATTCTTAGTCTTCCTCACTTTGAGGTGTTTTTTTTTTTTTTTGCATTTGCCGACCTGTCTTCTTTTCACAGGTTATCAGAGGTCCCTACAGCACTTCCCTAGGCCAGGCCCTCATGTCCTATCACAGGTGAAATGTCTTTGATTACTCTGGCCTTATGTTCAAATCCCACTGGAGTTCCAAGTCTGGTCCTCTGAGGTGTTTCGTCTAGAATGCACAATATTCTAAATTTGTTTTAGTTGCTAATATTTGAAATGTGCAAATTTCACATAAAGTGACAAACCTTGGGATGCCGAGTCCTTCTGCAATAAGATCAACAGTTGGCCGGAACCAGGTGCCCACTCGCTATACCATCCTTTTCTCTCCTTGCTCTGTTTCCTACCTTGGAGAACAAGGTCTCGTGATTAAGCCACTGTCTTTGGTAGGCTTTTGAATCTACAACCCCTGTTCTGGCCCCTACTCAGGCCAAGGAGTTTTAAACCAGGGTGTATTTGCAAGCCCTGCACAAAAGGAACCCACAGTCATGTTCTCACACTCCTCTCTACCCTAACACACCTTCCCTGGCTCCCTCCTTGGCTCTCTGCAGCCCCTTCACCTTCTGCAAGTTCCAGGTCACCTTCCTAGCCCTATCCACCTGCCATAGCCTTGTGGTTGACTGTGGTTCTAATCACCTCAGAGGTCCAGAAATGTTGTCTCATCTAAATACTGAATCTTTTTAGTCCTCACTATTAGTTTAAACCAAGGGGCTTTGAAGACACGTTGGGTCTAGAAACACTAATAAAGGACATTAAATGTCCAGATTAGGATTTCAACTCGTTTTTATTTATTTGAATCTTTGAGTGCAGTAGCAACTGGCATCAATGACAACCAAGGTTTGGGGGGATTTAGCAGAAAAGCTTGCATCCTCTCAAAGCCCAGGAATATCCTTAAATAGTTGGCACTATACCTGTGAGAGCGGGACAATAAAAAAGGCTGAGCACCGAAGAATAGATGCCTTTGAACTGTGGTGCTGGAGAAGACTCTTGGACAGAAGAGTCCCTTGGGCAGCAAGGAGATCAAACCAGTCAGTCCTAAAGGAAATCAACCCTGAATATTCACTGGAAGGACTGATACTAAAGCTGAAGCTTCAATATTTTGGCCACCTGATGCAAAGAGCCAACTCATTAGAAAGGACCCTGATGCTGGGAAAGATTGAAGGCAGGAGAAGGTTGAGGATGAAATGGTTGGATGGCATCACCTATTAAATGGACAGGAGTATGAGCAAACTCAGGGAGATGGTGAAGGTCAGGGAGGCCTGGCATGCTGCAATCTATGGGGTTGCGAAGAGTTGGACATGACGGAGTGACTGAACAACAACAAATTCTTGTGAAAATCACTCAGTCATGTCCTACTCTTTGCGACTCCATGGACTGGGACCTGCCAGACTCCTCTGTCCATGGATTTCTCCAGGCAAGAATACTGGAGTGGGTAGCCATTCCCTTCTCCAGGGGATCTTCCCAACCCAGGGATCAAACCCAGGTCTCCCATATTGCAGGCTGATTCTTACTGTCTGAGCCACCCGGGAAGCCCCAAGACACTATGCCTAGTTTTTGCTAACTCGAATTGTGCTGTTTTGTGAGGTTGGGAAGCATGGGAGGAAAGTAAATGAGAAATCTAAAATGCTAGACGGGACTTCAAACTTCATATAATTCAACCTTCTTGATTTATCTAGGAAAATGTTCACCTGAGCCTGGTAGGGGTGTTTTTCCTCTAAAAGAATTTGTGCCTTTATGAACTTCAAGATCAGCCCAGGAGAATGAAGGCATTAGAAAATTCCCAGCACCCTGACCAGCCTTTGTTGATATGCACATACTCTGGGTGCACTGGTACAGGCATATGCGATGTTCTGGGCTTAGATGGGCAGGTAGATATGAAGGTGGGGTAAGAAGGGTGTGTCGGGGGTGGGCAGGGAATTTAAAGATTGTAGAACAGTTTAAGCAGAAAGGCTTTATTTCTTCAGTGCAGTTATAAAGGAAGTGTCTGAAAGAATGTGTTTGTATATTTAGGAATCCTTTAGGAGTAGCCTGTTTAGCTTTGGAGAAATCTCTCATCACAAAGGCTTATTCACCTGATAGGCAGCCACCAGCCAGAGAAAACAAAAGCTAGGAGAGGTCTTGTTGATTTTCCCTAGGTAGGGAGTGTGTGCTTTCAGGTTCATAAGTTTTATGCAAATAGGATTCCTGAGCTGACCGTAAGTGATATTTTTGCTGTTGTGCTCCATGCTGGCAGTCTGGGAGTCTTGATCTCATTACACTGTGGCTACTTGAAACCATCTATTTGAACACTTCTATTGTGTGGTCTTTTCGAAATTGCTTGCAGGCGAAACTGCTGCCCGACTAGCAATTTGCATGTTCTCATTTCTGCCTTCCACCCAGGCTTGGAGCAGGGGCCTGCTGGGGTGGCTGTTGGCTCAGGTGGAAAGCACAGAATGCTGCTTCTTAGGCCATGATGTCACCCACTGTGTATTAGTCACTCAGTCATGTCTGACTCTTTGTGACTCTAAGGACTGTAGCTCGCCAGGCTCCTCTGTCCGTGGGGATTCTCTAGGCAAGAATACTGGAGTGGATTGCCATTTCCTTCTCCAGGGGATATTTCCAACCCAGGAATCAAACCTGGGTCTCTTATATTGCAGGCAGATTCTTTACCATCTGAACCACCAGGGAAGGCCCTGTCACCCACTAAACTTCCTTTTTTGGACTCCAGTTGAACAGTTCAGGAGTCTTTAGTAGCATGTTTCTCAAAAGACTCCCTAGAGAAGAGCCGGAGATGTCCTTTCTCTCGTGGAATGTCCCTTGATCCCCTGGAAGACCCATCTGCCATCTCTCTTCTGCCAGCTTCCCTTCTCCTGGCAGTCCTTCTCTGACCTCACCTCCTCACACCCTCCAGGCATAACTGGGTGCTCCCCTTCTTATTCTCCCAAACATTCATGATAAATGGTGCTCAACAGCTATCCCTGGGCCAGGCGTGGGATCCCCTTTCAGCAATACTTGGCCCTTGCCCTCTGTGGTTCATGGTCTCCTAGAGGTGACAGGCTTGTATATGGCACAAGTGCAATCCTAGAAGAACAGTGAGAAAAGCCAAAGGGTCCACAGAGGGAGTGAGTTAGGAGAGGGAGAGAGAGTCAGGATCAGGGAGATTTGTCCAAGGCCACGTAGAAACTGAGTTAGATAGATGTTTCAACAAGGGGCAAGTGCTCCAAGCAGAAGCACAGCATTGTTCTTTCACTGTGTTTTTACTGAGCTATGTAAAAACTTGCTATGTACCAAGCACTATCTGGGCTTGATCTCATTGAAGCTTGCATGATAATGGAGATAGATAATCCCAAATGAAAGAAACAAATATAGAATAGCATGTGCAAAGGCCCTGAGACATAAAACTGTGGTACATTTGGAAAGAATTGTGGCTGGAGTGGTCTACTCAGGGAAGGTGGGAGAACAGCAAGAAAGTTTTTTTTTTTTTTTTCTTTTTACTTCTCACTGCATGTACAGCTGTCATGGCTGACAACTCATAAATGCTTGCTCTGCTAACCTAAGGCTTCAGAAAATCTGGAAAATCACAGCAGCTTTCTAATTTTGGAACATTTCCCTTCTCATTTTATTTAAGCTGACTCTGGTTCTCAGTCCCATATTCAAAGAAAGAGGATAGTCTTGCTTGCAGTCTCCTGCAGCCCCATTCCTAACAATTAATTCAAGATTCAGCCCCACAGGCAGAAGACAGGTGCGACCAGGAGTCTGTCTGAGTCTGGTCATCCTGTTTTACCTTTCGTGTCTTATTTCCTGTCTCACTGGGCATCTGAGCATCTGGGATTTAATACATCAGCCTTTAGTGCTCCTGGGTTCCTATGCTCTCAGAGTGCATGCTGATCCTGACCTCTGCCATCTAGGTTAACAGGAACAATGGCAAGATTAAAAACAGCAGAAGAACAAGATCAGATATGGAGATCATAACTCCAATGGTAAAGCAGACAAAGGACTAGGACCTGGGGGCTGAGGGATGGGACGTGGTTATTAGGAGAGAGCAAGGAGACCCCTGGAAAGACACTGAGAAATGCCCAAATGAAGACAATAGATTTTCCACTAGAACTGGCATAAAAATGATAGACCTGAGAACTTATTGGAAGGCAAAATCAGAAGGATCTTGTGACCATCAGATGCAAGGGCTGAGAAAAGAGAGAAGACGATAGGAAAATTTTTAAGTTTGGCCTTGGAAGATAGTAAGGTGATAACATCATTAACTGGATCTGGAAATTAAGGGGAAGGGCAGGTTTGAAGGAAGAGGGCTTCAAGGAGGTCACTTTGGGCTGTGAAGCTCCTATGGGGTATCCTGTGGGAATTTGAATAGGGACAAAGGGTCAAATGTTTCTGAATACTTCCATGTGTCAAGCACCCAGCTGGGTGCCCTGAATAGGTGTTCTCATTTAAAAACCCCAAGAAGCACATATTCCTCAGCCTATTTTAATACCTGAGGAGACTAGGATTCATGAATGTTGAGCAATTTACTCAAGCTCACCAGCCGCAAAGGCAAGGATGGGAAGCTCCAACCTAGTGTCATAGGATCCTGTAATTCTAGAGTTGATCAATCAATAAGTCTACCCTAGAGATGAGCATTTAAGAGTCACCAGGACATCGATGAAAGCCGCACCTTAGAAAGACAGTCTGGGTATGTGCTTTTTGCACATGAGATAACAAGCTCCCCAAAGCCAAGAATCAGCTGGTATTCTCTTTTGCACACTTGAGCAGCAGTGGATAATGAATGGATGATCCCAGGGCCTCTTCCCTGCCTGGTTCTGGCTTTGTTTCCACCCCCATCATCCAGTTAATGTGTCCTCTTAGCCGACTGTGCTTTGTTTCAGTTGAATTGAGTAATCCCTGCTAGTATTTACTGAGCTCTTACTTGGTGAACTAGGTCCCAGGCTTTGTTACTCTTAAGGCTCTGTATTGATTTTCTTGGGCTGCCGTAACCAATTACCATCAGCTTGGCTTGAAACGACAGAAATGTACTTTTTCACAGTTCTGGAGGCCAGTAATCAGGTGTCAACAGGGCTGTTTTCTTTTGGAGCCTCAGAGAGAGGTTCCCTTCCACGCTTCTCTTCTAGTTCCTAAGTTTGGGCTTGGAAGACAGAAGGGTGACAATGTTATTAACTGGATCTGGAAATTAAGGGGAAGGGTAGGTTTTGAAGGGCTTCCAGGAGGTCATTTTGGGCCATGTTGAGTCTGAAGCTCCTATTGGGTATCTTGTAGGAATTTGGATAGGGAAAGACAGAGGGTCAAATGTTTCTGAACACTTCCACGTGTCAAGAACCCAGCTGGGTGCCCTGAATAGTAGTTCTTATTTGAAAACCCGAGAAGCAGCTATTCCTCAGTCTATTTTATTACCTGAAGTTCTGAAGGCTAGTAGTCAGGTGCATAGTGTCTATTCCTTGACTTATAGGTGCACCACCCCAATCTCTAACTTTGTCTTCACAGAGCTTTCTCTTTGTCTTTCTGGGTCTCTAATCTCCTTCTCCTTCCTCCAGTAGGGTTACTAGTCATTTTTTAGGACCTACCTTAAATCTGGATGATCTCATCTCTAGATCCTTAACATCTGCAAAGACCATTATCCCAAAAAACACTGAATTCTGAGATTTCAATGGCCATATCTTTTGGGGACCACATTTCAACCCATTATAGGTGAATAGAAACTTCATAAGTTAGGAAATGCCCCCTCCCCCTCCCTTTTTTGTGAGAAATAAAGGCACACAAAGAAGAATCAGATGCCCAGGTCCCTCTAAAGCACAGGATAGCCAGGACTCAAACCCGTGCCGTCAGTCTCAGGGGCCTTGCTCTAGCCATCTTGTTCTTCCTCCTCCACACATGAATCTGAATTTCTTACTGGTTTAGTGAGAGCATCCCTATCACATTTTCCCTACTGGCAAAAGTTCATTTAAAGAGTGACATTCAAGTGATGATATCCTTCTTTTATTGTCAGAAAGAGCTCAAGAGACTGTGTCCTTTCCAAAGAAAAGGAGAAGGCAGGGTAGCCAGACCAGGAAGAAAGGAAGTCTGAGAAGGCAGGGGGAGCTTGGGGTTGTCCATGAGTTACGCCAGGTTAACAGCCACCGATTAGGCCCACAGGTCATGGCAGCCCTGCGTAGAACACTCTGGCAGCCACAGATGGCCTGTGCCCACCCTGCAGGGTGCAGGGCCTAATTGGCAAAGACATGAGATTGGCTCCTCACTGGGAGCCTGTTCTCCTTTTCCACTCAAGGAAATCATTGGATCTCATCAATGACTCCTCTTCCAGCCCCTAAGATCTTTCACTCGTGAGGCTCCTGTGCATGTCCTGTACTAAGAGCTTCAGTGTGGAATCTCACACAGCCAAGCGAGCAGCTCACACATGCTCCTGACAGCTTTGACGATCCCGTCACAGCAGACTGCTGAGCAGCTCTATGCCTTTTACTCTGGACCACACGAGAGGGCCCTTCCTACTGCTTCTCCTCACCCATTGCCTATCCTCCGCAGCTGGAAGCTGAAAGCAATTCTTCTCAACATCTAAGACTCATCATTGTATTCAATTCCTCCCTGCCCTAAGCCTGAACTCAGCAATAATTTTAAAAACTATGTGGGGTTGAGTAGGTAATGCTAGACATCTGGTGAAGAACGAAAATTTGGCATTTTCTGTCTCAGTTAACCTGCCTTATTCACATCATTCAGTCCCCAACTTGTTGGATTTTCTTCCCCAATTCTGGAACCTTAGGTTTAGGGCCATTCTGGAGATAAATGTGATTATTTAGGTATATGGATTTGAGGTTCTGGAAAAACTTTTAAAAATGATACATAGGGAATGAGATTTCCCTGGTGGTCTGGTGGCTAAGACTCCATGCCCCCAATGCCAGAGGCCAGGGTTTGATCCCTGGTCAGGAAACTAGATCCCTCATGCTGCAACTAAGACCCAATGCAGCCAAATAAATAAATAAAAATAAATATTAAAATGGTGTTTGTGAATTCCCTTGTGGCTTAGTGGTTAGGACTTGGAGCTTTCACTGCCGTGATCAGGGTTCAATCCCTGGTCAGGCAACTAAGATCCCACAAACCACATGACATGGCCAAAAAAACTCAAAAAACAAAAACTGTATATGCAAATAGTGTTTATAGATTATTATCTTTTGTGTAAGAAAGGGAGGTATTACTACAGGTATGTACTTGCTTATATTTTCAGAAAATAAATAAAGTAGAATAAACAACCCAAACCTGCTGGAAATGACAGCTTTCTCTCTCTAAAGGGAGGGAGAGAGTAAAATGAAGGAGATTGAGATAGAAACTAGATTTCTCTGAATATGACTCATCATATGACTTTGGCTTTGGAAAAATGTTTTATGTTAAAAAAAAACAAACAAACAAGAATTCCTCAAAAACTGAAAACGACTTCAAACGAATGAACTTAATTCAAGTCAAATTAGTGGCTAATCACACCAAGTAGAGAATTATTCCAAGTAGGGTGACCAAACCTGTGATCAGGTTTTAGCATGAGTCTGGGGAAACCCCACAGTACTGGGCAAAACAAGACTGTTGATGCTCCTAACATGAGATAAAGTCCAATATTTTGACTGTACATGCCTAGTAAAATCTATTTTAAGAACAAATAAGAACCACAAAGAAATACTGCATTCAGTAGACTTAGTGATTTATGGAAGTATTGTTATTCTGAAATCATTATAGTATACCTGTAGTATAAGCATAGTGCTCTGTAATAGAAGGTAATAATATAAGGTAAGTAATTCTGTTGGCTTGTTAGGAACCAGGGTTTTTAGTATGTAGGAAAAAGGATAAAATTAAAGAAGTTATATAAACCCTATAAATATCGGCATGGACACATGATTTAGTGCATATATCTTAGCTCTACCCACTAAAAATGCAGGAATTAATGACAATGCCATAGCAACAAACACCTGTAGCTCTTAGAGGGCCACATCTAAACACCAGCTCCCTACTAAGGGGTGTCAGTGCTTCTTAGAGAAATGGATGATTTCAGAGCCAGGCAAGAAATGTCCAAAATGAACCTGTAATATCTTACTCTGCCCAAAGCAAGGAAGCAATCAAAAACTAATAAAATCATGACAAAAAGACATTTGATTAATCTTGAAGGGGCTTTTACTAGTCTGAGATGGGAAATTAGAACATTGGAAGGAAAAAATAACTGCATGGATTGAAAACAATAAATGCATAAAAAATTATGAGTTCATCTGAAGCAAACAAACAATCAGGAACAAATATCCTTGGTCATCCCCTAAGGCCACAAGTTAGAACTTTGAAAATAAAGGGACAAAGTCAGGCATTTTGTCTGCTTTCCTGTATAAATTTCATTTTAGAACATCCAAATAACTGATAAGGAAAAGTTCTTCCTTATGGAAAAATTACAGCTAATAAATTTAGGAGAAATAAATGAATTAGAAAATCATCATTTAGGGAATCTCTAATGAAATAGTGAGTCTAGGCAATAATCTTCAATGGATGCCAAAACATTAAATAAAAATTTAGTGGTCAATAAAATAAGATTATATGCTACAGACCAGGTGAAAATATTTGCAAAGTATATGTCTAAAAAAGGATTGTTACCCAAAATATACAAAGAACCCTTAAAACTCAACAATAAGAAAATAAACAACTGGATTACAAAATGGGCAAAAGACCTGAACAGATACTTCATCAAAGAAGATGTGCAGATGGGAAACACATATGAAAAGCTCAACATCGTTAGGGAATTGTAAATTAAGACAATGAGATTAAACTGTGTACCTATTAAAACAGCTCAAATCCAAAACTGAGAACATCATCTGCTGGAAAGAATGTGGAGCAATAGCAACTCTCATTCATTGCCAGTGGGAATGAAAAATGGTACAGCCACTTTGGAACACAGTTGGCCATTTCTTTTAAAACTAAATATACTCTCACCATATGATCCAACAATTACCCTCTTTGGTATTTACCCAAGTGCACTGAAAACTTATGTCTACACCAAACTCTGCACATGGATTTTTATTGAGGCTTTACTTGTAACTGCCAAAACTTGAAGCAACAAAGGTGTTCTTCAGTAGACAGATAGATAAATAAACTGTGGCATATCCAGACAATGAAATATTGTTCAGAGCTAAAAAGAAATGAACTACCAAGCTATGAAAAGATATAATGGAAGCTTAAATGCATCTTACTAAATGAGAGAAGCCCAAGTTCTGAAAAGGCTATATACTGTATGATTCCAAAAATATGACATTCTGGAAAAGACAAAACTGTGGAGATAGTAAAATGATCAGGGGTTGTCAGTGATTATGGGGAAGGGAGGGATAAATAAGCAGAACATGGAGGATTTTTAGGGGACCAAGAATGAACCCTAGTGTAAACCGTGGGCTTTGGGCGATAATGATGTGTTAATGTAGGTTAATGGATGGTAACATATGTCCCACTCTGATGATGTTGATAGCAGAGGAGGCTGTGTGCATGTGGAGGCAGGGACTATATGGGAAATCTATACCTTCTGCTCAGATTTGCTGTGAACTTAAAACTTTTCTAAACAAGTCTAGTTTAAAAAAAGTTGATGGGGAACTTTTTATTGAATGGATCAGGCTAATATCACTGAACTGACTGATCAATCTTAAAGAAAGAAATTGAAACAATCTCAAACATATGGAGACATCAGAAGTACAGTATAAAACCCTTTTCTGTTTCTTGGTAGTAACTTTCCCACATGAAACTCCATCACCCCTAAATACTTTAGTGTGTATTTCTGACGATCAAGGACATAAGACTATTAAACTCCAGCACAACCACCTAAATCAGGTTATAAGCATTGATACATTTGAAGAACTGAAAAGGGATTTCAGTTCTATGCAAATCAACATGTTAGCTTGTCACAGTTTAATGGATGCAGGCAAAAGTCCTAAGACTTAGGGTCAGGGACACAAAAGATTTGCTTACTCTTTGTGCAGCAAGTGGTATGAATAACATGCTTGTATCACTTCTTCTTGCGTCCAGGTCCCATCAGGGCAACATGGCTAGGCCCAGATCATTGCAATACAGATAGTGGATTGCCTTCAGGACAGGAACCCTGAGTTTAGGGTTTTAAAATGTTTTAAAATGGGCAGCAAGAATACCTGCTCTGCTTTGCAGGGAGTCACTATCTCTGTCTGCCTAGGCTGTTTGCTGTACAATCTTGAAAAGTGAACCCGGAAGAAAAGGCAGTGAGTGGTCCTTCTTACAAGATAAACATAAACATAGAAGTGTTTGTTAGTCACTCAGTTGGGTCGAGTCCAACTCTTTGTGACCCCCATGGTCTGTAGTCTGCCAGCCAGGCTCCTCTGTCCATGGATTTCTCCAGGCAAGAATACTGGAGTGGGTAGCCATTCCTTTCTCCAGGCAATGATCTTCCTGACCCAGGGATCAAACCCAGGTCTCCTGCATTGCAGGCAGATTCTAAACCATTTGAGCCACCAGGTAAGCCCTGAACATAAACATAATTTTACCTCAATGAGCCACCAGAGAAGCCCTCATACTACCTATTGACTCAGTGGTAAAGAATGCACCTACAATGCAGGAGACATGGGTTCGATCTCTGGGACAGGAGATCCATAGAGTAAGGAATGGCAACCTGCTCCAGTATTCTTGCCTGGTAAATCCCATGGACAGAGGAGCCTGGCAGGCTACAGTCCATGGGTGTAAAGGAGTTGGACACGACTTAGCAACTAAACAACAACTGCAGTGTTGGTTGCAGTTTTCTTAATTTCAGTCTTCCTGAAAAAGGTCATGTCTAATGAGAGCCATAAAGTTAGCTAGCCGGAATCTTGGCACGGAAGCTTAGCTAGGCAGGCATGTCGGGGTGGGAGGTATAGGAAGAGAGCGTTTCATGCAGAGGGAAGAGCAAGGATAAAGAAAAGCCCAGCAGCCATGGAGCACCTTGTGAATATCAGAGTTGAGTCTGGAAATAGGGAACAGGAGAGCGGGGAGGAAGTAGGGGCACAGCTGAGGTTGGAGAGGCAGCTCCACCTTGAGCGACCTTGTTAGTCCCGAGATGCTGTTGAACTTGATCCTGAGCCCTTGAAATGGTTTAAGCCGGGGAGTGGCACGATCAGTGTGTGCTTTTTAAAAGGCCACTTGGGCTGCAGCTGCAAGCGGACTGGATTCGGCCCAAGGTTAATTTTTTCCACTTGGTTTCCTGCAATCAGGTTCAGGGAGATGGGGCTGTATTGAAATTCTGGCACTTGGTGGTTGGGGCTGTCCTTGAAGATGAACTGATCTAGGGCCAATCTCACGGCCCCTCCCTCAATCCCGCCCCCCAGCATTTTGATCCAGGCGCCCAGAGTTCTGATGAATGTCAAAGGCAGATTTGAAGAGGGAAGAGGAAATGATTCATTAGTCCCTTATGCTCCAGGTCAATTCACTGAAGAGCAAATCTCCATTTGATGAGCCAGATTTTCAAATACATTTGCTTTATTTATCAGTGTACCTTTTTGTTTTTGTTGTTCATAATGTGTATATTTATTTTTTGGATGGAATTATTTTTAGCAGGTTTAAAAGATTTTCATGAAGTATCAGTTGATGAGTTTAAAGTTTTACTTTGGTTTACTTTTAACTTAGTTTAGTTTAGCTGTAGCTCTGTGACGAAAGTTCAGTATATTCCAGATTTTTCTATATTTGGGGTCAGTGACTATGGAGAACTAGAACTGCATTGGTATTGCAAGTTAGATTGCATGTATTTTGGATGACAAAAGATTTTGTGAATGGTAGAACAGGTGGCTCTATTCCAATACATTTTATTCCGGTTCACTGCCTTTTGTATGTCTCTTAATTCACAGATTTGTAAATCAGCTAGTTCAAATAAATATTTTGCCTGTATTTCAAGCATGTGAGAAGGGATAAGTGTCTGAAATGTGAGTCAAATACAGAATTGAAATTCAGTTGAGTTGGATTGACAAATCTATTTCTAAACAGTTGGAGTGAACCAACTGTGGCGTACCAAAAGCCAAATCCATACTATATCTTTAACAACAAATCGACAGTTCTAAAAGGCATTTGAAACCACTTTATATACCATAATTTTCCATTAAAAGTTGAAAGTAAGTTAATTCTATTTTCTTTTTTCCTTGGTCCTTATCTTTTAGCTAATTGAGTTAATCATTCTCCTTTTAAAAATACTGTCATCCTTGACCCAGCAAGGCCCTTCTCATGCTTTATTGTATTTTAGATATATACTCCCTTCACCTCCAATTTTCAGTCCCATTCCCTGCCTCTATAGAGACCAGATCTAATATATTTGCCTTATGTCCTTAAAATATGTGGATCCTCACTAGTGTTTTGTACGTTTGCTTCTAATTTACACACATAGGATGGTACTATAAATATCCTACTATTTCTTACTCTATTTTAAAGATCTATCCATGTTCATCTTTGTGTATTCAGTTCATTGCATCCAAGCTTTATATTCCATAGAATGGATCTAGCTCATTACTGCCCATACCCTAGCAGTGGAGCTATGTACTGTCTCCAGATCTAGATCTTCTCTATCATGAACAATTTTAGGATGACATCCTTACATATCTGCCCTTATTGTGGAATGAGATGATACACCTCTGGAGTATACAGCAGGAGGCCAACGGCTACGTTATAGGACATATGCACACGTAATGTCACTAAGTACTATCAATTTGTTCCCTTGAATGGCTAACCAGGTTTAAATAACACCAGAAACAAGGCTGGGAGATGGAGGGAAAACTTAAGGAAGTGCCCACCAACTTAGTAATAAGATTTTTTTAAACTGAAGTATAGTTGATTTGTAGTATTTTTTTTTTTGCTTGCTTCAGGTATTTAGCAAAGTGATTCAGTTTTTTATGTGTTTAAATATATATATAATTTTCCATGTTATTTTCTTTAATTAATTAATTCGGCTGCTCGAGGTTTTAGTTGCAGCATTTGGGATCTAATTCCCCGATCAGGAATGCAACCTGGGCCCCCTGTGTTGGGAGGGAAGACCACAAGACCCCCAGGGAAGTCCCTTAAACCAATTTCTATTGATGAGAATTTGGGTTGTTTCCATGTCTTTGCTATTATAATTTCTCCAAATAAGACATACAGATTGGCAACAAACACATGGAAAGATGTTCAACATCGTTAATTATTAGAGAAATGCAAATTAAAACCACAATGAGGTATCACTTCACACAGGTCAGACTGGCTGTCATCAAAAAGTCTACAAATAATAAATGCTGGAGAGGGTATGGAGAAAAGGAAACCCTCCTACACTGTTGGTGGGAATGTAAATTGGTACAGCCACTATGGAGAACAGTACAGAGGTTCCATAAAAACCTAAAAATAGAGTTACCATATGATCCAGCAATCCTACTTCTGAGCATATACCTGGAAAAGACAAAGACAAAAATTCTAATTCAAAAAGATACATGCACCCCAATGTTTATAGCAGTACTACTTAAGATAATATTTTAACGCAATATTTTTAACAATCAAAATTAATGCAAGAAATCCATTATGGACCAAACATTCATATTTGAAAATAAAGACAACATCCAACCCTACACTTGAATGACTCAGATCCTTTTTCATGAATGAGGACTTAGCCCTCCAACTATTGGTTATAGTGCTGGAAGAGAGTCCTTGACCATTAGTCCTTTTAGGAATGTTCTCAGCTGGAGAAAACTACCAGTGAGCCATCATCCAACTGAGGAAATATGAATCTCTTATGCCTCAGCTGGGTCGACTCTGAGGGGTGAGCCCAGCTTCAGCATTCCCGGTGGTGCTGGCTGAGGCTTTCTTTGGGACAGCAGTGCACGTGGCTCCCATCTCCTATCTCCTCCCCACCTCCCTCCACAGGTGTTGACCCTACCAGCTCTTCCCTGTAAATGTCTTGCACACTAAGCTGAAGCCGAGAGTTTGTTATTTGGAGATTTCAACTTGTATCACTTGCCGATATTTGGTATTATCTTCCTGTACAGTATTTGTCATCCTAATGTATGTAAAGTGGAATCTCAGTGTTTAGAAAATTTGCATTGCTTTGACTATTAGATTCTGTGCATGCATGCATGCGTGCTCAGTCACTCATGTAGAAAACTTTGACATGTTGAGTTCATGGACGATAGCCCACTACTCCTTTGTCCATTGGATTCTCTAGACAAGAATATTAGAGTGGGTTGCCATTTCCTTTTCCAGGAGATCTTTCCAACCCAGGGATCGAACCTGCATCTCTTACATTGGCAGGAGGATTCTTTACCATCGAGCCATGGAGGTGGTGCCATTAGAGAAACTGGACATCTCTTTACATGCTTTGTAGCCAGTAGGACCTTCCCTTCGGTGAACTGACTATCCACACATCCTTTGCTCATTTTTCCATTTATACTATTAACATGAACTTCATAACATAGAGTTGTCATGAATTGATACTTTGGTGAGCTGGATGTTCAGCAGTTTAATTTTAGCAATTTGACTTGTAGTATTTAGTTTTCTATGTATCCCATGAAAACTTGGTGGTTTATAGAAAAATATGGCAAATTACATGAATTGGTCATTTGTAAATTGAATTTTGGTGAATTGATTTTAAGTGAATTGGCCTTTCTCTACTAAGGATTTACTAACTCTCTTTAACAACTCTCTTTGAGAACTTTCCATGAGATTTGTAGACCCTAATGATGGTGAGAATGTGAATGGAAGACACTTCCTCTTATAATCCAAAACCCCTACCATGCTTTCTCCCCTTCCCTGTTCCACTTGTACCTGATGACTATGCTCCTCTGCTCAACAACCTCCAGTAGTTCCCCTCCTTTCTGTTATAGCACCAGATGCCTTTGCCATGTGACCTTATCCATCTACTTTTGCCCCTTCCTCCCATCAGCAGTAACACACTCAGTGTTACCTGCATTTAGCGGTCTTTGCTGTTCCTCAGACCCAATGTGGCTCTCTCCCATCACAGAAAAACAGCTTAAAAGCATAGGCTAGAGCCTTTGTCTGCACTTATTGCTTCATATTCTCTCCTCAGCCTCTTCTTGATGGATTCCACTCCCAATGCTCAGCAGAGACTGCTTCTGCAAAATGCCCAATGAACTCACGTGGCAGAATTCAGTAGTCTCCTGACCTTTCAGTATGACTGCTCTGTCTTCTTGAAACAGCCTTAGCACATGGCCTCAGTGACACCACACTCTCTTAATTTTTTGTTTGAATTCTCTGATTCTTCTTCCCTTTTGCAGATATCTCCTCTGTTCAATCTCTAAATGGAGGAGCTCTCCAGGGCTTGGAGCTGGGCCCCTTCTCCTTTTCCAAGTACATTCTCCCAAGAAGA
The DNA here is from genome assembly GCA_007570785.1 of Antilocapra americana. NCBI lineage: Eukaryota > Metazoa > Chordata > Mammalia > Artiodactyla > Antilocapridae > Antilocapra > Antilocapra americana. Next base: position 2,688,512 of record ML662436.1, read on the forward strand.
TTTTACTGTAAGCCACAGTTTTAATTAATTTCATTATACTTTATTCACTTTCTCCTTAAGCCAAGCTCACCCCACATTTGAGTGCATGCATTAGCTGTTTCTCTAGTCTGAACAACCCCTTTCCCGATTGCCTTCCCACTCAGCCCCATCTCTGCATGTCTGGCTCTGTTGTGTCATTTAGCTATGATCTTATTTTTTCAATTTTTAAAATTTTGGCTGTACCCAGTGATATGCGGGATCTTAGTTTCCTGACCAGGAATCAAACCCGTCCTCCTTGATAGAAAGGTAGATTCTTCACCACTGGACCACTGGGGAAGTCCCTCAGATAGGGTTTTAAATGACATCTCCTCAGGGAGACCCTCTCTGACTATCCAACTTAAAGTGACTGTTCAGTCATTCTTTACTACATCACCACGTTTTAACTCTCTACACCACTTAAGGTTTTCTGTTTTTTTTTTTTTTTTTTTTTGTTATTTATGTCTTTACCTTCTGTCTACCCCAGAGAGAATATAAATCCTTATGTCAGTACAGACTTTGTCTTGTTAGGCAATTGATAAGTCAATAAATAAATCCACTTTAAAACATTAGCATACACAGTTTGGTGTTATGGGCATGCCACTTCAGGTAAGCTGTACACAAGTTTACCTCAAGCTATTGGCATTTTCATTGAAAATGCACAAGTCCCATGAAGACCCAGCAAGTACTCTAGTTCATAATTCCATATTCTATACCCTAGAGCAGTGTTGTCCAGTAGAAATGTAATGTAAGCCACATACTTAGTATAAACTTTGCTAACAGCCACTTTTAAAATGTTAAGAAAAAGATGAAATTCATTTTTCTAATGTATTTTGCTTAATAATGAAAAGTGAAAGTGATAGTCGCTCAGTCTTGTCTGACTCTTTTTGACCCCATGGATTGTATGTATGCAGCACACCAGGCTCCTCTGTCCATGAAAATCTCCAGGCAAGAAACCTGGAGTGGGTTGCCATTCCTTTCTCCAGGGTATCTTGCTGACCCAGGGACTGACCTCAGGTCTCCTGTGTTACAGGCAGATTATTTACCATCTGAGCCACAAGGGAAGCCCCACTTAACTATATATACATATAATATGTCAAAAGGAAATGGGGCTTCCCTTAACCATATATATATATATATATAATATGTCAAAATAATATTATATATATTATGTATGTCAGAATATCACATATATATGAAATATTATTCTAGGTATATAAATATTATTTATGTATATGAAATATTATTTTGCTATATAAAATTATTAATGAACTGTTTTTTCTTATTCAGTTTGCTTGTTGGGTACATTCTGGTGTGTATCTCACACTCAGAGACCATCTCACTTTTCCCTTGCCAAACCACCCGTAGCCACACATGGCTAGTGGCTGCCATGTTGGACAGTGCAACTCTAGAGTTTACCACACTGCTCCTGTTAGCTCAATCTTGGTCAGTACTTGAGGTTGTGCAAAGTAGCACTGTTGATGTCCTGCATTTTCCACTCCCACTGGTGAAACTGATGGCCTCCAAAATAGCAAGACGAATATTTAAAATGAAATTTCGTGGTGAAATTGAACATGGCAAATGTGGAGTGGCCAAAATACTTTAGAGACACTTTTTACTCCAGGATACAGACTATAAGAATTAGGAGACGTAGCTTGCATTAATAGGGATGGCACTTGACACTGAATTCCTAAATGGTCTAAAGTCCAGCCATTGGCTTAGGAGGATTTCTAGTTGCCTGATGCCAGTTCTAAGATTAACAGAATCCTGCTTCTGGAATGTGGTTCTGTCTAGCTGAACTGAAACTCTCATGCATGGGGTGGTCTCAGCACACAAAGCGCCTCAGACAGAGAGCTACCATTTATTATAAACGAAGGACAGCTTTGTGCTTCTTTGTTAATGAGTATTTCCTTATAATTGCTGTATGTTTGGCAGACTTTTTTTTTCTGATGCTTGTTTTCTTTGGTAGTAGTAAGACTGGGAAAGTAACTATAGCCTCAGACTTCTTCAGCAGGGATTACTTAGCAAAGTAAACCCATTGGGCTTTGAGCAATTCATGGCAATCCTCACCTCTTTTTGGCCACTAATGCTCAGCTGAAGATCCACCTCCTCCCCAGGCAGACTTCAGTCTCATTCCCTCAGCTCATGCTGCACCTTTCTCAAGGGGCTTCTGTGTTGCAATTATTTTTATGTATGTATGCATATTATATTGTCATTATTTTTATGTGTGTGTCCCTCATCGGACTGTTAACTCCTCCAAAGGCTGGGGTTAGAGGGTCCTATCTTTTATCTGTATATAATTAGCAAACTCAAATCAATGCTCTTCTTTCAATATGCATTTAGTAATCATTTGCTGGATGAATGAACTAATGAACTGCAGAATATATTCCATTTAATGCCAGGAATGGAGACACAAGATGTGTCCTGCCTCAATGCCTGGTAATCGAAGTAACACAAGCAACAGACGAGAAGGGGATCAGAGATGGCCTGAGGTGAGAGATACGGCAGAAGTCGGTGGCCGCTTTCTTAATTTCTCTATTAATGAGCGTGGTGGGTACAATTGTTTGCTTTTAAATCCATCATCTGACTTCATTTAGCTAATTCAATCTTTTCCATCTTTGTATTGACTAACTGGGGATCTTGGCTATGATTGTCTTTATTAGCTTGGTAATGACTTTATTGGGTTTAGGGGCCATTAATCGCTTGTTAATGTGTGCACATTTGACAAACAGATGCAAAATACTCCCCTTCATCCAAAATTTGATCTAAAATTAATTATCGTACGTTTTTTGGCTTCAGGGTTTGTATCAAAAGGTACACTTTATTTTAAATTAAATGATTTTTATAACCTTCTTCTGAAAATTTAAGGGCACTTGCTCTTTTAATCTTGGTAATTATATCTCCAGTTTTGAATTAGCTTTTCTTTTTGGATGTGCTGGTTGCCTTCAGCATTTTGTCGTCTCTGTGTCTTCTGAGTTTGTCATGATGTCCATGCCTTTTAGCTTTTCATTCCCTCCAAAGACCCATCTATAAAGCCAGACCCCTTATAAATTTTGTCACATGCTTCTGCTTTCAGCAAAGTGCACATTCTTTGGCCTCTTTGAAGTTGTTATTTAAAAAAAAATTTTTTACACTGATGTCTATACTCCCTAGAAGTTATTTCTCTTAGTTTCACTCATTCCTGTTACTTTAGTGGCCCACTCAAGAAGGGAAGAATTATGACTTCCTGTACCAGGAGGGGAAAAATGGAGAGAAGACAACACAGCCCATCAGGAGGCTACTGAAAGTACTGGCTTCAAACCTGGAAGCTTTTCATCTGCAATTAGAAGCCCTATGGCAAGGCACATCCTTTCCATCCTGATACTTTGACTAGTCTTGTAAGTCAAGAGCGTGTGACTCCTTGAAAAGTATTAAATCAAGAAACTGTGAAATCATGCTAATGTTTAAAACAAGGAATCCACAAAGCATAGAAAGAGAGACAGAATGAGAGAGAAAGATGACTAACAAACTGGAAATAATAATGTTTATTCAATGAGAAGAAAAATGTGAGTTATAATCAATGATTCCTCTTATTCATCATGGTCTTTACATTGATTGGAATCTGAAATAAAGAGTAGTTGTATTTTGTTCATTAGTTGGAAGACTTGGCTTCAACAAATCTTAGATTTTTCCCTTGGTGCTAATAGGACAGAATCTTCATATTGCGATGAATGCTGAATGGTGGGTGGTCATTTAGGTTGTCATCAAAACGGGATCTAAGAGAGGGAAATGCTTCAATGACTCCATAAATGTTTGATTCAAATTTCACTTTTAAAGTATTAGTAAGCATCTTAAAAAGTGTGACTTAAAAAAACTACAATATCCATCCAAATATGCAATAAGCCAAATTTAATACATTAGAGACCACTGGTGCAATAATGTATGTTGTAGGTTAACCCAATAATCAGACCTGCAATGTAAGAATAGTTCTTATTTATTATATGGATATGATGCACTAGGAATAATGCTAACAAGTAGCCAATTGACTAATAACTATTTGACTAATAGTCACATAAATATTTAACTATTTATTTGATTATTTAATCATGTCATTAAATAATGTCTTCATTACAGTGGGTTTTTTTTTTTGGCCAAAATAAGTAGTATTTATTATAGGATAAGATTTTTGGTAAATGAACAAATATCCGTGACTCTCTGGTTAGGCTATATTTTGAAAGCAAAATGAAACAGACAAGTGTGGTATTTAACTTAGTACATAAATCATTGAATAAGCATTTCAATAAGAATCTGGTTTGTGAAAATAAAGGAAGATATTTAAAACAGTTTTATTTATTATTTAGTTCTATAAATAGAAGTATATATGTTTATTGACTTAATTATTCACTTCTCAAGAACTTCATTGAGTAGATTTAAAACTAAAATGAATATACAATGAGTGGAAAATATGTCAATAAACTAAATGTATACCCAGAGTTTATCAACTGTGATGACTGTTTTAGAAAAATTATACATTGTTGGTAAATCTTGTTATTTTTATTTTTTAAATTAATTTATTTATTTTAATTGGAAGCTAATTACTTTACAATATTGTGGTGGTTTCTGCCATACATTGACATGAATCAGCCACAGGTGTACATGTACGTTGATTAAATGAGAAGATGCACATAAACTATTGGTTATACTACTTGGATTACAGTAAGTATTCAATATATGTTGGCTATTATTAATTCTCACAAACATTTCTGTGGGGGTATTTTTTTTTTACCACTGTTCTATTATCTGTCATTCACTTAAAAAATTTTTAATGCAGTGTGTATTAAACTTTAATAATAATAATCCAGAGGGTCAATTAGCATTTTAAAGATACTAATCCAATACTCGGACTCTGCCATCATTATTTCTGAACACCAGAAGGTTTTCAAATTAGAATAGTGGATGTTAGAAATGATATTTCATCGGAAAAATGAATAGTTTTCAAGAGTGATTGAATTGGCTAGAAATAATGAATAGGTGCTCCTGTCCTTAAGCGAGTAGGAAATAAGAACATATTTAGCTCAGTTGCCTACACCCTTCAAAGAGTAACCTGTGATTAGCATTCTGATTTCTTCTGAGTATAGCATTTAATGGAAGATCGTGTCACCTGACTTAACCAGACTGCCGGACTAGCAAATCTGTGGAAACACTGCTGCACCTGCCCGAAGTAAAACTTCCATGTGAGGTGCTTTCAAAGTGTCTGAAAGGACAGAGTTAGCACTTCCCTGACCTTTCATAAATTACGATTGAATGGCTATTTCACTATGGCTCGTATGTTGCAGAGGCTGATCGTTGTAACATACTTTCTGTGTCCAAGATGACTTGGGAGAAACTTGCTTCTCCTTGTTGGAGTCTGTCTTCTTGAAAGAACTCTATGATCATAAACAACCAAATTGGATTGGTCAGTTGTTGTTTTTTTTTAAAGAATTATTTTGATTTCTTTATTTCTGTTCGCACTGAGTCTTTGTTGCTATGCACGGGCCTTTTCTAGTTGTGGCGAACTGGGGCCACTCCTAGCTGTGGTGCACAGTGTTCTCATTGCAGTGGTTTCTTACGTTCCAGAGCACAGGCGGTAGGCACTCAGGCTTCAGTAGGAGGGGTGCATGGGCTCAGTCGTTGCAGTTCCTGGGCTCTGAAGTGCAGGCTCTGTACTTGCGGTACACGGGCTTAGTTGTCCCAGACATGTGGGATCTCCCCGGACCAGGTATTGAACCCATGTCCCTGGACTGGCAGGTGAATTCTTTACCACTGAGCCACCAGGGAGGCCCTTGGTTAGCTCTTGACGATCCTCACTTGCAAAACTGAGGCTGAACGAGCTTAAGAATCTTGGCTTGGCTCATAGTTAGTGGCCGTGGTGCTGGGCTACTTCACACCAAAGCTTATGCTCCTAACCAGTGTGTTCCACTGCCTCTCAGAAAATTTGTAACCACCATGTGATGATTATATCATTATCATAGATTATTTTAGCAGCTTCTGTGAGCTTTGTGTATGTCTAGTCTGACTTCTGTACTGTGATAAGGCAGGCATGTGGTTGTTAGATACTGCTCATGATTCAGACTTCAAACAAAATGTCCTGATCTTCTCTCCAAATTCTGAGTTAGTCCAACTGAAGCATATCCAGAGATATCGAAGAGGACAGTAAAAATACCTCACCATTTATGATTTGATCACCAAAAACAAAATAAAAATGTAACTTGACTGCTGAAGCTGGTATTAGATGGTATCTGTCATTCACCACTTCAGATGTCAATTTTATATCTTCAAAATACAGCCTCATTGTTTTCATGGATGACCTTATAACAAGTAGATATTACTTATAAAATAAGAGCATACCTCTGGATTCAAATCTCAGTGTTAATTATTCAAGCTGTGAGAGATTTGTTAAATAATTTTTCTGAACTTAAATAAGTGCAAAAGGGTTGTGTGTGCTCAGTCACATCCAACTCTTTGAGACCCCCAAGGACTGTAGCCCGCCAAGCTCCTCTGTCCTTGGAATTTTCCAGGCTAGAATACTGGAGTGGATTGTGATTTTCTACTCTAGGGGATCTTTCCAACCCAGGTTATCGAAAACACATCTCCTGTGTCTCCGCATTAGCAGGTGGATTCTTTACCATTGTACCACCTGGGGATTCCTAAGAGGGCTGCTACTATAAAACTGTAACAATAACTGTAAGAATTAAATAAACTCAAGTATGTGAAGCATCTATCACTTCAATGTATGAAAGCAATGATTTTTATTGCTATTCTTATCTTTATTATTCAGTCCATGTTCAGTCTAAAGCAAGAATATTCTCTCCACCAATCTGGTAATTACTAAGCTTCCTCAAATGCTTCCCTGATGGCTCAGTGGGTAAAGAATCTGCCTACAATGCAGAAGATATAAGAGACATGGATTCAATTCCTGGGTGGGAAGATCCCCTGGAGTAGGAAATGGAAACCAACCCCAGTATTCTTGCCTGGAAAATTCCATGGGCAGAAGAGTCTGGTGGGCTACAGTCCATGGGATCACAAAGAGTGGGACATGACTGAGCACTTAGCTCCCTCTCCTCGCTTGAATGCTTCTAGTGACAGGGGGATCACCACTTTACATTTCATTGAGGTCATATCTATGCTGTGAAAATTCCTACCTGCTGCTTCTAGTTCTGCCTTTACATTCACAAAGCAGCACTTTAGCTATTTAAAATGACATATTCACATGAGATGGAAGGGTTAGCCAAAAGGAACAACCTGAGTTTGATTTGTCCCATCTGATTACATAAAGCAGGTTAGGTAAAACTTGCCTGGGTATGGATACCAGGAGACAAGGGTGGGGTGGGGTGGGATAAATCGGGAGACTGGGACAAATCAACTTATTTACAAAATAGATATAGAATCATGGAGGTAGAGAACTTGCCTGGGGCATAAAACAGCCTCCAAGCCAGCCAAGTTGAGTGATTTTATACCAATAACCAGAGTTCTCAAAATACGTAGACTCTAAGAAAGGTGGGGCGAGGCTTTCTAGGGAGAGCAATGTGAAAATTTGGGGCAGTTCTTTCTGTTGTGACTTGGAGGCTATTTGTCCTCAGGAGCCTTAGCTAAATGCTAATCCCTCTGAATAATTAGCATTTTAATAAATGATTGCTATACTTTATGGTCTAGGCACACAGATGCCCATCTCATAAGCCAGGAGCTGAGGCTTAGAGGTGAAGTATTAATAGCACAAATACATAAATGTGGTGATGGAGCTGCGCTTCCAACCCAGGCTTGCTGAATCCAAACCCACGTTCTAATCTCCTCAGCAGTTGTGAGTCACTTGAAGAGTCTTAGTGATATTTCCTGGTGGCTAATTTCAGCATGAAAAAGTAGAAAACTGCCTCAGAGTTGTTATTTTCCAAATATTCCAAATATTAATGTTTTAGGTACTAAATTTAGCTGAGGTTTTCATGGATATTTTTAATTTTAAAATGTAGTAGAGGAATTGTATGAATATTATTTCTTCCTTGGAGGCTCAGAAATCAAACTTCCATTTGGGGTGAAAAAGATAACATGATTTATAGGATATTTTTACAGTTCTGGAGTTGGTGTCCAGGCACGAATTTTCTCAGACTGTAGCACAGTGCCTGAAACTTCTACAGTGGTTGTCAGCTAACACATTTGCCTCCCTGAGCATTTGTCTTCACGGTGTAAAAGGGATCAAGAAATGTTGAGTAAAAAAACAGAAAGAAAGAAAGAAGTGTTGGGGACTGTGTACACCTGTAATAAATAGTCTAATAATTTTTATTTTCAGAAGAAGATGCAGTTGAATATAGTGGTTAAGAGCATGGGCTCTGAAACTTCATAGCAAGTTTGATTTTTGGCCCTAATCACATCTCAGCAGCGTGAGCTGGGAGGTGTTCCTTCTTCTCTGGGCCTCAGTTTCTTCATCTGTAAAATCAGGATAATCATGGTGGAGTCACTGTGAAGGTCTGATGTGTTCAGATCCTGGGCATGTAATAAGCACTTTATAAGCTCTTGTTCTTCTTTCACTCTAGTAAGTTTTCAGAAATTGAACTGTCTATGTGGTAACCTGCAGAATCAACCTATATGTACTAGCAGATTAATTTTTTCCTGCAAATGTGTGTGTGTAGAGGGAGGGAGCGAGGGAAGAGAGGGGGTGGGACTTAACATTTGAAGAAACCAATCAAGAATCCACAACTCAGAGGTGGCCATTTAAACATTTCAAATATCATTAAGAAAATACACACCAGAAGGTTCACGAACTAGTACATGGATGTGCCACCATTTTTTTTCCTATTGGTGATATGAGTGTACTGTAAGATATGAGTTTGGCTTGACAGTTTTAGCAGGCCCCACTGCCCTTTCCTGATGGAAGAATAAGAACCCTTGTCCTTTCAGACCTTCATCTCCATCCTGAGCTGTTTGCTCTTGTATCTGCCTCTCTGTTCAAAGAGGGCTCTGTCTTGAGATGCTCTTGGAAGGTTGGCTAACCCATGAGTCAGAATCCTATGAACAGCCTACAAGCGAGATTCTCAGGGACGGTGTAGTCAGAAAGTCTGAGGACACGGAGAGGGACTTCTCTGCATTGATGAGAACAGGGCATGTGGCTGTTTCTGCACCTGCCTGCCAGAAACATTTATACTTTAGCAAGAGGCTGCTCCAGGATAAACTTTCATTGTACCAGACCATCTAGTTGGGGGAGATTAGTGAAATAAAGTGAAGGTGAAAGTCGCTCAGTTGCATCTAACTCTTTGTGACTGGAATCCAGAATACTGGAGTGGGTAGCCTTTCCCTTCCTCAGGGGATCTTCCCAACCCAGGGATCGAACCGAGGTCTCCCGCATTGCAGGTGGATTCTTTACCAGTTGAGCCACAAGGGAAGCCCTGGGCGAGACTGGAGGAGAGGGAATTGATGACTTTTATCCACTTCAATGGCTAGAGGCAACTTGTTCTAATCAGAAAAACCAGTGATTGGCTTAGGCCAGTTCCCAACATTGGGATGTCTTATGTAAAGAGCAACCCACTCCAGTATCCTTGCCTGGAAAATTCCATGGATGAAGAAGCTTGGCAGGCAATAGTCCATGGGGTCATAGACAGGGCCAGTATCTAGGAATCTAGTTCCTTACAGGCAGTCACAGGGTCCAGGAAATGGTTTGTCCCTATGCTTCAGAATGCTTTCCCAACATACACTAGCAGTAAACACATAAGAAACAAACCAGACACTTGTCTTTAAAAACAAAGCAAAAACAAAGTCACTGAAGAGCCGACTCCTATGGGATGAACTTCTCAGCAGTGTTAGGTTTGTTCTGGGCAGAGACAATGCACAGGGCATTTCACCTCCATGGGACCACAGTGGTTTTCTACATAAAGACATGTCCTATTTGAGAAAGCCTCAAATTCAAGATTCCCTATCAAGATTCAGAAATAAACAGTTAGCTCAGGCCTGAGCTAGCCCAACTCTCAAATATCTCACCGGTTCCCTCTTATTTCAACCTTCTTTGGATTCAGGAGCTTGCTTAGTTTCAGATCTTTCCTTGCCTCTCCTCTCCACTCCTCCCCATCCAGTCTGCCTGCATCCACTGCTTGCTGGGTAGCAGGCCTCTTTTCTCCAAAGGACAGTCTTTCTCTTTCTCTCACTGTCATCCAAAGCTCCTAGGCCTCCATTTGTCCCAATATTCTAGGATTATGCCTTTGTCTTTTATTATCCTGTCTCCTCTCCCCTTTAATAATTGCATTACCCTCATTCAATAATAAAAATAAAAAGAGAGGGTAATTTAGAATTTACGTGTATGACCCAGGAAAAATAGCCATGTTGGTGTTAATCCAAGCACAGCTGAGGCTTGCCTTAGGAAATATACAATCTAGACCTTTAAATTTAGGAAATAGGTTAATTATACTGTGATTATTCATATCACAAAAATATTGCACTATTACTGATGGGAGTATTATATCTATTTTTAAAACTCCAGCAAGGTAAACCATTTTAAATAATAAGCTCCTGGAGAACTTAAAATAGGATTTGATTTACACAAATCTTACTTACAACTTTGGGGGACAATATATTTTTTAAGAGAGTCACATAAATATATATTGAAATATAAAAGCAAAAATCAAAAAATATCTCAACTGCTAGAACGTCTTTGGTATCGTTATGGTCTCACATGATAATTAGCAATGACTTTAGGTACTGAGATAAACAGAGCCTTCACACTCATTACTTACTTTAATGATGAAATATTTATCTATCTGCCAGCTATTTGGAGGGCATGGGTAGGTTCCCACCCTAAAGTATAGGACTAGGTGCCCACCCTCAAGGTTACTTTCAATGTAGCTGTGAAGATAAACTTTATGCTTAGAGAAAGCGAATCACGATTTCAAGGATAATGCAGTACGTGACACTTGAGGTGTGGATAAGGGTGCTGTCTCAGTCCTGAGGAAGGCTGATCAACAGGCCCGGTGATAATCTTCCCTCCGTGTTAGTGTCTGGGTCGTCTTTGTTTTAAAAACCTGAAGTCTAGTTGATTTACACTGTAGTGTTAATTTCTACTGTACAACAAAGTGATTCAGTTATACATGTGTGTACGTTCTTTTTCATATTCTTTTCCAGGAAGGTTTATCTGAGATATTGAACTTATGGATCATCTTAATTATGACAAGTAGTTTTGGCCTCTTTTTGACTCTGGCTTTGTATCTTTACTCTTTTTAATTTAAGTTGGCAATATAGATGCACATGATAACATATCTTGGGCTTCCTTGATAGCTCAGCTGGTAGAGAATCCACCTGCAATACAGGAGACCCTGGTTCATTTCCTGGGTTGGGAAAATCCGCTGCAGAAGGGATAGGCTACCCACTCCAGTATATCTTAATAGTTCAAACATACACATACCATGACCAAGCAGCAACAGTCAAGGCCAGCTGTTCTCCCCAAAAAGTGACCCAGAAGGGATCACCAGGAGGCCAATAGCTTTTACCTGAAATGCTATTTATACCACCCAGCAAACGGGGAAGAAAAACTTCCTTCCACTCTCGACACAGTAGATATCAAAATTTCCGTGACAGGGCTGACATGTACATACCCCAACAGACAATGCCAGTGTACCTGTCTTACACCTGACTGCCACTCTCCAAGGATCATTGTAACATCCAACAGTGGACTGTATCAGTAATGTGATCCAACATAATTATAATTAAGCAGTACCTCCAAATAACACATTAATGTTGATTTTTCCATCCAAAGATATACATGTAGTGAAAAGTTGGTGTCTCCATACCCTATCACTCCATATACCCACCTTCACCTCCTGCTTCTCTCCCTGGAGACAACTACTGTTCCTGGTGCCACGTGTGTCCCTCCAGAATTAGTTCTACACATGTACAAACATACACAAATGACAATAGATTCCATATGCCAGCCAGATTCTATTATTTCTTGGACTCACAGCTTGTAGGATTTTCTTCTTCCCCCAGGGACAGAATCTCGGCCCTTGGCATTGAAAGTGGGGAGTCCTAACCCCTGGACCACCAGGGACTGACTATCTTGGAGATCATCTTACTTCAGTACTGCTAGATCTACTTCATTCTCTCTCAGGCTGTATATTATTCAAGTGTACGTATGTGTCATAATTTGTGTCACCTCTTGATGGCTGTTTAAGTAATTCCTGAGTCTGCACATTTATTTTTTTATTTTTAATGCTTTTTGTTGAAATACCATTAATATCAAGCAAAATGCAGAGATCTTAAATATTCAGTTCGATGACTTTTGGTGATTGTATATCACCGGTTAACCACAGCCCAAGATAAAACACAAAATATTTCCATCTTTACGGAAAGCTCCTTTGTCTCTCTGCAGTCAGTCTCCCCTTCCCCACAACTGCTCTGATTACCGTCATCATAAATTAATTTTGTCTGTTCTTGAACTTCAAAGACTGGATTCATACAAAATGTACTCTCTTGTGTCAGACTTCTTTCACTCAGCATTATGTTTTTGAGGTCTGGCCATGTTGCTTGCAGGTTCGTTTATATAACTAATTTAAATAAATTAGATTTTGTTTATGCTCTGGTTATTTTGAGGGGGTCACAAGTGCTAATTAATTAATTAACTAATCCATCTCATCGAGAGAAGATTGGGGAAAAAAAAGAGAAGATTGGACCTTTGAAATGGTTAAACAAAGATTTGAAAGGAGTCATAGGTTGATAATAACCTTCTTTGTAAAAGACCTCAGGATTTCAAGTAACTAAAAGCACAGGTGACTCTAAGCTTGGTATATGTCAATTCTTTGATATGTAACAAAAATTGAGGTGATTTTCTGGAATTCTGTGATTTTTACATCCTCTGTTAAGTGCATTACTTCCTTAATTTCTAATATGTGTTTTGATATTTTTTGCTTGATGGCAATAATAGTCACAACATAATTATATTCAGTGTTACTGGGGATGTAAACATAGAATATTTATTGGAATGAATGCACAATAAACTCCAGACTGAAGTGGTTTAACACTCCATTACCTACAAGAAGCCTGTGTTTGTTCAATTTCTATTGTTGTGGGGAGTATAGGTCCTGCCCCAACCCTAGAGGCTGAATCAAGCACACCAGGGATGGCAGAATTGAAATAGAAAGAGTATGACGCCATTACTGAGTGGTTAAGTGTAACTGATGGAAATTTTTTTGTTGGTGGTGATATTTTAAGACATTTTTAAAAGTCAGATTTATTGAGCTATAGTTTACTCTATTGTAAAATTCACCCCTTTGGTGGTGAATTTCTTAAGATTAAATTCTTAGTAAGATCTCTATCATGATTTACTTTTTTAATACCAATAGAAAAAGTATAGAACAGTTTTGGTTCATTTACATTCTGGGTAATACCGAATTAACTATAGCAAGTTGAAGTTTGGAAAGAAACTGAGGTCTAGAGAGCTCGTACCAGTTAGGATGCTTTTGGCTGCAAGTAATAGAAAATAATGATGCAAAATGGTCTCAAACAAAAAGGAAAGGTATTATCTTGTAGAACTGGGAGTCCGTAGCTGGACAGGTCTCAGAGGCAGTATGTCCCGAAGCTCCATGGTATCCCAATGACCTACACTCTGAACCTATTTCCACTGCTGTCTTCTGCTTCAGCCTCAGCCTAAGGTGATTTCACTTTTGGTTGCAATTTCATTGCTAGTGGCAATCTGGGGTATTTGTTCTCTTGTTTGGGTGCAGCAGGAGTGAGAGTCAGGGAATAGAATTTTCCTTTTAACTGTTTGGGCCACCACAGGCTTCACACCTGTCCCTACATGAATAATAGTCAACAGGAGATTGGCTTAGAATAAATAGGATTATTTGATCAGGTGAATGATCAAAAATTAGAGTCCTGATAGGAAGGAGAAAGAATAACAAAATTAGATTAAATTAGCAAAAACAGCATCTACTACAGAGCTGTATGGGATCTCAGGCTGCTTAGGTCTTATTTAATTAGTTATTAGTTTGCAATATTCTGGTGGCCAAAGAGGATTAATATGGCTCCATAAAGTACTCACTGGAAGTGCTTTTATGCACTGGAAAAAAAATCTTAACATAAGCAGTTTTATTATATCCCATGGGTGGGATTCCAAGTCCTGGACTCTTCCTGAATTGTTATTTTTCATAAACACAATTATAACTTATGACTGTCAAGAAATTTTCAAAAGAAGCTTATAACTTTATTATGACTTGAAAATATATACAAAAAATTTAATGCTAAAATGCAATGTTAGAAAACTGAAAAGCAAGGGAGCAAATGGGAAAAAATACCACTTCAAGCAATCTGAAAATGCTCAAGCTAAACTAATGTGAAAACATAAAAATCACTCTAGGTGGCTTTGAACTAGGCAGAATTGAACCTCTTCAATTAGAGCCTATATCACATTATTATAAAATTCTTTAAAGCTTCAAATTCTTTTACGATTTATGTATAAAAGTTATTCTATGTCTAGGGAGAAAAAGCTTGGAAGGAAACATATGTAAACGGTGGTATTGTCTCTGATCAGGAGAATTATGAATGACTATTATATCCTTAACCTTTTTTGTGTTTCTCATATTTTCTAAAATGAATAGTATGTGTTACTCCTTTTCTGTTAGAATGATACACTGTATTGTAAAATATGCAATGTAAAGACTAGACTTATAACTAGTGTAGAATACCTGATCTTTGTTCCATTGCTAAGAACTTCTAGGTTCCTAAGCCAGCATCAATCTCTGTGACCAAATATTCCATCGAAATGTAATATCCATTTGGCTGCTTACATTAGAAGCAGTTGCTGTGGGTGGTTTATAACAATTAAAGTGATCCCACTAGATCACTCTTCCTGATTCATCTTATCTTTTCCGAAAGTTAGAGACTCCAGTGTCAGTCCTTTGTGACAATGATACTACATTTTGTGAAAAGATAAACTCATACTGCCAAATTCCAAATAGTTAAGCAGTTTGCAAATGAAGACCCAGAGGGTTAAATCTGATTAATATACCTATTGATCTGGCTTGCACAGAGTAATTCCTGGGTTGGGAAGACCCCCTGGAGGAGGGCATGGCAACCCACTCCAGTATTCTTGCCTGGAGAATCCCATGGACAGAGGAGCCTGGAGGGCTACAGTCTATAGGGTCGCAAAGAATTGGACATGACTGAAACGACTTAGCATGCCTGCACAGAGTAATTTAAATTTGAATTGGTTAGTAGTCTTATATAAATTAGAAGATTTTATCTAAAAATCTGAATTTTGGGATTCTTTGAAAAATTAGAAGACTGAAATTGCCTCACAGCAGCCATCAACTGCAGCAGGGTAGCTTATTGCCTCCCCATCCTACTCCTACTCCCAGTAGCAGGTGTTCCCCACACCTGTATTTGCCACAATACACACGACACCCTATTGTACTTCAGTCAGCCAGCATCACTCATCAGCATTCTCCTGGAAGCAATAGCTAAGAGCTGGCTCTACAGTCATA
Organism: Antilocapra americana; assembly: GCA_007570785.1. Classification (NCBI taxonomy): domain Eukaryota; kingdom Metazoa; phylum Chordata; class Mammalia; order Artiodactyla; family Antilocapridae; genus Antilocapra; species Antilocapra americana. Next base: position 2,703,994 of record ML662436.1, read on the forward strand.
CTGCTTATTTCATAAGACTGACTCCTTTTCTTAGTGTATATCTTCTTTGGCAAGTTACTTACTTTCTATGTGCCTCAGTTTCCTCACTGGTAAGGTGGAATAATACCTTCTGCCCACTTCATAGGGTTGTGGTGAGAATTAAGCAAGCTGATACATGTAAAAGGCTTGGGACAGTACTCAGTACTTAGACAGAGCTTGATAAATGTTGGCCATTACTCATGTTACCAGGCAACCTTAAGAGATATGAGTTTGATCTTTCTGAAGTTGGGAATTACATCTTGCGGGTGGTAGGAGAAGCTGGTGGAGCTAGGCACAGAGAGAAAATTTTGGACTTAGGATGAGTTTGCAGAGACTTGGCTCTTGGGATAGTAGGACAAGAAAAGAGTATAAATATCAATCAGAATTGGAGAGAGGAGAGTGCAATGGTAGTCTGAAATCAGATGCGGAAAATTCTTCGCTTTGCTATTTCCCAGCTATGCATCGAAGAGAAGTTTTCTAAACTCTCTGAACATCTGTTTCCTCACCTGTAAAATGGGGATAATGACAGTGCTTACCTGAGGCATGTTCTAGCCGGATCTCCTCCAGGAAGTAAACAAGGGCTTTCAAGGAGAGAATTTATTTTGGGAATTGATCCCAGGAAATAGGAGTAGGGGAGTGGAAGTAGTGTCCCAGGAGGATGAAGACAGCACAAAAATATGTTATTGAGCCAGACACTACTGTAGGCAGTTGGACCCACTGAGCCCCTCTGAGAACTTGACAGCAAATAAACAAACAATCCAATTCAAAAATGAACAAAGGACTTAGATGGCCATTTCTTCAAAGAAGGCATACAGGTGGTCAATAATCATATGAAAAGATGTTCAATGTGATTAGTTATTGAAAGCCTGAAAGTGAAAGTTGCTCAGTCATGTCTGACTCTTTGTGACCCCATGGACTATACAGTCCATGGAATTCTCCAAGCCAGAATGCTGGAGTGGGTAGCCTTTTCCTTCTCCAAGGGATCTTCCCAATCCAGGGATCAGACCTAGATTGCATTGCAGGTGGATTCTTTACTAGTTGAGCCACAAGGGAAGCCCAAGAATATTTTAGGGAGTAGCCTATCCCTTCTCCAGTGGATCTTCCTGACCCAGGAATTGAACCAGGGTCTCCTGCATTGCAGGTGGATTCTTTACCAACTGAACTATCATCCTGATTAGTTATTACAGAAATGCAAATCAAAACTACAATGAGATACTACCTCTCATCTACAAGGATGCCTACAATAATAATTTTAAAAAGGAAAACAAGTGTTAGAAAGAATGTAGAGAAAATGGAACCTTTGTAAACTGCTGGTAGGAATGTAGAATGGTTCTGCTCCTATGGAAAATAGTTTGGCCCTTCCTCAAAAAGTTAAACAGAGAATCATTATATGACCTAGCAATTGTACTTCTAGTATATAGTGCAAATAGCTTAAACAGGTTCTCAAATATATGAAGGGATTCCAAGATGGCTCTGTGGTAAAGAATTCACCTACCATGCAGGAGATGCAGGTTCAATCCCTGGGTTGGAAAGATCCTGGGAGCAGGAAATGGCAACCTACTTCAATATTCTTGCCTGGAAAATTATATGAACAGAGAAGCCTGGTGGGTTACAGTTCATGGAATTTCAAAGAGCTGGATGCAGCTGGGCAATAAGTATGCATGCCCTCAAATATATGAACACACATGTTCATAACAGTATTACTGACAGCAGCCAAAAGGTAGAAGCAACCAAAATGTCTACTAAAGGATATTCATCCCTTAAAAACAAATCAGTTCAGCTCAGTTCAGTCACTCAGTCATGTCTGACTCTTTGTGACCCTGTGGACTGCAACATGCCAGTCTTCCCTGTCTGTCACCAACTCCCAGAGCTTCCTCAAACTCATGTCCATTGAGTCAGTGATGTCATCCAACAATCTCATCCTTTGTCGTCCCCTTCTTCATCTCTCTTCAGTATTTCTCAGCATCAGTGTCTTTTCCAATCAGTCAGTTCTTTGCATCAAGTGGCCAAAGTATTAGAGTTTCAGCTTCAGCATCAGTCCTTCCAATGAATATTCAGGATTGATTCCCTTTAGGATGGACTGATTTGATCTCCTTGCAGTCCAAGGGACTCTCAAGAGTCTTCTCCAACACCACAGTGTAAAAGCATCAATTCTTTGGCACTCAGCTTTCTTTATGGTCCAGCTCTCACATCCATACATGACTTCTGGAAATACCATAGCTTTGACTAGATGGACCTTTGTTGGCAAAGTAATGTCTCTTCTTTTTAATATGCTGTCTAGTTTGGTCATAACTTTTCTTCCAAGGAGTAAGCGTCTTTTAATTTCATGGCTGCAGTCACCATCTGCAGTGATTTTGGAGCCCCCCAAAATAAAGTCTGCTACTGTTTCCACTGTTTCCCCATCTATTTGCCATGAAGTGACAGGACCGGATGCCATGATCTTCTTCACTTTCACTTTCATCAAGAAGCTCTTTAGTTCCTCTTCACTCTCTACCACAAAGGTGGTGTCATCTATATATCTGAGATTATTGATATTTCTCCAGGAAATCTTGATTCCAGTTTGTGCTTCATCCAGCCTGGCATTTCACATGGTGTACTCTGCATAGAAATTAAATAAACAGTGTGACAATATACAGCCTTGAAGTACTCCCTTTCCAGTTTGGAACCAGTCTGTTGTTTCATGTCCAGTTCTAACTGCTGCTTCTTGACCTGCATATAGGTTTCTCAGGAGGCAGGTAAGGTGTTCTGGTATTCCTATGTCTTGAAGAATTTTTCATAGTTTGTTATGATCCACAGAGTCAATGGCTTTAGTGTAGTCAATGAGGTAGAAGTAGATGTTTCTCTGGAATTCTCTTGCATTTTCTATGACCCAGTGGATGTTGGCAATTTGATCTCTGATTCCTCTGCCTTTTCTAAATCCAGCTTGTACATCTGGAAATTCTTAGTTCAAGTCCTGTTGAAGTCTTACTTGGAGAATTTTGAGCATTACTTTTCTAGCATGTGAGATGAGAGCAATCGTGCGGTAATCTGAACATTCTTTGGCATTGCCTTTCTTTGGGATGGGAATGAAAACTGACCCTTTCCAGTCCTGTGGCCACTACTGACTTTTCCAAATTTGCTGACATATTGAGTGCAGCACTTTCACAGCATCATCTTTTAGGACTTGAAATAGCTCAACTGGAATGCCATCACCTCCACTAGATTTGTTCATAGTGATGTTTACTAAGGCCCACTGACTTTGTATTCTAGGATGTCCGGCTCTAGGTAAGTGATCACACCATCCTGGTTATCTGGGTCATGAAGATATTTTTTGTAGAATTCTTCTGGGTATTCTCCCACCTCTCTTAATATCTTCTGCTTCTGTTAGGTCCATACTGTTTCTGTCCTTTATGTGTGTCCATCTTTGCATGAAATGTTCCCTTGGTATCTCTAATTTTCTTGAAGAGATCTCTAGTCTTTCCCATTCTATTGTTTTCCTCTATTTCTTTGCATTGATTTCTGAGGAAGGCCTTCTTATCTCTCCTTGCTATTTTTTGGAACTCTGCATTCAAATGGGTATATCTTTCTTTTTCTCCTTTGTCTTTAGCTTCTCTTCTTTTCTCAGATATTTGTAAGGCCTCTTCAGACAGCCATTTTGCCTCTTTGCACTTCTTTTTATTGGGGATGGTCTTGATCACTACATCCTGTACAATGTTATGAACCTCCTTCCATAGTTCTTCAGGCATTCTATTAGATCTAATCCCTTGAATCTGTCACTTCCATGGTATAATCAGAAGGGATTTAATTTAGGTCATACCTGAATGGTCTAGTGGTTTTCCCTACTTTCTTCAATTTAAGTCTGAATTTGGCACTAAGGAGTTCATGATCTGAGCCACAGTCAGCTCCTGGTCTTGTTTTTGCAGACTATATAGAGCTTCTCCATCTTTGACTGAAAAGAATATAATCAACCTGATTTTGGTATTGACCGCCTGGTGATGTCCAGCAAATAGGGTACTTGGGTACAATGGATAAATAAAATGTGGTAGATGCACACGTTGGAATATTATTCACCTGTAAAGATGAGTGAAGTACTGATAGATACTACATCAGTGAACCTTGAAAACATTATGCTAAATAAAAGAAGCATGACATACAGGTCACATGTTGTGTGATTCCATTTATATGAATTATCCGGAAGAGGCAAATCCATGGAGACAGAAAACAGATTGGTAAGTGCCAGGAGCTTGGGAGAGAGGATAAGTTGAAATAGTGGCTTCACAGGTACATGATTTCCTTTGAGGTCATGAAAATGTTTGAAACTAGATGGGGGTGGTAATAGCATGATATTGTGAATGCACCAAACGTCACCAAATGGTTTTTTTTTTAGGATGGTTAATTTTATGTCGCATGAATTTTTCCTCAATTCAAAAAAAGCTTTTAATAGCTCAGAAATTCTGTGAATGTGACCAAAATAATAAAGCCATTAATAGGTTGTGAGATAAGGATAGGAAATGCACAGAATAGGGGGGTTTCACCCAAAACTAACAATAGCACAACTCTGCAAAAGCTGGGGACCCCTTGGCTCAGATCAGGAATTTCAGCAGTGAGAAATCTGTTTGAATCAGGATCTTAATGCTTATATTCACATTGGAACAATTTGGCTAATTTTTTTCAGGCAACACGTGAAGGGAAGAAGTAGAGTGTTTATGTCTGTAATAGTCTGTATATCACATGCAATGCAGAAACTTAAAAATAACCCACCATCTTTAATGGCTGCCTATCTAGATAGTCATGGGAAACAAAATGCTGCATTCAAGGCATCAAAGAAATATAATCAAAAGTGTGTAAATGACCGTAGGTTTGTTAATTTTTTTTAAGGGTATTCATGGTGTTAGCAGAGTAGGCCTTTATTATCTGTGACAACCCTTCAGGGCAGATGCCACGGTCCTGACACTTTAGTATGCTTGTTTTTTCTTTCTTGTGTCCTAAATTTCAAGAAGATGGAAATGGAAGTTTGGAAGCTAATAATAGTGTCATCTCATTGGCAGGAGCTGGAAGGAAGCATGCCCATGGAAAAACCATAACACTGGGTGCCTCAAGGCATCCGGAGGGGAATTAGGGAGAGAAATGAGACAGAAGGACCATAGGGATCAATAGCACAGAAAGGCAGGGACAATGAGAGCATGTGAGCCTCAAATGCAGCAGAAGATAAAAATATACATTATGCTTAAAAATGAGAATCAGACACAGAACCTGTTTGCCATTAGAGAAAGTGGACTATCAAAAACTCACTGGGAATTTTAGTTCAGTTCAGTTCAGTTGCTCAGTCATGTCCAATTCTTTGCGACCCCATGAATGGCAGCACGTCAGGCCTCCCTGTCCATCACCAACTCCTGGAGTCCACCCAAACCCATGTCCATTGAGTCAGTGATGCCATCCAGCCATTTCATCCTCTATCATCCCCTTCTCCTCCTGCCCCCAATCCTTCCCAGGATCAGGGTCTTTTCCAATGAGTCAACTCTTCACATTAGGTGGCCAAAGTATTGGAGTTTCAGCTTCAACATCAGTCCTTCCAATGAACACCCAGGACTGATCTCCTTTAGGATGGACTGGTTGGATCTCCATGCAGTCCAAGGGATTCTCAAGAGTCTTCTCCAACACCACAGTTCAAAAGCATCAATTCTTCAGTGCTCAGCTTTCTTCACAGTTCAACTCTCACATCTATACATGACTACTGGAAAAACCATAGCCTTGACTAGTTGGACCTTTGTTGGCAAAGTAATATCTCTGCTTTTTAATATGCTATCTAGGTTGGTCATAACTTTCCTTCCAAGGAGTAAGCATCTTTTAATTTCATGGCTGCAGTCACCATCTGCAGTGATTTTGGAGCCCCCCAAAATAAAGTCTGACACTGTTTCCACTGTTTCCCCATCTATTTCCCGTGAAGTGATGGGAATTTAGCAATATTCAAACCATTTAACTTGGTATCTTCACCTCAAGGAATCTATCTTAAGCAAATGATCCTATTGAGAAAATGTCTTTTTATTTGAAATAATCTGACTTCAACAGTGCGGAGAGGAATTATTAAGTGAAAGATTGAGCACTCTTTTGACCAAGTAGCCATTAGAAAGAGTATGGTCACAGAGTTCATAAGGATACGGGAAATTGCTACGTTATAGTTGTGCAATAGTGTCTGTCTTTGTTCAAAAGTGAAATATATTCATTTGGAGAATACAAATAATGACAACATTGCAAATAAAATGAATTATAATTCCACATCTAGAGATAACTGTAGTTGTATAATCGGTTTAATTCTTCCCAGTCTTTTTAATGTAGAAGACTGGTAGCTTCCTGGTAGCTCAGCTGCTGAAGAATCCACCTGCAATGCAGAAGACCTGGGTTCGATCCCTGGGTTGGGAAGATCCCTTGGAAAAGGAAACGGCAACCCACTCCAGTTTTCTTGCCTGGAGAATCCCCATGGGGTTGCAAAGAGTAGGACACAACTGAGCTACTAAAACACACCGCATGTATATTTATCGCTTCCAGGTGGCTCATTAGGGAAAGAATTTGCCTGCAATGAAGGAGATGCAGGAGACACGGGTTCTATCCCTGGCTCAAGAAGATTTCTTGGAGGAGGAAATGGCAATCCACCCCAGTATTCTTGCCTGGAGAATCCCATGACAGAGGAGCCTGGCGGGCTACAGCCCATGGGGTCACAAAGAGTCTGCCATGACTGAAGCAACTGAAGATAGCACAATACAGCACAGCACATGCGTGTACAGACATATTTTTAAAAATGGATTTCATACTGTATAGTGCAGTTAATTTAACTTAATTAAAATAGGTGAAAAAATTGAAAAATCATAGACATATATGTTAATGTGAATGTCTTTATATGGTAGACTGGGGAAGGTTTCCACTCTCTTATTCCTCAGCAGTTTTGATACTTGTCTGCTTCTCTAATAGAATTGATTCCTGATTCTCTGAGGTTGGCAATGATGGGAGAATTGGGAAAGATTTTGGGAAGAGATCGATGGCTGACTTTCATGCTGAGAGTCTCTATTTAATGCCACGTGGTAGGATGGAGGCTTGATGTTTTTACAGTGCTGGCAGTTTCCTCACTCCCCGTAGCTGGAGCTGAATCCACGCAGGAGGGCATCTCTGCAGGGGTCCCAGGTTGAAGATCAGGAAACAGTGTCTTTGTAAACATGAATTGTGTGTAAGTCAAGTGTCCAGATGAAAAAGTTCCAAGATCTTAGTAAAGAGTCATTTTTTGGAGATTTTTATTTTATTTTTGAAACTTCTTTATTTATTTACTTATTTATTTTAATTTTCTTTACTTTATTGTGTTGGTTTTGCCATACAATGACATGAAACCGCCATGGGTTTACATATGCTCCCCCTCCAGAACCCCCCTCCCTTCCCCCTCCCGATCCCCTCCCCCGGGACATCTTGGTGCACCGGCCTGAGCATCAATCCTGGGCTGGCGATTGATTTCACATATGGTAATTAACATATTTCAATGCCATTCTCCCATATCCTCCCACCCTTGCCCTCTTCCACAGAGTCCACGTGTCTGATCTATACATCTGTGTTTCTTTTGCTGTCTCACATGCAGGGTTCTCGTTACCATCTTTCTAAATTCCATATATATGCGTTAGTATACTGTATTGTTGTTTTTCCTTCTGGCTTACTCCATTTTTTGGAGATTTTTAGAAATAATTTCATTTATTTTTTATTTTTGGCTGAGCTGTTGCTGCTCAGGCTTTCTCTGGTTGTGGTGACTGGGATCTACTCTCTAGTTGCCATGTGCAGACTTCTCCCTGCAGTGTGGGGAGCAGGGGCTCGTGGGCTCGTGGGCTCCAGCAGTCGTAACACAGGGGTGCAGTGATTGTCTCCTGGGTGTCAGAGGTTGAATAGTTGTGGCACATGGGCTTTGTTGTTCTGCAGGATGTGGGATATTTCTAGATCAGTGATCAATCCCATGTCTCCTGCATTGGCAGGCGGATTCTTTACCACTGAGCCACCAGGGAAACCAAGAGCATCATTTTAACTTCCGAATTACTCCTCGGACACCTAATTGTACTTACTACCTCCCTGTTTCACACACACATGCATAGAGTTTTCCTTCCATTGACAACCATGAATATTTGAACTTGTTTTTATTTAAGACGCAACTAGTTTCCTTAAAAATTGCATATTATTTTTACAATGGGAAAATAAATAAAACTTTTACAAATAGATAAATAAACCTGGTTGCGGGGTCAGGGGAATATTTCTTAGGCTCACACTGAAGTTTTTACTAATGTTGTTGGGTGTTTATACTGTCCAGAAAGCATTGCACGCCCTCCCAGCCCCCACGCTCACCCTGGGATCCCAGCCCCCATGCTCACCCTGGGATCCCAGCCCCTGCCAAGGACATGTGACCAAGAGGCAGGCCAGGCAGTCCTCCTTCGACAGCCTGACCACTCGACTCCTTCCTCCTGCTGAATTCTGTCTTCTTTGCTAACAAATCCACACAGAGAGAGCAGCTGGGCCCCAAGTGGTTATTTTATCAGAGAAGAATTAGCCCTGTTCTCAGATATCAGAATGAGTGTGTTTGAGGATCACTCTGCTCTGCTCACTGTTACTCTGCTCCTTGACCCTCTGTCCTTCAGTCTAAATAATCCCAGTTCTTTCAAGTTTTTTTTTCCGTAAGCTTTATTGTTTCCTACCCTTTAATATCCTCACAATTCTTCTCAGAACCTCTCCCAGCCCTCCTCTTCCCTCTTTAATTACAGGGCTCAAACACAATATTCTAGGAAGCGCTTGAGCAGTGCTCAGTAAAATAGAAAGCTTATCTCAAGATTCCTACATGCTGGGGTTTATGCAGCCTTCCTAGGGTCACGCAATGCTGTCTTTTTAAGGAACTGCTTAAAAATATCTCATGAATTGTTTATTATCTGCTGGGAGCAGCAGCTTGCAGAGGTGGGCATGGGGCAAGTCCCTCTGGGTGGTACAGCATACCAACTGTGCTGGCAACCAGCACCTGTGGACACAGAGGAGGGCGAACCTGGGGGCCTGGGTCCCTCTTTGAGAATATCTCCCTCTTCAAAAGCATCCTCTCCCACCAATAGACCAATTTTACAAACTAAGACTCCAATCTCATCATCTGTACTTTTCCTACAATTCTGTTATGTCAATATGTGTTTCATTCAGGAATTTGCATTTTAAATTCCTTTACTTCTAGTTGCAGAATGAGAGACATTCACTGCTGGGAGCATCTCTAATAATAGCAACTGAATGGACCATATTATCTATCTATTTATCTATCATCTGTCTATTTAGCCATCCATCCATCTATATATCATCTGTCCATCATTCTTTCCTTCTTCTTGCCTCTGAGCTCATTAGTCAGACTGCTGCTGCTGGTATAATCCTCTTTTTGTTGAGTTGGAATACCTAGGGCAGCTGAGACACAGGCTACAGATATCTTTCTTCTTCCCTCTCTCCATTCCTTCCTTCCATCATTCAACAGAACTGTTGGATACCTATACTCCTCCTTTCAGGTTATTGTCAAAATTCTGGGGTTAAAATAATGACATTTTTTACTCTACCTCCAAACTCCTCTTAATTTGGAATGAAGATCCAGACATATTAAAAAAAAGAAGTGTGACAAAAGCATATGGACACTGCTCTGGATATTGTGTGGCAAAAAGAAGAGTGATCAGCTCCACCTCGGGGTGGAAAAGACACCAGGAAAGGCCTCTCAGAGGGGCTGCAACTATTCTACTATAAACCTCCACTCACCATCTTCCGTCCCAAGCCTCCCAACATACAAAGCGGCAGAATATTTTTCTTCCTTCTGAGCCAGTTGTGTTTCTGCTTTCCTGTCCCCCCAGAGCAGCTGGGTCACAGTTTTGCAGCCCAGAGGCTTTTGTTTTAACCTCTCAATGCAGAAGTGAGGAAGCCCTCAGGGTATAAAAGCTATATGAGTATATGTGTGTGTGTGTGTGTGTGATGTGAGTACAGTTTATGTGCCAAAGTACTAAAAATCTCGTTCATTATGACTTGGTGGGAGAGTTGAGAATGGAAAACCGGCCACTGGAAACTAGGACCTCTATTTTCTCCTATTTGCAGTTTAACAGCAAACAAATTAAATGCATCTTTGCTACTTCTCTTGTAGCTACTTATCTTTTATCTTTTTTATTCTTATGATAATTTACTACAGCAAACCTCAGAGATATTGTGTGTTCAGGGCTAGATCACTGAAATAAAGAACTATCACAGTAAAATATCACATGAATTCTTTGGTTTCCCAGTGCATACAAAAATTATATTTATATTACACTGTAGCTCACTAAGAAGGCAATATCATCGTGTCTATACAAGTACATACTTTAAAAAATAACGCTGATGGAAAAATGGCACCAACAAACTTGCTCAACTCAAGATTGCCACAAACCTTCAATTTATAAAAAATGCGCTATCTATGAAATATACAAAGAAGTGCAATAGAATCTCATGTTTAAGTAAACTGTCATTTCCTCTCTACACCTCTCCTTACACCAGTGCTGACACCATGTGTGGGTCTTTTCACACCAAAAAAAATGTAATTAATTTATTTATATCTATTCTTTGGCCATACCACACTGCTAGTGGAATTTCCCTGACCAGGGATCGAAACTGCATCCCCTGCAATGGAAGCATGGGATCTTAACCCCTGGACCACCAGGTAAGTCCTTAATTCCCTGGTTCTTGGTGTTTTACATTTCATTGACGCTTACTACCCAGACCTCACAGGTGAAACACCAGTCCCATGAGACTTCAGACACCAATCACAAGTCCAGGCTGGCACCTGTGCTTCTGACTTGTCATGTATAAATCCAGGGTTTCCATGACCTTTTCCCTGGGTTTGAGAAGTCGCTAGAATGGCTCTCAGACCTCAGGAAGAAGTTTACTTACTAGATTACCAGTTTATTGGAAAAGGACACAACTCAGGAGCAACCAGATGGGAGAGATGCATGGGGCAAGGTGTGGGGAAAGGGAAGCAGAGCTTCAAAGCCCTCTCCAGGCCTGCTCCCCTCACAGTACCACCACATGTTCACCAACCCAGAAGCTCTCTGCCTCTGATGGTTCAGGTGTTGTATGGAGGTGCCATCAGGTACGAAAGCTTGATACATTCACTGGCCATTGGGAATCTCCAGCCCTTCTCCCTGCCTAGAGGCCAGGGATGGAGCGGAAGGTTCTGTCTAATCACAAGGCAACCAGTCCCCACTGTGAGATGGTCCAGAAGCCCCCAGGGACCTGTCATCTTATTAGCATACTGGAAGACACTTATCACACAAGACATTCCAAGGGTTTAGGAGCTGCCTGCCAGGAAAGCAGCAAGGCAGGCAGAAACCAAATATTAATATACATTTCTTAATATGTCCTAATGGTATTTTTAATTTGAACTTACCTTGAGTATTGGACCATATTATATGTCTAATTGTAATATTGTAAGTTTTATTTGGTTACCACAGTAAACTCCATATCACTGTTTCAGTGCTAGAGTGTTTCCAGCCCAAGGAGGGATTTGGACACATGTGAGGTGCCTTTGGGCTTCCCTGGTGGCTCTGTAGCAAAGAATCCACCTGCCAATGCAGGAAATGTAGCTTCAATCCCTGGGTCGGGAAGATCCCCTGGAGAAGGAAATGGCAACCCGCTCCAGTATCCTTGCCTGGGAAACCCCATGGACAGAGGAGCCTGGTGAGATACAGTCCATGGGGTCACAGAGAGTCTGACACTACTGAGCACACACACACAGATGAGGTGTCTTTAGTTGTCATAACGGTGCAGGGAGCGCCACGGGCAACGAGCACCCATGCAATTTTGTGGTAATAATGGAAAAGTTACATGATATTTGTATTAAAAACAGACTTTGGGTCTGCGAGAAACTGAATGTTTGTGCCTGTCCTTCAATGAAAATGCGTATGTTGAAGACGAATACACACTGTGATGATATTAGGAGTTGTGGGACTTTGAGAGGTGATTGGGTCATGCGAGTGGAGCCCACATGAATGGTACTAGTACCCTCAGAAGGGGTCCCAGAGAGCTCTTATGTGAGCATGCTGAGAGAAGACAGCTGTCCATGAACCATGAACCAGGTTCTTCCAGGTGCTCAATCTGCTGCTCCTTGATCTTGGACATCACAGCCTGCAGATTGTGAGAAATAGATGTCTGTCACCAAGTCAATAGTATTATGCTACAGCAGACTGAACAGACCAAGAGGCTTGAGAACTGTTATTAATCTGCAACATTTTGCTCCTTTTACACTGGTTTTTCCAGTAGTTAGGTATAGATGTGAGAGTTGGACTGTAAAGAAAGCTGAGCACTGAAGAACTGATGCTTTTAAACTGTGGTATTGGAGAAGACTCTTGAGAGTCCCTTGGGCTACAAGGAGATCCAACCAGTTTATCCTAAAGGGAATCAGTCCTGAATATTCATTGGAAGGACTGATGTTGAAGCTGAAACTCCAATAATTTGGCCACCTGATGCAAGAATGACTCATTTGAAAAGACCCTGATGCTGGGAAAGATTGAAGGTGGGTGGAGAAGGGGACAACAGAGGATGAGATGGTTGAATGGCATCACCGACTCAATGGACATGAGTTTGAGTAAACTCCGGGAGTTGATGATGGACTGGGAGGCCTGGCATGCTGTAGTTCATGGAGTCGCAAAGAGTTGGACATGACTGAGGGACTGAACTGATATATATATATATATATATATATATATATATATATATATATAGCTTACAACTTTAAAGAATTATTGGGAGATTTGATTATCATTCCCTAGATTCTTGTCCCTTCACATTTCCCAAGAAGCCCTTTCCACCTTCTTCAAGAGCCCTTGTTGATCCTTTCTAGGGGTGCGATGCTGCCTCCACCGGTGCCTGCCTTTGGTGGCTCCTAACAAAGCCTTCCTCAGAGCTTAGCCTTTCTTCTTTGTTTGAGGCATTGCTTTTCAGCCAGATGAACAATGAAGCCCAAACTCTGGTAATGAAGCCAGGATTAGCTGGCTTGAGGGAGGAGGTCAGCTCAGACTAGAGAAGTCCTTAGAAAACACTGGTCTATTATCTCAACTCCCAAGAGAAACCTTTAGTCATATCCTGGTTTTTCAATCAAAGGCATGTCAGCATGCAGCAAAGCGTGGCACATACGGTGTCTTTGTATGAATTAGAAAATGGGGCCCCTTTCAAGGCAAACAATTGTTAAGAAGCCCCTTACAAGGCTTCTCCGCCCCCAGTTGATACAGCTGAACCTTGATCGGAGGCAGGATGGATCTCAGTCCCTGCTCTTTCCTGCAGCCAGGACAGCCCTGATTTGGGCCTTTGGTGCATGAGGAATAATGATTATCTGGGCCTGGGCTAAGGGACACTTGTGAATACCTGAGGTCTGGGCTCCATAGAATTAATTTCCAAATGTGTCTCTCACAGGCCTCCATCCAGTAAAGACCTTGGATCCTGGGGGCAGGTTGCCTGATCCAAAGTTCATTTCTATCACTTAGTGTCTCTGAACTGTTGGCAAGTTGGGTTAACTTGGGATAGTTGCTTAAACTTTTAATGCCTGTTTTCACATTAAATAGGGATAACGGTAATATCTATTTTCCCAATAAGGTTGTTGTGTGGATTAAGTGAATTAATATTCATATATTAATATGAATAAGGTATAGAACAGTACTGGATGCATAAGAACTACATAAGTTTATTTGTATATAAGTTCTCTATGCATTAACTAATATATAATGTTTAGTTGTTAAGTCGTGTCCGACTCTTTTGTGACCCCAGGGACTGTAGCCCACGAGGCTCCTCAGTCAATGGGGTTTCCCAGGCAAGAATACTGGAGTAGGTTGCCATTTCCTGCTCCAGAACTAATGTACAAATAAGCTTCAGATAAAGGTCTTTAATGCTACACTTCCTAATTATATTATACTGAGTTGTGTTTACATCTTCTCTACTAGACTGCAATCTCTCATGAAGCCACACCGTTTCTTACCCATTTTGAATCTCCAGTGTAGTAGCAGAGTGGTGGTTCCTCCTGGCTCAGGGCATGGTGTTCATTGACTGACTGACTGACTGACCAGATGGATGAATGTCTAATGCAGAGCTATGCCCTCAGGATGTGACCCTCCCAGGTGGGGTTTCACCCCTAAGCCAAGCCACGACTGTAGAGGACTTAGCAGGATCAATGAGGCTTCCTACCCTTTCTGATCCCACTGAGGTTACCAACAGGCAGAGAGTCGGCTGGCTACCAACAGATACTGTTAAATGAACAAAGACGTCTGTGGTCTTTCGGCTGCCCGTCTGGCACCTTGCAGGAAAGTGAAACCGAGTGTGAAACACACCTGTTCTTTCTAGCCTTTTAACTGGCAGAGCTTTAATTGCCAAGGGGAGGGAGAGGTGGGAAGTCCAGGCTTTGAAAAAGCCAAGGAATTAATTGTGTGTTAATGGATGGATGTGCATGGGTTGAGGGGGGGCAACCCAGGTGGGGAAGGGGGTGGGGAGCAATAGAACATTCTGGCCTCTTGGCCTCTTTATTTCTCACTATTATATGCCTAGTTGAAAGCCAGATGGCCCAGACCCAAAGGAAAACATTCATTTTGGGAAGAGAAATCTTAGAGCATGCTTCTGAGCAATGATCCTAGGCAGCATCTCCAAACCTGGAGCCATCCTTTGTTCTTCATATTTCAAATAGTGAATAGTCAACCCCAGTCAAGGCATTCAAGGTTTTTTGGGGTTTGTGGGTTTCAGCCCCCATCCCCTTCTCTCAATCAAACTCCTCTCTGTCCTTCAAATCTTAGTGCACATTTTGGCCTCTGCAATGTTGCTATTATCTCTGAAAAACTCCATCTTCCTCCTCAATTGTTTTCACAGTGGTAAAAACTCTGCCTGCAAATGCAAGAAATGTAGGTTTGATCCCTGGGTTGGGAAGATCTCCTGGAGGAGGAAATGGCAACCCACTCCAGTATTCTTGCCTGGAAAATCCCATAGACAGAGGAGACTGGTGGGCTATGGTCCATGGATTTACAAAGAGTCGGACACAGCTGAGCGACTTAGCACTGATTCTTCTTGTTTGTTTGTTTTTATTTTTGTTGGGCTCTCTAGAAAATGTTGGGAAACACCTCCACAAG
Organism: Antilocapra americana; assembly: GCA_007570785.1. Lineage (NCBI taxonomy): Eukaryota > Metazoa > Chordata > Mammalia > Artiodactyla > Antilocapridae > Antilocapra > Antilocapra americana. The sequence goes on from ML662436.1 coordinate 2,719,146, forward strand.
CTATACCCCACTAGGGAGATGTCCGTTCTGATTTTCCTGGGGTAGCTCTCAGTGCTTTTTCTTTTTCTTGGAGCTGCTGCTCTTGCTTGCTGGCAGTAGCCTCTTTAGTCCACTGCTGTGTGGCTCCTCCTTGGAAGACAATTTCCTCTTTTTTGAGGGGTCCCTCTTGTTTCCTGAGTCTTCAGGGTCCTAACTGGGGAAAGGTTTCTTCCTCTTGAGAAGATTTCCAGTGAGCACTCATTCTTTAGGACTCCATTTAAATGCATTTCCTTCAAGATATCTCTGAGACCCTTTAACTCGGGCCATTTTAAGACTTTCCCATGTATTTTTCCACTTCCCTTTGCACTAAAGACAAACAAATTTTAAAATATAACTTTGCTTATCAAATTACTTATTATTTTTAAAACATTTGATTTATAATTGGCTACGATTTTTAGGCAAATAATTGTTTATCCTTGGGAATTCTAGTAAAATAAGGAAACTTACCCTATAGATTGTTTTCAATTTGTAATGTCATTTTATAAATATTAAACTTAACTGTCATTGAAGGTAATAAATACTTATAAATTTTGGGTTTATATTTTTCTTACCATATTGCTGCTAAGTCTCTTCGGTTGTGTCCAACTCTGTGTGACGCCATAGACGGCAGCCCACCAGGCTCCCCCGTCCCTGGGATTCTCCAGGCAAGAACACTGGAGTGGGTTGCCATTTCCTCCTCCAATGCATAAAAGTGAAAAGTGAAAGTGAAGTCTCTCAGTCGTGTCCGACTCCTAGCAACCCCATGGACTGCAGCCTACAAGGCTCCTCCGTCCATGGGATTTTCCAGGCAAGAATACTGGAGTGGGATGCCATTGCCTTCTCCATCTTTACATACTAGGAAGCCATTACTCTTTTATAGGCCCTCGGAAAGCTGGGCTTTTTCTTGACCACAGGGCTTTCTAAGCCTTTAATGTAATACTAATTTTGATCAAATTCTGTCCTTGATTCAATATTCAGCTACCTGCTGGAAAAAGAGGTACAGAGGATATGGTTACAACCAACCAAAAAGATGCCACAATTGTGAACTTGTATGCACTGAATAGTATGCCATGAAAACATAGAAGTCAAACAAATCACGTTATAAGGGGTAATTTACAAACTTACTATATAATTGTAGATTTTCATATACTAGTAGATTAAAGTGTGTGTGTGTGTGTGTGTGTGTGTGTGTACTCAGTCGTGTCTGATTCTTCTCAACTCCTATGGACTGCAGGCCATCAGTGTCCCCGTGCACAGAATTCTCCAAGCAAGAGTACTGAAATGGGTTGCCATTTCCTACTCCAGGAGATCTTTCAGACCCAGGGATCAAACTTTTATTATTTTATTTTGTAATTTTTAATATCTTAAAAACATTTAAGATAATATTTAATGATTAATATCTTTCTTTCTTCTGATCCTCACAATAATACTGAAAGCTGGCAAGGTAGGGATTGCTACCTTCTGTGTGTGCATGGGAATGTGTATATGTGTGTGTATCTGTGTCCGTGCGTGTGCTAAGTCTCGTCAGTCATGTCCAACTCTTTGCAAGCCTATGGAATGTAACATGCCAGACTCCTCTGTCCATAGGATTCTCCAGGCAGTAATACTGGAGTGGGTTGCCATGCCCTCCTCCAGGGGGTCTTCCCAACCCAGGGATTGAATCCGTATCTCTTGTGCCTCCTGCATTGGCAGGTGGGTTCTTTACCACTAACGCCACCTGGAAAGCACTAGCACCTAGAAGATTAAGAGTACAGAGATTGTAAAAGATGCAGAATACTTAAATAAGACAATTACAAGGTTGATGATTTAAACACCTACAAAACCTCATACTTAATGATGAGACTACACATTCTTCTTAGGCAAACACAAAGCAGGGTCCCTAGTGGACATCATACTCTGGTGAGGTTATCCTCAGACCAAGCAGTACAAATGAGAGGAATACACTCTACTTAGTTTGGCAAGGATGGCTGAAGGAGGATGTCACCAGTGGTGTCTGGAAAGGTTTTATAGAGTAGGCTTGAAGGAATTCACTTGTTGAGTTGGTGAGGAAGGGAAGAATATTCCAGTAAGTAGAACTAGCTTATATAGACAAAAATGTTCCTTCCTGCCAAGGGGAAAGAGCAAGTACTTCTGTGTGGCTAGAGTACAGAGAATTTTGAGAAAAGACACTGGAAACTTAAGCAGTGACCAAGGCAGAGAAGGCTTCATAGGACAGATCCAAAAACATATACTTTACCCCATAGTGTAGCAGTTTCTAAATGGCAGCTACCCAAACATGGCCACCATGATTTTTGCCATATCCATTCACCAATTGCACTTCATTCTTCTTCAGGTCAACCAACTCTAAAACTCAAGTATATTTATTGAAAAAGGAAATTGTGTATCACCTCTGTACATGATCAACCATTAGCTTTGTCATTAACAGAAGTTAATTATTTAAAAGATACGGTGAAAGCACAGTAAGATTACTACATTTTAGATATATATGTGGACTATGGTGAGCATCCCATATTCCCTTTCCCCCCAAAAAAACCATAAACTCTTAATGTGCTATCACTCATGGGTTATGGTTTGCATTCGTGCTCAATTGCTTCAGTCATGTTCAACTCTTTGCGACCCTATGGACTGTAGCCCTCCAGGCTCTTCTTGTCCATGAGATTCTCAAGGCAAGAATACTAGAGTGAGTTGCCATGTCCTCCTTCAGGGGATCATCCCGACCCAGGAATCAAACCACAGTTTTCTGCATCTCTGGCACATAGGCAGATTCTTTATCCTCTGATCCACCTGGAAAGCCCTCACTGATTACTGTTCACATATAAAAACAAATTAATGCAAAGGAAGAAATGTCTAAGGGTGGAATCACAGGACTTTCAGGAATCACATAGGTAACCTTCACTTCACCAAATGTTTCTGCGTATGTTAGGGAAATTACATTTCTATCTCAGTCCACAGAATAAAGTAATAATAAATGGCCTTTTAATTAACAGAGTTATGGTGAGAATTTAATGAGTCTGTATAGCAGTTTGGAGTATAGTCTGATATTTAGTGAATGCTTGTTATAAACAAGGCACTCTGGTAAATGTTTCATATACATACTTAATCCTCATAGGAGCCCTATGAGGTAAGTACTATTATAGTTACCATCTTACAGACAATGAAGCAAGACTCAGAGAGTCTTATATAATATGCCTAAGATTGCACAGCAGGCAAATCAGAGTTAGAACTTGAACTTTAACCTCCATGGCTCCTAAGTTCTCAGTGTTAGTCCCAACAAATCTTTTGTTTGAATAGTTTATTTTCCTCTTCTCAGATGCTTTTCCTTTTCACCAGATTTTATTTAGATGTAGAGGATTAGTGTTATTAATATTGCCAGGTAGAGGGAAAACACATCCAAATCTAATGACTACTAGTTGACTAGATAATTATTTTCATACTTTACTAGATTTACGAAGTTGTTAAGCCACTTCTAGTCATTCAGTAACAAACACCATTCAATCAATTCAGGCAAAAAAATCTTCACATTTAACCACTGAATAGCCTCCCTTGAAGATGATCTGATTTTATTAAAAGAGTCTCAAGAAGTATTTGGCTTATCATGTTCTTTTCCTTGTATTGGATGATAGAAAGCTCAAGGTGAAACTGTGGCCTTCCATCTACAATTGGATCGTTCACTGACCTTTCTCCTAGTCTTCTCTTATTTTCAACATTATTGTCTCTTGTCTTGATTGCCTCACTTATTTATTTATTTGAGATAAATTCCTTTTTAAAAATTTAAATTTAAAGTATATGAAGCACCTTTAAAGTTGTCAGTACTTTTGGCTCCAAAAGTACTGCAGATGGTGATTGCAGCCATGAAATTAAAAGACACTTACTCCTTGGAAGGAAAGTTATGACCAACCTAGACAGCATATTGAAAAGCAGACATTTTACCTTGCCAACAAAGGTCCATCTAGTCAAGGCTATGGTTTTTCCAGTAGTCATGTATGGATGTGAGAGTTGAATGGTGAAGAAAGCTGAGCACCAAAGAATTGATGCTTTTGAACTGTGGTGTTGAAGAAGACTCTTGAGAGTCCCTTGGACTGCAAGGAGATCCAACCAGTCCATCCTAAAGGAGACCAGTCCTGGGTGTTCATTGGAAGGACTGATGTTGAAGCTGAAACTGAAATACTTTGGCCACCTGATGTGAAGAGTTGACTCACTGGAAAAGATCCTATGCTGGGAAGGATTGGGGGCAGGAGGAAAAGGGGAAGACAGAGGATGAGATGGCTGGATGGCATCACCGACTCGATGGACATGGGTTTGGGTGGACTCCAGGAGTTGGTGACGAACAGGGAGGCCTGGCGTGCTGTGGTCCATGGGGTCACAAAGAGTCGGACACGACTGAGCGGCTGAACTGAACTGAACTGAACTTAGAACTCTATGGCTCCCCTGGGGGCTCAGTTGGTAAAGAATCCACCTGCAGTGCAGGAGACCCCAGTTCAATGCCGAGATCGGGAAGATCTGCTGGAGAAGGGATAGGCTACCCAGCCCAGTGTTCTTGGGCTTCCCTGGTCGTTCAGCTGGTAAAGAATCCACCTGCAATGCAGGAGACCTGGGTTCGATTCCTGGCTTGGGAAGATCCCGTGGAGAAGGGAATGACTACCCCCTCTGGTATTCTGGCCAGGAGAATTCCATAGCCTATACAGCCCATGGAGTCGCAAAGAGTTGGACACCACTGAGCAACTTTCACTTTACAGCACTATACAATTAAGATTCCAGAGGAAATCTAGACAGTCATGTATGTAAACATGTTCACATATTGTGGGTTAATTCTTTTCCATTTTCACCAAAGTTTCTGAATCCAGGTTCATGATTCCACAGAAACGTTGGTGATTGTAGTTGGAATTAAATGCTTTCCTCCACTGGAAACCCTCAGTCTTTCATTTCCTTTATTTTCATTAAATCTGGGAGTTCAAGGTATTTGACAAGTAATCTATTTCCTTCCTTGTTCCAGTTATTTTGTTGTGTATTTTTATAAGCTAACTTAAATTCTTTGAAGAAGGTGGAACGTAAATACAGCAATTAATTACTCCATTAACAAAATGAGTAGCCCTGGGTCCATTTACCTGCTCCCTCAATCATTTCCTGGGGCTAATCCATGAGAAAATGTGCACAATGCCTGAAAAAAAAATCTTCGTCCAGTTCTTCTGAACCACCAAAATGAATAGTTTGTTACCATTACAAGAATTAAAAAAACCTAATCAAATCTAAGCTATTAATCCATTTTATGCCTCTTGAGGGGTTTTCTGAGATGTTGATTGAACACTTGTTTTATTTCCACTAATGAAGAGGCCCAGAGGCTCTCCTTGGCAGGGCCAGAGGCAGGACCCATGAGCAAAGGACCAAAGAGGTTTGCAGGCTCCAACCACCAAGCTGGAAGCAGAGGCTCTTGGCTGGACCAGGATCCCATTTCTGTATGTGAAAAGCAGAGCCAGGAACCAGACCAGGGCCTGTGGTATCAGCTGAGAGTTGAGTCTGTCTTTGTACAACGAGGCACCTGGTTTCTACTGGATCTACAGAGTCTGCAGAGCTGTATCTCTCCACAGGTGGGAGGGCTCCCCTTTAAATGTGCGAAGTACTCCAGAACTGTTGCTGTTATTATTATTACTTATTTTTTAAACACCAGTGGGTTAGGGTCTGATAACTAGTGATCACCAAGGTTGTTAGAGGTCTGTTGTGTAGGGCTGGGTATTTGCCTGTGTCTCCCAGGAAAGGCATGTCCCCAAGCCTGTAGGAGAGAACTTCCTCTTCTTCTGGCTAGGCAGTGCAACTTTCCTGAGCAGGAGAGAACTCATCCAGGCACAGAGAGGCCATTAGCTGGAGCTCTGATGCAGTGTCGTCTCCAACTCCCCAGGAACCATCAGAAATCGGGCTTTCCTGGAGCCCATCTTTTGTGATCCAGGGCACTCTTCTACCTAAAGGGTATGTGATCTGGGCTTGCATTGTAGCCTCTGATTTAAGAAACTTTTCCCACAGCCTTTTTCTACTTTGCTTTTAAATGCCCTTCTTTAAATCACTGATGGTGATTAAAGATAAATATTTAGACTTATTACACATTATTTCTAATGCTATAGAAAAGCATTAGAAAAGTCTTCTATGCAGAGGTGCTCAAATTGTTTAGTCTCAGAATGCCTATACACTCCTAAAAATTATTACAGACATGGAAGAGCTTTGGTTGATATGTACTGATTTGTGTTGATATGTCTGTATCTGCTAATTTAGAAATTTAAATGAAAATCTTAAAAATGCTTATTAATCAGCAGAAGGATAGTAATAATAGACATGCTGTGTGTTAACATAACTACAATTTTTATGAAAATAACTATTTAAAGAAGCTTAACAAAAGGTAATAAGAAGAGTCATATTTCTCTATAATTTTTGCAAATTTCTAATATCTGGCTTGATAGAAGACAGCTGGATTCTCGTATTTGCTTCCTCATTCCGTCTATTGTGATATCACATGTCATATAGCTTTTCGAAAACTCAACTCATGAGAAAATGAGAGTGCAAAAGGCAAAAAACAGCAGTGTTATGAAAGTAGTTTGGACTCTTGCAGATCCCCTGAAAAGATCTTGGCACCCGCTTCAGGGTCCCAGGCTACACTTTGAGAATCAACTGACTACTGGGTATTGTCCTTTCTGTAATACATAGGCGATAAAAGAAGCAAGCCCTTTGGAATATTTGATTTTATCAAGCCATCCATTTTTGAATAGTGCAGATCATCCAGTTTGTCCAGATCCTAGTATTCATTTAGATCTTTTCATGCAGGACGCATTTTCACCAAGTCCACCTTCCTAACTTTGAAATATCCAAGGTATGCCCTCAGGTACTCAGAGCCTCCAACACACAAATGAGTCTCTTAGTTCTAGCTTTAAACTCCTGGGAAAGAGCTCTCTCAGTTCACCTGAGGCCATTTCACTCTGGTTAAAGATTAGGGTCAGGATTTAGGAATATGATTGCTCTGTCTGAGTCAAGACCAAAGGACCATGGCCAAGGTGCTGAGGTGACGCTGAACCACAGTTCAATGTGGAGGATGTAGAAGTTGTTTGGGATTTGAGTCTAAGGCCTGTGTGTATGTGTGTGTGCTCTGTATGAGAGAAGGATTAAGAGAAGTGGGACAAATTTAGTTTCTCCTGTTTAATGATTTATTTAAACTGCCCTCAACATCCTCTCTTATTGCCCACTCTGTTGTCCCACTTTGCTAGGCTCAGCAGCAGGAATGCTTCTGTTCCCTTCATTCATTTAAACACTTCAAAGGACATTCCCTACTAATATCCTGTTGATGGCAGCTACTGACTTCCAGGAAAGGAGTTCCTGGAATTCATAAATGCAAGAGTAAAACAAAGCAGGGGGCATAGTCTTGAGCAGCCCCCACCCCAGGGGGCTGTTCAAGAGTTTCTAGGGGACTTTGCTGTTATCAGTCAATCTTTCCTAGCCATCTGTGTTTTTTGTTTATAATGCAGTTGATTAAAATCTCCTGTATTTAACCTCGCTATTTCAAGTTCAATAATAAAGGGAAATAAGCTCCAGGATTTCCATGATACTCATTTGAGTTTAACTTCAACAGTCAGAATCCAAGCAGAAATTTTCATGCTGTATCTGCTCTGCTGATTGTTCTGTTTCTGCTTCAAGCTTATGGACATCTTTATCTGCTGAAAGGGCTTCTGGGAACTGAGTCTGGACTCAAAGATCAAATGCAAATATTATACAACCTAGAGGGCTAAATTAAGCCAGTTAACCCCTAGGAAAGCTTAACTTGAGCCAGTGAAAGTGAGGAACTAAAATAATGGTTTCATATTAATATAGTGCATATAAATTGATGTCCAGAGAACCTTCTCGTAAATCACTTTATTGATGAGGAAGAGTCAATGCTGACATTTACTGACCCGGCTCTCAGCTGGGATTGAGGAAGTAGGTATTGTCACTATCATCATTCCATGAGGAAACTGAGGCTTGGAAAGGTCAGGTAGTTTGCCCAGATTAATTAATTAGTAAGTCATGTGTTGAAAGCTTGCTTCCAAACTGTCTGATTCCACTGCTTGTCCAGTTAATTGCTGCACTATTCTGAAGTAGCTAGGGTGAATGAAAGGCATTCCAAGCAATGATGTTCCACCATAGTTTATGTTACCAGCTGGGGAAGCTTGTCTGTTTTCCCTCCCTGCCCACCCTACCTGTCCTAAGCCCTCCCACTCCCACTAGAGGATAAGCTCCATGAGGACAGGAGCTTTGTATATTTTATTTTCTGTAGAAGCCCCAGTGCCTGGACACACAGACATGCTCAGTAAATGCCTACAATGAATGAGTGAGTGAATGGACAAATGAATGAATACATGAACAAATAAGTGGAATTGCCACATGGAATGCAAATTTCTGATTTATTCCCAGGTGCTGCTAGTGGTAAAGAACCTGCCTACCAATTCAGGAGATGCAGGAGGTAAGTTCATTCACTGGATCTGGAAGATCCCCTGGAGGAAGACATGGCAACCCACTCCAGTACTTTTGCCTGGAGAATCTCATGGACAGAGGAGCCTGGTGGGCACTGCTCTGTGGGATCTCAAAGAGTCGGACATGACTGAAGTGACATAGCACGCATATATGTCTCAGGACAGACAGTAGCTTCTCATATCACTCTTCACAGAAGAAGATTTCCATTTCTGGGAAACATTCTTCCCAGATTTCCATTACTGGGAAAAATTCAAGCTTGATATTGATGCCATTTTTTTCCTCTACAAATAAATAACTTTTATTTAGTTCTCAAATATTTACTGAGTTCCTGCTGGGTACTGTGCTAGGTGCTGAGGATATAAAAGTACACAAGGCTCAGTCCACATTCTCACAGAATATATAGTCCTCTGAGGGATGGTGCAGCAGCAAATGGGCAATTACAAATCAGTATGATGAGTGTTATGGGTTTCCCTGGTGGTTTAGTTGGTAAAGAATCTGCCTGCAACACAGGAGAGCCAGGTTCAATCCCGGGGTGAGGAAGATCCCCTAGAGAAGGAAATGGTAACTATTAGGTAGCCAGAATAGGAAACAGGAGTCCAAAATGGCAGTGGCTAGAAGACAAGGAAGGGAAAACCCCTTGAAAATAGAACAAGGAAGGTCCGAGGACCTGAGTGAAAACTGCAGATAGAATAGCACTCCTGTCTAAGCCCAATTTGCATAGGACAGGCCCAGGGGGCAGAAATAAACATATAAAGTAGGAGCCAAAACCCTCTCTCACTCTCTCTCTCCTGTGCCTCAAAGATGGACTCTCCCTTTCTCTCCCACTTGCTGCGGTGTTCTCCTCTTCACGGCCTTGCATGCCCTCACGCTTCGAGGATGGATTCTCTGGCTATCATCTTCTAAATAAAATAGAACTGTAACACTGAGCTGTAACACTGATCTATTTAAGAGCTATAACACGGTCTATCCAGACCCAAGAGCTGTGGCCCGCTGAAGGCTTCAATGTCCATCACTCCCAATCTTTGTTGTGACGAGACAAGGACCGAGGAACATACCCTCGCATGACATCTACACTCGCCTGACAGTAACCCACTCCAGTACTCTTGCCTGGAAAATCCTGTGGACAGAGGAGCCTGGTGGGCTACAGTTCATGGAGTTGCAAAGAGTTGGACACGACTTGGTAACTAAACCACCATGATGAGTGTCAGATGGGCAAGTTGTGGTGCTCTGGGAGGTACATGGAGGAGCGCACTCAACCAGAGGCAAGGGGTGGAGAGGAGGCAATCTGAGGAAGCTTCCAGGAACTAGTGACCAAGGATAAATAGGGGTTGAGCAGGGGAATTGTCCAATCATGGGTTAAATAAAAATAGGTTTTTAAAACCACAACTTTTCACCTTTGAAGAATACGTCTCTTCTACATTTTGAGTGCTATCCTGAAAGAACTTTCTAGTGATTAAATGGCATCTCCATCCAACATCAGAATGGAATTGGGAATGAAGACATTCTGATAGTTTTGTGTTAGACAATTCTGCTGTTGAACAGGTGTGTAGTGCCTTTTGTTTACAAAGGTGAGGGATTGGCAGTCTCACAATGGCCCCATTGTCAGAATGGCTCCTGGACGTGTGATAACCACATCCAGAATGACTAGACCCTGGTTCAGGGTTGGGCAGAGCATACTGGAAGGGAGAGAGCCCAGAAGCTAACAGATAAGAGGGGGAGGAAACAGAAAGGTCCAGGGAGGTGGACAAGGTGCACCTGACTGCTCCTGTAGTGAACGATGACTGAAAAGCTGAAGGCCTGCGGGGCCCCACTTACATAGGGTGGAGTGGATGGGGACCTGGCTAAGCAGATGGGAGATGAGGTCGGGTGGGAACCGAGGGCACTGACCTTGAACATCAAGAACACTTCTCTTGGAAGGTCTAGGAGAGAGGCTGCTACCTGCCCTACCATACGTTATGCTCTGCCTCAACATGCCTGGTCTAGAGGTTCAGTGGGGGTTGAAATCCAGCCCCATCTCCTCTCCTTGCTGGGAGTCTGTGGCACTCCACACACCCAGACGGGACACCTTCCTCTAATTTGCACAAAGACACCATATGGGCTAGCAGGGTCCCGCAGATGGACCATGCCAGTGACTTACAGAGCACCTCATCTCTTTTTTAGAAAGGAATCAGGTGCAGCTAAGGATGGGGAAGAAGGAAGAAGGCAAGAATACAGATTTTGGGATCTAAGTACAGAACATTTTTAACAGTTTGGCTCACTACTTGATCCCCAGCACCTAGAGCAGGTTCTGGCTAAGAGTTTAATAAATATTTGTTGAATGAATGTGTGAATATCCAGATGAGCGTTAAGGCGCAGGGACTAGGAGTGAGGGCATTCCCAGATGGTGGTGCAGGAGCCCATCTGCCCCAGGCAGAGAGCCAAGTGAGCATTACGCTTCCCATCCCTGCAGTCAGTAGACCTAGACGCAGAGTGGGGCTGGCTCCGCAGCTCTGCCCATCAGCCTCAGGCCTCAGGTTGGCCTCAACTGGAGATTTTCACAGCTGGGGGCACTGCAGGAAACTGTCACGGTTTACAGAGTGCAGGCTTTGAAGTCAGAAATTGCTGATGCCAAACCTAGCTCCCTCTGCACGGACCACTTAACCTCGCTGAGCCGCGGTTTCCTTACCCGTAACATGGGAAAGAAGAATACGACATAATGGTTAAGATCTTCTACTCTTCATTTTAATTGCCTGCATTATAATCTCAACTCCACCACCTACAGCTAAGTCTCCCTGCACTTCAGTTCCCTCATTTGTCAAAAACAAATAATAAATGTGCTTCCTTCACAATGTCACTGTGGGCATTCAGTGAGTCAATACAGAATAGCATTCAGAACAGTGGGCGACTGTCCCCATCGATGCCATTCTGACTGTGGTTATGAGGGACTGTGGGGCCAATGAACATGCTCAGCACAGTGCCTGCCACGCTGTAACTCCCTCCCCTTCCGCTCTTTTCATCCCCACCGTCATTATCCAATGGCCATCCCCTGTGAACTCACAGAAGATTCCTTGGGACCTTCATGGTTTTCATCCCAAACCATAAGCACTTCATCCAACCCTGCTGGTAAGGGAAGAGGAGGACTCTCAACCTTGCCTTTCCTGTTCTCGTCTCTTTACAAGTGACTGAGAAGCTGGAAGGGCAGCAGGCCTCGAACAGACCCTGTCCTGAAGGGGAAGATGAGCTGACTTCAGATATTGCTCTATTTCTCTGCCTCCCTTGAGATTCTGGGATACCCACAGACAGGTTCTGGCCTTGGTAGCACATCCCTAGCCTCTCACAGAGCATGGGTGGCCTAGTCTTATCCTTCTCTATTTTCAGGTGGATATTTGTGGTTGTATATTATGTCCCAACACCAGGGTAGAGGAACCCCCTTCCCTGCTGATGATTGTAGCTGTACTGTCCCCTGTGCCTGGCATGTGACAGTCACTCAGACATGTGGCCCAGAACCAAAGGAAGGAATGCAGCAAATCCAAGGTCAGATTTCAAGAGCTGAACTTTAACCAGCCCTACTCAACCCTACCCTCTCCTTTCCTTACCCCACACTATATCTTAGACCTCAGTCATCTGAGTTTTGTTTGGGTTTTGGGGTTTTACGCATTTTTACTGTAGTAAGAAACACAATCATGAAATTCACCACCTTAACCATTTTCAAGTGTGTAGTTCGGTTGTCTTTAAGTACATTTGCTTTGCTGTGAAACACAACAATCTGAGTTCAACAACAGAACACAGTTTATGTCTATTGTTTAAGTGCTCATGAACATGTTGAGTTGTTGACATTTCGAATCCCTTCTCTGGGTGCGGTTGTTTGCTCTTCTGCTAAAGTTTGCTATCCATTGTGCTAAACAGTCAGGCCTGTCTCATGTATAAAAACATCAAGGAAAAAGCAGGAAGATTTCAGTTCTGTATTTTGGTTTTGCAGGGACAGAACCATATGTTTACGAAATAGAGTATCTGATCCAAATTTCACTGCCAGTAGGAACTACATAGGAACTTTAGCAGAATTTTTCCAACTTCTTCACATCAAGAGAAAATATTCCTTTTTAAATTAGAGAAAACAATGTGAATATATTTTAATAGTTTTCTTTTCTATTTTTAATACTTTTCAAGTAACATAAAGGATTTCCCTTTTGGGGGGGGTTAGGCAATTTTGATTTGATTACCTAAGAAAAACATACACGTTGCAAAAAAAAAAAAATCAGCATGTAACAAATGTGATTAAGAAAGTAAAAGGAATTTTAATTCCGACTATATTGATGACCACTGTTCACATTCTTCTAGACCTTCCTTGAAAATATTAACACACAATGACACAATCGTACTTCAAGTATAATTTGGTGCACAATTGTTTAGACTTTTCCCTTAAGATTATACAATATCTATTTTACAGTTGTCAGAGATTATATTATATATATTATTTTGCAACTTGCACCTTTCATCTAAATATCCTGGGCATCTTTTCATGTCAGAACACACAGATCCTTTTAAAAGGTTAAATAGTATCTCATTGTTTATACCGTAACCCATCTTTCAAGTCCTGTACTAAGAGACACTGGGCCATTTCTAGGTTTTGCTGTCTCTGTAATGCCACAGTGAGCATGGAGACCACCCCCTCGCCACACCCATTGGTTCCTGGTAGGAGACAGAGTCCTTGTACTTTCTCTCCTGAGTTTTCCATCCCCTTGCCTTAGCATGACTCCCTGGGGCAAGTACTCTTTGTCAAGTTATGCCCTTGGGGCTGTTGTGAGGACTCCTGAGATCAGATTTGCTGAGCACTTTGCATTCCCTCACTAACTGTTCATACATAAATACAAAATGTTTGCAATTCCAACAGAGTTGTGGGATTCCTTTCAGAAAGAAGTGAGGGCCCATTCAGAATGTATGTGTTGGTATAAACACACAGCTTGTACTTTGTGTTCTAGGTGAGGCTGTGGAAAGTAGACTCAGGTCAGGCACAGGTTAATTCCTGGGTGCTGGTGGCTGAAACGCAGGGGAGACACACAGGCCACTAGTAGAGGGGTTGCCTACAGGTATCCGTCACCCAGGATTTCAGATGAAAATGAGCACATTCTGATTTTCTGAGCTCTTTTCAAGCTCCTCTACTCAATATTCAATTATTGAGCAGCTACCCTGAGCTTGAAGAGAAGGAAGGATAATCCAGCAGTGGATGCAGAGTCCTTGCCTTCAGGAAGTTTATGGTCTAATACATAACCCGGATGGCAGCTGTGGCCTCCATATCCTTTGAGATATAGAAGAGTTGGGTTCAAATTCCCAAATCCATGCCCTACAGAAGCCCAGAGCCTTCTAGGTTGTGTGGAAACCAACTATCAGCCCTGACCCCCTCTCCTCGGGACCCCTGCTTCCCTGTGGATACCCTCTGTCTGTGCATCAGGGACCCAGGGTGAATGCGAGCCTCTCCTCTTATTCCACATAGGCCTTCTTCTCCCTAAGCATTCATGAGTTTAACCAACTTCACTAAATATTTTTGAGGTACATGGTAGGAATATACCACAGAAATTCAAATGGCAACAACTAACACTTAAATGGGTGCATACTCTATGCCAGGCTCTGATGGAAGCACTTTACCTGATAACTCTCATACACCTCCCAACAATCCTATGAGGTAGATATTATCATTGTCCTATTTCAAAGATAAGAAAAGAAAACATAGCAGACACTGTGGGATCCTCCCTGTTTCCCTGCAGCCCTCACCATTTCAGCTCATGTCAGGCCAAGTTCCAACTGCCACCATCACTGTTCTGAGAGCTTTCTCTGCCCACATGTACCAGGTCAAGTGTACAGGGAAATTACTGCCCCTGAAGGCAGCCCTCAACCAACGACTGACAGGAGTCTGGAGTTAACTCCCCTGGCTCCCTTGCCCCTTGAGTGTGATAACTCAGAGGCAATGTTCTACTGTTTCCCAGGAGAGCTTCCACTCCAGCTCTTCACAGTGGTAACTTGCTTAGTAACACACTTACTGGCCTTCTTCCCTCTCCCATCTCATTTTCCCATGCGTATCTCCTGGAATCACCTCCAAGTAAACTACGTGCTCTTAGATGGTTATTTTAGGGTCTGCTCCTAGGGAAAGCTACATGGAGATGCTGAATTGTGTATCCAAGGTCATACAATTGCCTGGGTTCAAACCCAGGGAGTCTCCTTTGGACTCTGGTCTTTCTTACTACATCACACAGCCTCTCTACCTCAAATGGAATGCAAGGTATACCCATTTAAAGGCATTTCTGACCAAAATGGTGGAGCAGGAGACTTCAGCCTCTGTTCCCCACAAAGATCAACAATTATCCAGGTATCCATCAACAAAAATAGCTTTGGGAGAGCTCAAGAGTCCACCTAAGAAACCTCAGCAACACCGCCCAGCAAAACACCTGAGAATAACCGTACAGAAAGGGAAGAAAGCAACTTCATCCCATCTGCATCACCCCATCTCTTAGGCCTGCCCTGCTCAACATTAGGAATGAACTGCCCAGCTAGAAAGAGTTCCTGATGCTGGGCAAGGGAGACTAGGGTGAACGACCAGCTTCCCCAGTCTTCCAGGAACCTGTGTAGAGACCCATTTCAATCTCATCCTTTTACCCAGAGGCATGAAGCTGAGACGTATGGAAATGGGTAGGAGCAAGAAAGAAGAGCAGGGACCACGAGTATCAGCCATGCAGTGGAAGCAACCACAGTTTCCAGGGGTCTGCTCTGCAGAAGACCCAAGCAGTTTTGCCACTGAAGAAACCGACAACCAGCCCAGCCACTGGATAGCCCTTGAGGTTTTCCCACCACAGGTTTTTGCATTCATGGATGCCAGTCCCCTGAGTCCTTCACCAAAGCATACTAGTGGCTCTGGGGGCCCTGGTGGTCAGCATGCTCTTCTCTGGGTACAGGGTCTTGCTTGGGCACCTATGCGGCAATAGAGGCTGGTGACAGGAGATAAGTCAGTTATCTCTCTGCTCTCTACTGGACCCCAGGATTCACACTGGCTGCCAGTCCTGGCCTCAGTGGATAGGCATATGGAGGACAGCAGGGAGACTCCTGCAGTTGACCCCTCTGCTCTGTGCACACTCGGGGCTAGTCCCTTCACTGGTGCCCCTGCAGCCACCAACCTGACTACCACCACTGATCTCTACGTGCCAGGGTGAGAGCCTGCCACCACAGGAGTGCCAGCTGACAGCCAGGGCTCCCACCGCTGCCTGTAGGCCTGCATCAGGCCCTGATGTCAGTCACTGGCCTGACCACTGTTCAGTTCTAAAACTAGCCCTGGTAGCTCTGCATCTGTGTCCTGCCAGCCCAGCTCCTGTCACTGGCCTCTACAGCCACATGCACTCAGGCAAGACCCTGCACCCAGAGGAGGGCATGCTGACAGCCAGGGCCCCCAAAGCCACTAGTATGCCCACAGCTGGCTCCAGCCCTTGCAACTGGTTGTAGCCCCTCTCACTGCATGTGTGTCTTCAGCCAGCTCCTACCAATATACAGGCTCCTGCGGCCGGCCTTCTGGCCCCTAGCCATTGAACCTGAAGGCACCACTGAGGACCCCAACTTTCTTACAGGCACTGTAAAGCCCCAGAAGCTCTCTCCAAGGACCCCACAAGGCAATTTTGTTCTTTAGAAATGAAAGAGAGGTAGAGATTCTCCCAGGCAAAAAAAAAGCTGAAGGAACTTATCACAACTAGATCTGCTTTACAAAAAATGCTATAAAGAGTTCTTCAAGCTGAAGTAAAAGGGCACTAATTAATGTCCATATTAAAATATGAAAGTGAAAGTGTTAGTCATTCAGTTGTGTCTGAATGCAACCCCATGAACTGTAGCCCATCAGACTCCTCTATCCATGGAATTCTCCAGGCCAGAATACTGGAGTGGGTTGCCATTTCCTTCTCCATACACAAAAATATAAAACACACTGCTGGAAATAAGTATATTGTCAAAACTAGAATACTCTAATATGTAATATGACAGGCCTCCTTCCATAAGGAGATGACCTGAGTTTTATAAAGATGAAAAAAAGTCCATACAACTAACTGTCCATTGTAGAATAATGAAGACTTCACCCCTGGTTTGTAGCCAGTGCTAGACTGAACCAATTGCCAACATAAAGAAGCCCTGGGAAGAAAACACTGAGGAGACCAGATGAAGAGCAATTCTAGACCAAGACATGAATCTAAGACAGAGGGATTTGTATGGAAATGCTTAACCTCTTGCCAGAGGGAAGGTGAGTGAAGGCCTTTGCATTATTATGATGCTTTTGTCTATAAGTAACAGAATATATGACCAATAGGTTAGGCTAAATTATAAAGATGCTTAATTATCTCACATTTCAAGAAGTCTGGAGGTAGATGTTCCAGGACTGCTTGATTGTTCAATAAGATCATAAAGGACCCCAGTCTCTTTCCACCTGTAGCTCTGCCATCCTTAGTGTGTTAGCTTATATTTCTCCTCATGGTTACAAGATGATGTCTAGGTGCAAAATATCACAACTTCATAATACATCAGCCTGAGCAGAAAGGAAGGGAAGTTGGTTGTGTGAAAGGAACTCTCTCTTTATGGATCTCTATCTTATCAGAAAGGAAGACTCTTCAAGAAGTCCCTACAGATCTTCTTTTTCATCCTGTTTCTGGTTGGACACACACAATTGATCACTGGTAAAGAGGAAGGAGATTCCCATGCCTAGCTTAGATCAATGGTGATCAACCCCTGGGGCTACATGTGTTGCCACTTGAACAAAACCAGAGTTCTATTATCAAGAAAGCGGTAAGAAATGACTCTTTCATACCTTAAGAAACCAACAGTGCTTCCCATAGCCTAGGAAACATGACTGGAGAGCCATTCGAATTAGGAGTGCAGGAATGTATTACCTCCCAGGGCTTTTCCTTCACTCTCAGCCAAGAACTCCATTTAAGACAAACTCTCCTACATATCCCCACAATCTACTTGGCACCTCCTTTCATTCCTTCCCCTCATTGGAGGTTTCTCATTTACAACCTGTATTACATTGTACAAGTTACTTAACCTCTTTGAACCTTGATAGTTTCATTATAATATCTAGCTTCCAGGATTGTTTCAGGTATGAGGTGATATAAAACATGAAGGCATCTGGCCTGGTATCTGGCACATACTAAATGTGAAATAAATGTTAGTTAAATAGTAGTGATAAGGTTTGTATATGCTGATGACCAGACTCTAAATGCTCATAACTAAGAGCACAATGGAAACGTTGTAGGGGACTTTGTAGAGTTCGTATGCTGAGCTGACCATCAGCCATCTGATATTTATTGTGTGAGCTCCCTTTGTCTACAATGTCAGTTAAAATCTCCATGCCTAGCAAGAAGAATCTGCCTGTACTGGCAATTTGGAGCAGTTTGGTAAGGGAGATATAATTGTGGTCGCCTATAAAACAGGTTATCAGGGCTGGAAAGCAGCAACAGAACAGAGTGGGCAATGAAGGAGGAGGGGCTTTCTAACCATCTGGGGTGGGTGTTGGTTCATGGCTCTATCTCATTGATAATTGGGACCTCGCCTTGAAATTAGTGCTCCTCAAACTCGCCATCACGGGACACATTCCTGAGGGGACTTAGAGGTGCCCATCACCTTGTTCAGGTGAGCCCTGTCCGTAGGCCCAGTTGCATGCCTGGGGCCAGATGGTTCTCACCCACTTTCCTGTCTCAACATTAGGGCTTACTGCCGAGAAGGGAGGGGAAGAACACAGGAGGGTGTTTGCTGGTGCAGATTCACTATTGATCCAGTGATGTTTCAGTTTTTACATCCATATCTCCATGTTTTGCCCACTCCAAAACAAGCAATCTCAAAACAATGTACACCAACACATAATCTAAACACTCCATGCTGGGTCACTAGTCTAAGTAACCTGTTAAGGCTGTTGGCCCCTGTTCAGCTCAATGCTCTATCCATCTCAGTGCTTTGTCCAGTTCATTGCCTGTCCAGAAGCATAGCTGAACTGCTTTTTAGGGTCTTGCTACCCAAAGTGGGGTCCTGGCTCAGGAACCTTAGCATCCTCAGGGAGCTTGTTAGAGATATAGAATCTCAGGTCCCTCCCCACCCACTGAATTTGAATCTGAAAGTTAAGATTCCCAGGTAATTGATGTGCACCTTAAAGCTCAAGATGTTCTGGTCTCCCTAACCTGCTGCCGAGTCTCCTTATCACTGACGCTAGACATCGCAGGGCTTTGCAGCTGAGAATGTGGCTCCACTGGTAAGCCAGGTTTTTCTAATGTTCACTAGGGTCCTTCTTTAATTGGGCTTCCCTGATAGCTCAGTTGGTAAAGAATCTGCCTGCAATGCAGGAGACCCTGGTTCGATTCCTTGGTTGGGAAGATCTGCTGGAGAAGGGATAGGCTACCCACTCCAGTATTCATAGGCTTCAATTGTGGCTCAGCTGATAAAGAATCTGCCTGAAATGAGAGAGACCCCGGCTCGATCCCTGAGTTGGGAAGATTCTCTGGAAAAGGGAAAGGCTACCCACTCCAGTATTCTGGCCTGGAGAATTCCATGGACTCTACAGTCCATTGGATTGCAAAGAGTGGGGCATCGCTGAGTGACTTTCACTTTCTTCACTTCTTTACTTGACAGTCATCAGAAACTTGTTGTCCATAAAGAGCCACTGATACTACTTGAGTGTTTACCAATCATACACCTGCATACATATAATTCATTACATACTTAAGATCATTCACTCTATGTTATTTTGGAATCTGCCATTTCCACTAAGCAATAAAACAGGACTATTGTGCAGTCTTTTGTTATATTAATTTTAACCCGTGAATGGAGGTCTATTTGTGGAGATGTGCTGTGTTGAATTTCATCCATTCTCAACTGTTTCTCATCACAGTTATTTGCATTGTTATTAAAAATAATGTTAAAGTGAATATCACTGATACTAAATCATTGCTACTACCTCAGGGCCAGACCTATAGACATATGGGGACTTAATATGTGACAAAGTGGCACCACAAATCAAAAAGAAAAGGTTTGTTAGGTAGATGAAATGCTACTGGGAAAACAGAAAAAAAAATTACTAGTACCTCTCTGACTACACTCAAGGGTAAACACCAGGTGATACGGTGACCTAAATGTGACATGTAAAATCACACAAGATAAAATCCTGTGTCCTGGACTATGGATGGACTTTGTATGTGAAAATGAAAAAAAACTATAAACCATGAGGTAAAAATGTAATATATTTAATTATGTTCATTTCAAAGATTTCTGTTTAATGGAAGATACCATGAACAAGACACAAGCAGACTGGGAGAAGATACTGGTAATGCCTAAAAACTCACAAATGAGAAAAGACAGTTCTTGTCGAGAGTCAGGAGAGATGTAGGGATAAGACCATGCTCTACTGCTGGTGGGGAGATGGGTTGGTTCTGATTCCTTCCAGAGTCATCGGCCAAGATGAAGTCAGAGTATTCACATACTCTGACAGCCCAGCAATTTCACCCCTGGACAGAGAGCACAAAGAATTTCTTACCCATGTCCATAAAGAAAGATTCATGAAGTCTTCATCACAGCATTGTGTAATGACAAGAAATTAGAGGTAACTGGGGTGAACACCCCCAGAGAGTGGAAAGGCAAAATGTGTTGCATATGGAGTTTATGTGGAAGTTAGAAGAAACAGATCTTGTTACATGTAGCTACCCCCTGGATCTTTCGAACACAGTGGTGGCTGAAAAAGCAATAAACAGAATAAGTTATGTAGAAAGAGTGGTTAAGTAAGTGAAAATATATACACCTACAAAACAACGCACATTTTGCAAGAACCCATGCAAACAAAGAGATGCATTTTAAACACAGCAGCCTTGTCAAAGGAAAGGAGGTGAAAGAAAAGAGGGGGAATGGAAGAAAACAAAGGACATCAGAGAGAAGTCTTGGAGGCTCATTAATTACTCCACCCTTTGGACCTGAGGCGGGGCAAAAATCTTCATTCATATTTATAATTATTTTAGAGAATGAATTCCCAGAAGTAAGGTGACTTCACCTCATTTTGAAGTTCTGAAAAAGATGAAAAAGGAGGCCAGCCCTTGGAGAAGGCTCTTGAGCAGAGGGTCCTCACTCTACTTTGAAAGCCAGAGCTTAGGGGGATGTCCCTTTTCCTCTAGGGCATGGGGGAATGTCAGCCCGGGTTTCCTAGCTGGGCCAAGAGATAAGGGGGCAAGGGAGCGAACTCAGCAGATGCTCTGAGTCTGGTTGCTGATAAACCTTGGGGGAATCCGACCGCGTGTGTGCAAATTATCTCATGGCAGCATCAGGTTAGCCTCGCACGTTAGCATCACAGGATCTTAGACTCGGAGTGGAAGGGGTTTATCCTTCCACTCATCGCTGGAACCCCTATAATAATCTTTCGCCCCCGCTTTACCAGAGGGCTCGGTGGTATGCGGCGGCGTCCACCCAACTCCATTCTCCGAGTCTGCAGACACGCATCCTTCAGTCCTTGATGTATGCACGGAGTCCAGAATCCTCACCATCCCGACAGATCCCTTTGGGTGTAGGTCAGCCTCTTTTCCTTTCTATCACCTATGGTCACTTCGAAGGCAGTCTCTCTGGTATCTTACCGCCCGGAGGGCCATATCTAATTGAAGAACCAGATTGACGCTCTTACCCACTGACTGGAGACCATTGACACCCAGACTGTAAGCCTGGCAGCTTTACCCACACCGTTTCAGGTCAAGGAACTGTGCACAGAAGCCAGGCAAATGCAGCCCATGAGCCCAGAGCTACAGACAATATTCTATTCTAAAGTTTGTAAAAGATGAAAAAGAAAAACGAGAATAGGCAACAGAGAGGGTACCTGACCCACAAAGCCTAAACTGCTTTCAATGTTGGGCCCTTTAGAGAAAAAGTTTGCAGAGGGCTCCCCTAGAACCTTCCTGACCAGCAGCATTGACCTTGCTTGGAAGCTTCTTACAAATGCAGAATGTCTGGCTCATCCCAGAACTCCTGAATCAGAACATGGATATTTTGACAAAAGCCCTGGGTGATCTGTGAACACACAGAGAGGGGCAGCCTCAGCCCCGCCAGGGTGCTTCCTGGGTTGGGTTGGGATACGAGGTAGGCTCTGGAGTTGGACTGCATGGGTTCACATCCTCCTCCACCACTTCCTTGCTGAATAACTGGGGGAAGTCCTTTCATCTTTATCAAGTCCTGTTTCTGAATCTCTGAAATGGGACCATCATAGTTATAGCTACCACCTGAAAGGGGTTTTGTGAGGCTTGAATTAGAGGAACAAGCCCAGAGTAACTTCTTGATAAATATTGGATTTTATGTCTACTATGTGGTTTCTAGTGTCAGACTTCCCAGGTGGCTCGGTGGGTAAAGAATCCACCTGCAAAGCCAGAGATACAGGCAGATGAGAGTTTGATCCCTGGGTTGCAAAGATACCCTGGAGGAGGACATGGCAACCCATTCCGGTATTCTTGCCTGAAGAATCCCCACGAACAGAGGAGCCTGAGGCTACAGTCCATGGGGTTGCAAAGAATCGGACACGACTGAAGTGACTGAGCACCCACTCATGCTATAGTTCTAGTGTCATCACATTGGTTCCCTCTGCCTCAGAACAGGGAAATGTACTTTGCATAGATTACCTAGAGCCCATGCTCTGAAGGGCTGGAGTGTTTCCTCGGAAGCCCAGCTATGCAAATCCTCCCAGTTGGCAGGTGAGGAGGGCAAGGCAAGCAGACACTCAGTCCCGCCTATCAGGCTGGTTCTCTCCTGCAAAAGCAGAGGGAAATGATTGCTTTGAGACTGCAGACAATCGGTTTGTGTGGCCTGAGTTAGAAGCTCTTGTTCTCCTGAGAAACAGGCAGTGCTTGGGTCAAACTAAAACCAGGTTAGAAGACAAGAGCACATCCTGCCCTCCACCCAAAAACTGCCACAAGCAGGCTGCCTGCCGGGTAACCTGGCCTCCCATGGGCCTTCCTTAGGCCATAAAACGGTCGCTTTGCTTTCTGATTTGCATTTAGTATCTGCTTTTCCTGCACAGGGTTCAAATGGAAACTGCCTGGCTGGAAGGTGGGAGCAGAAGGCAGAGGGGAAGATGGGCAGATCTTTAAATGAAGAGGGGCTTGGAGAAGCTGTGTGCTTCCAAGATAGGGTGCTGTTTCCGTTTAGATTTGCCAACTGTTACTCTGAAAGAAGGCCTCAGACAAAGGGAGAGCTCTGTGCTGGGGAGGCCCCCGGGGAGGGACGAGTGTTTACTTTTACAACAGCAGGAGCCACACTTCCTGTTTGACTTTTTGAGGGCTGCTTCTTAGGATTAATGAAGCCCATCCAAAGGTTTGCAAGGATACGTCCCTGGAAAAGGCATTTGTCCCCATGCACTGTTTACTTAATAACACATACACAATTCACACCGAGTCACCTTAGCACAAAACAATTCTCTTATTGCGCATTGTAAATATATATAGTGAAAAAACATATATAATGGAAAACCAGCACAAAATTGAGCCTATAACCACTTAGTTTTAAGACCATTTGGCAAATTGGAAGGAGACTTGACATGGTAGAGTTATCACTATGAATTTCTAGCTTGGGCTCTTCCATGACCTAGCCTTACATAATACCTTTATCTCTCCATGGGCCTCAGTTCCCTCATCTTAAAGTAGTGAATTTCACAGGTGATGCATTGAACTCTAAGACTCCCAGTGGCAGAGGGGAGTGCTGCCATAGCAGTTGGGTGGAACCACAGTGAAGGAGGTGATATGTGTGTGTGTGTGTGTATGTGTGTGTGTATCTGTATGTGTATCTGTGTGTGTGTGCTGGGTGGATATAGGGGTTCAGCCTTTTCTACTCTCTTCAGGCAGAACAGCTTCCTTTTGTGTTCTCCTGTTTTACATGTCAAGCATTGGAAGTATCTGTTTGAAGAAAGGGTCTTCTGGGCTAAGGAAAGACTTAAAAATCACTTCAGTGATCACTAAAGTTGGGTTGTTGTCGTTTAGTCGCTAAGTTGCATCTGACTTTTTGCAACCCCATGGACTGTAGCCCACCAGGCTCCTCTGTCCATGGGATTCCCCAGGCAAGAATTCTGGAATGGGTTACCATTTCCTGCTCCAGGGGATCTTCCTGACCCAGGGATTGAAACTGCATTACAAGCAGATGCTTTACTGCTGAACCACAAGGGAAGATCATACATAATTTATCATCCACAGTGGGACATTTTGAGATTGAAAAGGAGAGGCTATTAATAATTACACTGGGGCAACAGACTTAAGTGAGACTATCCCAGACAGAGATGTATTTTCAGTTGACCAATGAATCCTATCATAGCAGAGGGCCTTTGCTTCTCCAGCTTAGAATTCTATGGCTTGATTGTGCTTCTCTTTTTCAGCACCAGGCAGAGTTCTGTGAGGAGCCCTGGGGACAGAGGCATCAGGGACAGCCTCTGGCAATGAGTCATCAGGTGACAGTCTCAGGGACAGCAGACAGTGGGAGATAGCACCATGATTGCTCACCAGAACGTGCACTGGAAGAAATGCATAAAGCCACCTGCAAATAGATCAAAGTGCCAACATCTGTTGGATCATAGAAAAAGCAAGAGAATTCCACAAAAACATCTACTTCTGTTTTATTGACTACACCAAAGCCTTTGACTGTGTGGATCCCAACAAACTATAGAAAATTCTTAAAGAGATGAAAATACCAGACCAGCTGACCTGGCTCCTAAGAAATTTGTATGCAGGTCAAGAAGCAACAGTTAGAACTGGACATGGAACAACAGACTGGTTCCAAATGGAGAAAAGAGTACGTCAAAGCTGTATATTGTCACCCTGATTATTTAACGTATATGCAGAGTACATCTTGCAAAATGTTGGGCTGGATGAAGCACAAGCTGGAATCAAGATAGTCAGGAGAAATATCAATAACCTCAGATATGCAGATGACACCACCTTTATGGCAAAGTGAAGAAGAACTCAAGAGCCTCTTGATGAAAGTGAAAGAGGAGAGTGAAAATGCTGGTTTAAAACTCAACATTCAAAAACTAAGATCATGGATCCTGTCCCATCACTTCATGGCAAATAGATGGAGAAACAATGGAAACAGTGACAGACTTTATTTTCTTGGGCTCCAAAATCACTGCACATGGTGACTGCAGCCATGAAATTAAGAGATGCTTACTCCTTGGAAGAAAAGCTATGACCAACCTAGACAGCATATTAAAAAGCAGAAACATTACTTTGCCAAGTAAGTTTCCATCTAGTCAAAGCTATGGTTTTTCCACTAGTCATGTATGGATGTGTGAGTTGGACCATAAAGAAAGCTGAGTACTGAAGAACTGATGCTTTTTAAACTGTGGTACTGGAGAAGACTCTTGAGAGTCCCTTAGAACTGCAAGGAGATCAAACCAGTCAATCCTAAAGGAAATCGGTCCTGAATATTCATTGGAAGGACTGATGCTGAAGCTGAAACTCCAATACTTTGGCCACCTGATGTGAAGAACTGACTCATTGGAAAAGACTGGAAAAGACTGAAGGCAGGAGGAAAAGGGAACAACAGAGGATGAGATGGTTGGATGGCATCACTGACTCAATGGACATGAATTTAAGCAAACTCTAGGGGTTGGTGATGGACAGGGAATCCTGGCATGCTGCAGTTCATGGAGTCACAAAGAGTCAGACATGACTGAGGGACTGAACTAAACTGAACTGACCTGCAAATAACAGATGACATGGGTTCAGCCTGATTCTTGTTCAGAATCATGTGAGAATCACAAGTTTTGTGGCAAAAACATCAATGAACCAACCAGCAATTATCCGAAAGTGCCCACAAAGAGCTCAGCCCCCAGGGGTGGGGTGGGGTGTGAAAGGTTATGCAAACTGCCCAGATCACGGGTCATCAAAGTAGAGGAAACTGTCTTTGGAGGAGAAAGTCATGAGGCAGAAAGAAGGTTTCCTTTCCCAGGCAGGTTGTCAGATGGAGCGTTGTGCTAAAGTGGAAGAATCTTGGTGAGATTTCTGCAGAGAAAGAAAATGCAGGGGGTGTGAATCTCTTCCCTCACCTCCCCAACCTGTACAACACAGGGTCTGTAAGGACTCCCTGCCCCATGAGGCTTAGTTCCAGGCACATTCTCCATTCATTTCATTAAGATTCTCATCCTTTGCCCAGCCTTCAGTGTTTGCCACTGTGATGTCCTACCTAGTGGTTCTGCTCTAGCAAACTCTTGCATTGAACAAAAGCTCACTGATGGTGAAGTTTATAGCAGAACAGCACAGTGAGGAGAGGACTGATGATGTAATGAGTTATAACAAAGTATATAGAAGCTGCTCATTTACCGTTTATTATCTTTTTCTGGTTGCTTTGTAGCTGGCAAATAGTGGTTGGGAACTTTTTGACTAGGCATAGAACAT
This sequence comes from Antilocapra americana, assembly GCA_007570785.1. NCBI lineage: Eukaryota > Metazoa > Chordata > Mammalia > Artiodactyla > Antilocapridae > Antilocapra > Antilocapra americana. Next base: position 2,745,038 of record ML662436.1, read on the forward strand.
GGAACACCCTGATCTGGACTTCTCCACTTGCTAGGTGGGTGACATGGGCAGGTATTGAAACCTGTCTGAGGCTTGGTTTTCTCATCTGTAAAGTGGGGATATACAACTTGTCCTGCTCTCTGCACAGGGCTGGTGAACGTCCCCATATCACCACGAGTCTGCTGTCACCATGACATCCCCCATCCCATGCCCAGAAGGGTTCTGTAGTTCCTTGAGGATTATTTTCTCATGGAAAGAAACTTGGTTCTATTCAAACTCTGTCGCCCTTACATCTCTGTCCTTGGTTCTCCTCTGCTTCCAGTTGCGAAACACTCCTTTTTCCTTACTCTTTGCAGAAAACAGCTCTCTTCCCTCATGTTAATAAGTCAGAACTTACCAACTTTCAGGAAACAGAAGGACTTCACATCAGAGCCCTGAAAATTAAAAGTTAAGTATTGGACTTTCATTTCTATGAATCACCTTGGCCATTTCTGCCAATTCAGGACTCTGTGTGTGTGTGTGCTAAGTCACGTCAGTCGTGTCTGACTCTTTGTGACCCTGTGGACTGTAGCCCTCCAGGCTCCTCTGTCCATGGGATTTTCCAGGCAAGAATACTGGAGTGGTTGCCATTTCCTTCTCCAAGGGATCTTCCCAACCCAGGGATCGAACCCACATCTCTTATGTTTCCTGCATTGGCAGGCAGGTTCTTTACCACTAGCGACACAGAATATTGTTCTCTCACTGTATTTCATGCTCAGGCCTCTCCCTCTTCTCGGTTTTTAGGAGTGTGGAAACATTTTCTGTTTTTCAGAATAGTTCAGCTCCTCCAGTCCCTTTCTCCAAGTTCAAGTCTAATTTCTCTTGTCAGCTCCAAAACCTGGAGCTCACTAACATGCTTGGCTAAACAATACACCATGTTCCATATGGTTTTAAATAAGTAAGTTTCCCTTCTTTTACGTAAAGATGATATAGCATCTGACTTAGGAATGGGGTTGGAATCCATGGGCTGGGAGGGCCCCATGTGCTGAGCCCAGGAAGAGACTGCTGGCCAGTGAAAACATGTCCCCTGCAGCTACTGGCAGACAGAGAGCGGGCCTAGCATTGGGAGGGAACAGGCAGGACCAAGAGGATCAGGAGGCCCCTGCTCTGTGCCCTCTGTGAGGCAGGCTGCTGGCTCTGCTAAAGAAGAAACTGAAATCCTCAAGCACCTCGAAGGCAGGAGACATCTCAGTGGAGATACCCAACTTAAGAGGCCACACCACCTTTGGCATTAAGACCTTTGCCTTCTTATTTAAAACTTTATTTCACCAGATGTTTTTAAATTCATTCATTAATTTATTATTCATGTATTTATTTTGTTGTATTGGGTCTTAGTCATGGCACTTGGGATCTTCAGTCTTTTTTGTGGCATGCAGGAATTTTTTTTTTAGTTGCAGCGTGTTTGCAGCGTGAGCAATATTTATTTTTTTTAAGTTGCAGCATGCAGGATGTTTAGCTGTGGCCTGCAAACTCTCAATTGTTGCATGTGGGGTCCTGGGAATCAAACCCGGGGCCCCTGCATTAGGAGTATGAGAGTATTAGCTGCTGGACGACCAGGGAAGTCCCAGTCCCTTGCCTTCTATTCTTTGATAAACTCCTAACATCAAAGCAGTTGGGAGTGGGACACTCTCTCCCTCCTCCTTCTAGCTAGCACCAGACCCCCAAACCCAAACCTTTCCACATGCCTTTCTCTGCATAGAAACTCTTGGTGTGCTATGGGAGGTAGCACATTAGACTTTTCACTAATCTTCCATTGACTAATTATGTCACTGCAAAATGTGTTTGAAAACTCTTTGTAAACCGAAAAATGGGATATGAAGGATGAAAGGGTTTAATTCGTCATTATCGCTCAGGTGTGATTGATCCTGGCTCAATGCTAGACCATAGGACAGAAGGGCCTGGGGAACTGCTAGCATTTGATCAGATGTGAAGGACAAAAAAATGAAGCCAGTTATTCACTGTAACTTATCAAAATAAGAAGACCCAGGGCAGTGGGGCATAATATATTGGCGCTACAGCTAGAGGTCTTACATAAATGCTAACAAGGCAAGAATGGCATTCAGCTGGCTTGACCGAGGGATGGGAGCAGGGCCTGCAGCTCCCATATCCTCCCACGGCAGTGCCATCTCATTGTAATTTGCAGATATGTGAGGCTCTGGATGCCCATACCTGGAGGGCATGAAGGGAAGCAGGTGCCACCTAATCGGTATAATAAATTAAAGCTGGAATCCACACGGATGACTCCAGTTTCAAAGATGCTGTTATCTGTTTTGTGCCCTCCTGTTTGTTTTGTTTACTCCTTCTTCCTACAGCATTTGCTGGGAGAGGTTTTGTTTCAAGAAGGACAAAGGTAGTCTCTTCAGGGGTGGGCACTTACAAGAATGGGCCTCAGAGTCAGACAGATCAGGCTTGAGCCCCTACCTGGGTTAACTTGAGTAAACATATGTAGCTTCTTTGAGCCTCAGTTTCCTCATCTGTAAAATGTGGCTAATGAAAGTGCCCAGGTATCTTTAGGGATTCATTGAAATACATGTGTAAATGCTCAGCTCAGAGCTTGGCAAAGAGAAGGTGCTCAATAAGTGGCGGCTACTATTATTATCATCGTTATTATTTTTTGGTTGCTTATTCATCTGATCGTGCTGAGTAATGAATCTGAACTGGAACTGACCTAGCAGGGCACGTAGGCTGGAGTTGGCTGCACCGTCGTATGTTTCATTTTCTTCTTCTAGAAAACAAAGCATCCTTTGAAAGAAGGAATTGCTTTCGTTTCCCATGGGAAGTAATTTCTACAACCCACGAGTAAATGCAGCCTAATGGCTAGAATGTGACAATAGCTATCTAGAATGAAATGTTCCATAAACAGCACTGCCTCCTAAAATTACTCAAATCTCAGTACTCTGCTTGAGTCCTCTCTCCCACTCATTCTCTGCTGCTCCTTCTCAACCTCCTTCCACCCCTGATCCCTAAAGAGCGTGGGGCTGTCCTAGGATTCCAGATGAAGCTGTGACTCTGTTCCTAGAAGCCTGGAGAATGGGGCAGGGGGCAGAGGGTCCTGAGGATGCCAAAGGCAGTTTGCTAACAGGCAAAGCAGTGGACCACGCCTCAGGCATTTGCAGAGAAACATCATTTCATCTCAAAACATCTGCACCATATTTTCCCTAGGGTTTTACTCTAAGCTGACAAAAGATGCCGGACACCCCCACAGATCCAGTGACATATCTTGCTATTGTTGAACAAACATCAGTTAGGTTTCTGCCTTGGAGCCATGTCAGTCTGAATAGGAAATACTCCAACACTCTTATCATCGCTGACACACTCTGTAACTCACCTGCTGATAGTGTCAGTAACGCCTCTCCCTATGGTGGGGGGCTCTTCTCCCACTTCTTGGAAAGCATTGTTCTTAGGCAGGCCGAATAATGAAGGTGCCTTTGGAGTTTACGTCTACTTACTCGGAATAGGAATACGCAAGGATCCCATGATCAATGCAATGCACCTTACAGACACACAATAAATGTCAACGAATGCAATACTTTTGGAAACACACCCAGGGCTTATTTTTCATTCTGCCCCCTCAATAATAATGGGAGCTCTGACTTTGAATGAGCAACAAATGTCATGCCTTCATTTCACAGATAAAGAAGCTAAGGCCTGGAGTTTTTAAATTATTTCCCTGAGGCCACGCAGGCAATTAGCGGCAAAGCAGAGCCTGGAACCCTGAACTTAGGACTTCCGGGCCAGTGCTCCTTGCATCATGGCTCACTGACTACTGCCATTCATTTTATTACTGGTTCCCCAAGTGGTTCTTGTCTCTGTCTTCTAAACTGGAAGCCATATATAGCTTGAGACATCATTTGTTTAACCCCTGAAGTATAAAACTATTTCCTGAATTAGTTAATTATTATTATTTTTTAGCTGAAGCTTTTCTCAAGCATCTACACTTTTGGCTTTTGCTTGAAACGTGGACTATCTGACAACACCAGGTTTGCGACCTTGTGAGTTGATGGAGCTGGGTGGCTACTGTCCCCTTCCACTGGAACTTGCCCTCTTGCCACAGACTCCACCACTCCCTATTGTCTCACAGCCAACCTCCTTAACCCTCTACCTGCTTGGCTGCTGGATGCATTTGAACGTGATCCTGTGTAGACATCATGAGAAACAACTGTGTAAACCTTATTGCCCCAAACAAGATGGATATCAGCTGGGGCCTCGCTATTCTTCACGAGCTGCCTGAAATTGCCTTGAATCCCCAATTCGATGACCTGAGAAATCTAAGACTTTCCCAGTAATTGTGTGAATGCTCATAGATTAATATTCTCACAGTCTGCTTTGCCTCTAGCGCTATGGTTTCAACTCATGACAGCTTAAAAGGATCAAGAGTCTTCCTTGGTCTCCTCCCCTTACCCCAAGCAGTTCCGTATTATGAGTGGACTGCAACAATATAGGTTTTTTTGGAGTGGGTAGTTTACAGAGTAAAGACTTAATAGAATCGCCCATAGCAGATGTAACTTGAAAATTTGTCCTTCATAAATTCTTTTTCCTTTGGCCTCTCTTCCATGGAGAGTTCTGTCATTCTGTCTCCTCCCCTGTTCTGCAGTCCCCAACCTGTTTAAAATTCCCTTCTCCCAATAGCAGAGCAATTCATCCTTCTCCCAGACATGCTGTTGCAAACTCATCAAGGTCCTCATAGAGCAAAAGTTCCTTCTCTGTTAACACTGTCTATGGCTCTTTGAGAGAAGTCAGGATTCTAGATACCAAATGTTTTCTGGTTGCACTTTCAACACCATCTGTCACTGTGCATTGGTCTTGAGGAAATAAGTTCCTAGGCTTTTAGTTCTGGTATGAATCAGCCTGATTCCCTGATTTTCAACACATATAAATCATTCAGTCCTAAATATCACAATCCTAGAGATTTATCTGTTTACATGGCTGCCTCTCCTATTGGACTGACTATACACCTCCCGAAGTCAGGGACAGTGTCTTTTTTATCTTTAGATTTTCATTAGCTACACAGTAGGCAGTGTAGAGGGTAAAGTTGGTGAGCAGAGAACACAGAATAGGTATTCAGTAAACAAAAGATGAAGAAAAGAAGGAAGATTGGTTGCTTGGTATGGTTGCACATATTGTTCACTGCACAAGGGGCACCAATTGAATGGAGCAAAAGGATGCTGGAAGCCAGGCCATGCTCTGCACACACAGCAGAACTCCTATGTCTGGCTGAGTTCTTCTTCCATTTGCCAATGTCTTGCTCCCATTGGTTGCCTCGCTCCAGCACAGGCACTTCTAACTCTCACAAAGGTGCTATGTTGTGCTAAGTCACTTCAGTCTTGTCCGATTCTTTGTGACCCTATGAACTGTAGCCTGCGGGTTCCTCTGTCCATGGAATTCTCCAAGCAAGAATACTAGGGTGGGTTGTCCTTTCCTTCTCCAGGGGATATTCCTGACCCAGGGATTGAACCCCCATCTCTATGTCTCCTGCATTGGCAGGCAGGTCTTTTACCACTAGCACCACCTGGGAATGTGCTAAGGTGCCATACGAGCTGAGGGCTAAATGGGAAAACATTTTGCCTGGGAACTGTGAATTTTTGAACACCTCAGTTTGGGTTGAATCCCAAGAAAATTCCCATAGCTGTATCAAGATTTGCCATACTGGACTCTGATAATGAGACAAGATCCTACTCTCCATGGAATAGGATCTACCAACTGCAACAGGAATCACCCCCTACCCCAAATCTAAAGAAAATGGAACAACTGGGATTGGAAATAAGCACAATCCCCACCCTTCTGCGGACCCCCATGGATCAGTGGACCCGTCCTGTGACTTGTCGTCAGGAAGTGCTGGGCAGTAGTTCCAGGCCTGCACCCTCCAGGCCTTTCTGGGAGAAGTACCCTCAGTTGGCAGTGGCTCAACCTCTTGCTCCAGGTTCCTGCGCTCAGCCTGTCACCTCCCATAACCCAGGCTCTGGCTGGGGAAGAGCATCTGGCAAGAAAGTGTCTGCTGGTCCAAGGGGTGAATTTAGGTTGCATTTCCAGGCTGAGCTAAGCAATGTTTCTGCTGAGCTCTGGGTAGGCGGGTCCAGCGGCCGCCTGTGAACCCGGCACGCAGCTGAGTTGGGACTCGGAGGAGGTGGCGCCTGCAGGCCCCCGGGCTGCTCCTCGCTGCGGATTTGGCCTGGGGAGAGAGCGGCAGAGAATCCCTGCGCGGTCCCTGCCTTCCACTCCAGGATGCTGTTGTATGCCAGGAAGTAAGAGGCGGAGAAGCTAGGCATCAGCGGCGCATCTGCCCAGGTCAGCCTCTCGGTGAGCCCGCGTCATCTCCCACTCTGGATGAGACACAGTCTTTGTGCTTCTCTTCGGGATTCAGGTGCCTTTCCATTCTCAGCAAGCCAAGGTCATGGTTGAAGATTTCCAGAAAACATAACCACAGGAAAAGGTGTCTCTTAGCTATGCTCTTCTATGGAGTAGTTGGGACCTCAGGACCCCAGAACAGATCTGGGTTGGAAGGCTGGCTTCCCTACATGCTAGCTGGTTATTTGATCTCTCTGGGCTTCAGTACCCCCTGCTGAAAAACGAGGATTATCTTCAATACAACCTATTTGGAGGGCTCTTTAAAAAATTGAGTGAGGAAAACTATTCCAAGCACTTAGCACAGTGCCCAGCAGTCTCTAAGTGTCCACATGGTGATGGCGATGTGTAATGTTGACTCTAAATCAGTGGCATACCTATAATCTCTTTCTCTAAAGCCTCAGCTACTCTAAGTTTTGTGGTCTGTGGACCAGCAGCAAGGGCATCGTCTGGGAGCTGGTTAGGCATCTGGAATCTTGGGCCTTACTCCAGAACTTCTGAATCAGAATTTGCATTTTAACAAGCACGTTGAAGTTTGAGAGGCACTGCTCTAGAACATTACAAGGGCTTCAACCCATTCTAACCAAAAATCAGCTAAGGTCAGTGAGAGCATGTAACTCAGAGTGCATTTAGGTACCCCAGGTCTCCTCTCAATGACTTTATTATTTTCTCCAGGGCCTCACTCTAGCAGCAAAGCATCTGTTCAGAGCTATATTTCCTTCCTTTTCTCTGGATGCCCTTAGAAGAAAGTGTAGAGAAGTGAGCAGGTGGGGCAGATGGAAGGGATGTGAATGAAGAGGAGTTGGAAGCCTGGATGACTCACAGTCTGGGTCATCAGCCCTCCAGGTACCCATTCCACCACTTTGTGATTAGTAGGAACCAACATGGTGGGACTCAGAGAGTCTGAGGCCTGGAATCAGCCTGATTCATTTCTGCATTGCATGGAGATTCAGCCTTAGGTGTCCTGGACCTGGATCTTCTTTATAGGCTTCTTAGGATTCTGTGAACCTGGGCCAAGGCTGACACTGTTCATTCATTCATTCAACAAATATTCACTGAGTGTCTACCAGTGCTAGGTACTATTCTAGGTAAAACCCAGATTTCTGCCCCACCCCGGATCAAGCTCTGAGCTGGGCTGTTAGTTAAACTGTGGTTCTAGGTAAAGTTAGTGTGATGCTAATGGGATGCTTGGTGAGGGGCCCCTCATTGCCACAGCTGCTGCAAGTTTTGGCTGAGAGTTCTCAGCTCAGTACCTCCGTGGGATGTCCTTGACCATTGTCACATTGCACCCTGGGCACCCCAGTTCAGGGGGTGGGGTGCTGGTGGATGTCGCATGGGTAGGAAAGGGGCATTTGAACCTAATTCAGAAGAATTTCGAAGGACCAGTACTTACCGGTTTGATTGAGGCCAGCGTTGTGACTGCAGGACAGAACATGTAACTTTCTGTGTGATCTTGCTTCTGTCATCCCTCATGGGTCTCAGCCCAGTCCTCATCAAACAGTTGCCAAAAAATCTCAGTGTCAGAATTTCTTTCCAGGGAATAGACCTAAGAAAATGATTTTTTCAAAGTACCTTCCATGCCTAAGGGCTTCAGGCTATGGCAACGAACTATAGATAACTAACTGACTCAAACTGATACATTTGCTTTTTCTAGAAAAAAATAATTTTCTGGAAACTTTTTCAAGAGCTCGTAGACTAAAGAGATTCTCAGATGTGTTTACCTTTTTTAAGAGTATAAAAACATTTCTAATCTATAATAAATATATAAATATGATCTCACTATAAAAGAAATGAAGAGTATTGAAAAATATACAGTGAAAGTTGAAAGATATTTTCCATTTGTGTCCTTTCTCTTATTTAGCTCTTTTCCTCAAAACTAACCACTGCTTGGGTATATCTAGATAAACTTTTTGCTCTGGATTTGCACACATGTAGATGTATATAAACATGCTTCTTTTTATAACATAAGTGACCTTAAATTGCTTAAAGCATTTGCCTTTTAAAATCTTAAAGCTTGAAGATGTTTTTTAATTGCCACTTTGCCAACACAGGTCTGTATAGTCAAAGCTATAGTTTTTGCAGTAGTCATATAAGAATGTGACAGTTGGACTATAAAGAAGGCTGGGTGCCGAAGAACTGATGCCTTTAAACTGTGATGCTGGAGAAAACTCTTGAGAGTCCCTTGGACAGCAAGGAGATCAAACCAGTTAATCGTAAAGTAAATCAACCCTGAATATTCATTGAAAGGACTGATGCTGAAGCTGAAACTCCAATACTTTGGCTACCTGATGTTAAGAGCTGACTCACTGGAAAAGACCCAGATGTTGGGAAAGATTGAAAGCAGGAGAAGAAGGGGGTGATAGGATGAGATGGTAGGATGGCATCACTGACTCAATGGACACGAGTTTCAGCAAACTCCAAGAGATGGTGAAGAATGGGGAAGCCTGTTGTGCTGCAGTCCATAGGGTTGCAAAGAGCTGGACACAACTAAGTGACTGAACAACAAAGATTCACCTAATGCTTTTTAATGGCTGTATAATATTCCCCAACATGGTTATCAACTTCCCTGTTGGCTCAGCTGACAAAGAATCTGCCTGCAGTGGGAGAGACCTGGGTTCAGTCTCTGGGTTGGGAAGATCCCCTGGAGAAGGGAAAGGCTACTCACTCCAGTATTCTGGCCTGGAGAATTCCATTGATTGTATAGTTAATGGGGTCGCAAAGAGTCAGACATGACTGAGCAACTTTCACTTTCACTGGATATCCCATTTAGCCTCTCCCTGGAATGGAGACTTTTAGTGCTCACCCACATCTAGTTTTTTCTCCTCTGAATGTGTGAAAGGATTATAGTTCCTGCTCATTGTAGTTACTTGGAGCCACACGACTAACTCCACTCAAGAGTGGAAATGCCCTGTGTCACTGTTGGGCTAAAGTATTTAATAGCAGGTGTATGGCCCTCCAGCACTCTGTCCCCATGGATGGAGGAACCTGGAATGCCATGGGGTGGCAAAGAGTCAGGCATGACTGAGCAATTGACACTATAGCAAAGTGGTGGAGGGATCCTATGATATGCACGAGCTGAAGCAATAGAGTGGTGCTATAAACGTGAGATGGGCTTCCCCAGTGGTGCTGGTGGTAAAGAACCCACTGCCAATGCAGGAGCCATAAGAGATGTGGGTTCAATCCCGGAGCCAGGAAGATCTCCAGGTGAAGGGCATGGCAACCCACTCCAGTATTCTTGCCTGGAGAATCCCATGAACAGAGGAGACTGGAGGGCTACAGTCCATAGGGTCGCAAAGAGTCTGACACAACTGAAGTGACACGCTCACATAAACCTGAGGCATCACTCTTCCGTTGATATTTATCAACAGCAACAAATGTTTTCTGAGCTCTGGATTAGGCCCTTGAAGTCATGGAATAACAGATTGTCAAAAACTCATTTTAAGATGAACAATCTGAGGCCCACAGAAGCAAAGTGACTTGCCCAAGGTCTCCTGACTTATAATCTAAAGCTGTGCCCATTCTCTCAGATTGTCTGCCTGATGGGCCTTTTCAGCTGTACTAAATGCTCATGAAGACTCCCAGGTGCAGAGTGAGGAAAAGGTAAGTGTCCTGGCAGGAAAAAAATATATATAGTCCACACCTTCAGAGGGTTATACAATCTAGCTACTGCAAATTTCTTTCTAAAATACTATTTGTATCATTTGGTCAAAAACTTATTTACACAGAAACCAAAGGAAAAACCAGCTTATGCTAGACTTCGGTAGATCATACCTAGATGTTTGAAAATTTCTTAAGTGTGGCGATTTTCTTTTGAGGGGGCCATGCCAAGTGTCATGTGAGATCTCCCCCAACCAGGAATCAAACACATGCCCCTTGTATTGGGAGTGCAGAGTCTTAACCGCTGGACCACCAGGGAAGTCCTTAAGTGATCATCTAAAGAAATTTGAAGCTCTCCAGACAGGAAGCTGTTGCTGAATTTTAAAAAGTAGGATATAATTCCTTGTATTGACTGTTCATTCAGCCATTTCACGTATATTGTTGGGGATATTATTTTTTTTATAATAATAAAAAATTATTATTGTTTTAGAATAATAAAAAAATTCCAGTGTTCATCGAGAAACTCCTTGCTGTATGAATTAGTTAGTCTTTCCTTGCAGAACCATTTAAATAGCTCTGAGAATATTAAAGGGCAAAACATATTAAGCCAATTAGCCATATTCCTTAAGCTTCAATCTTTCGAAAGTAAAATGGAGACAATAATATGATCTCATAGGATTGTTGGGAGGCTTGAATATAAAGCACATGAACAGTTATATCTGCCTCAGAGTCAGTAATGGATGAGTGTTGACTATTATCTTTCCATTCAGTGCCATGCCCTGTTTCTTATTTATCAACAACCTGGGTGTCTGAGCAGCCATATCTGAGAGAGCAGAACCATAAACCACAGCCATCTGCCTTTGTTTTGAATATTTCAAAAACCGATGAAGCCTGAAGAATAAACGAGGCATTAATCCTCGCATATGAGTCATGGACCGCCGTTCATTGTGTTTCATCCCCGACATAGAGCACTCGCCTCTGCTCTCGGGCGTTACCTGAGATCTGCAGAGATCTCGGCAATTCAGAGCTTTGAAACCGGTCCCACCGCACTCATCCAGCTGCTCACCCTCCATCATCTTGCTTCTCATTTCTTTTAAACCCTGAATTCTCTTCTGTCTTTTATTTAGGCTGGCTTACCTGTTCTACTCTGCAAAAAAGCACAGATTCTCATGGGTAGAAATATAAAAATCCCCCTCGTGCTCAGGCAGTCAGGAAGGGATGAATGGGAGGCTGGCTGGCGGGCGGGGGTCAGGAGACTCTGGCTTTATCACTGTCTCTTTCACGGATTCAGATTGACCTTAATTTCTCTGGGCCTCAGTTCTCTCCTCTGGAAATGAGGCAGGCAGGGTTGATAGAGTATACCTGCTCCAGGTTGGCCTCCTCGGGCTCTTGGGAGAATGAATGAGATTCTGTCTTGCAGGCCATTGGAGTTCCTGGGAGAAGGACACTTTCTAAAATACAGAGAGTGATTTTGTGTCACTCACAGGAAGAGGGAAGCTGGGGTTGTCTGGGGTTGTCCCCGTCACTGTCATTGCAGTGAGGCTTTAATAGTGGGGGCAGATGCTTGCCGGTCAGAAGGGCCAGGTCACAGGTGTGAGTTCTGTTTGGGGACATGTGGGAGCTTTAATAACTGCCTGGGGGCAGGGAGCAAAGCAGAAGCCAGGAATCCTTCCCTTTTCTTTAAGGATGCTCTCCTCCCCACTCCCCCCACCCCCAAGTGAAACTCCTGAACAGGCTGCTGGCAGGCACTCAACAAATGTTCGTGGAATTGAATGGAAGTGAATGTTGACAAAATTATCTTCCTCAGAAGACCGCTGGCCACGCTTTTGACTGTGTTGCATGTTTGCTGACACTGGAATGATTATGGATTAAAGGGTGTTCCCTAATGTATTGGGCTGTGTGAGGGGTGGTGGGGTGTGCACCCTCTTGGTCCCTGCTTCATTGTTGTCACTCCCCCACAAGGTTGTGGAAGGAGAAGGGACTGTCAGGTGGGCCCAGTGTTCCCACATTGCTGGGAGACAGAGCTGTGAGGAGCTGAAGGTGGATAGAGGGCTAGCATAATCTGTTTTCATATAAGAAAGGAGTTGTTGGGAAAAAGGACCCAAGACCAGTGGTCAGAAGAGAGATGAGAATAGGATCCCTGGGGTAGAGAACCCAGGAAGATACACACATTACCCACTAGCAGACTCTTCACCCTTTCTTTCCTGAAAACTGCAGCCATTTGATCTTCACTAACAGACCCAGCTTTACTCTGGAGCTCCCACATAAAAATCCTCATGACTTTCATAGAAAACAGACATGTTTGCCAAGGGGGAGGGATGGATTGGGAGTTAGGATTAGCAGATACAAACTGTTATCTATAAAATGAATAAACAACAAGGTCCTACTCTATAGCACAGGAACTATATGGGAAGAACATGAAAAAGAATGCAAATATCTGTATAACTGTATCACTATGCTGCACAGCAGAAATTAACACAACATTTGTAAATTAACTGTATTTCAATAAAATAGATTTTGAAAACTTTGTGTCTTTGAAATGAAATAGAATTGAATTTAGATCCCAACTCTGCTTCTTGGATAAATATTTACATTCTCTCTTTTTTGGCCACATGGCATGCAGGATCTTAGTTCCCTGATTAGGGATCAAGCACATGCCCCCTGCAGTGGAAGCATGGAGTCCTAACCACTGGATTGCCAGGGAAGTCCCCCATACTTACAGTATCTAAGCCTCTATCTTCATCTGTCAAATAGGAGCAATAATATCCACCCTCCAGGGTTGTAGGGTGAATGATGGCTATCACAAGTGAAATTTCACAAATAAGGGTTAACAGCCATGGAAGGAAGATAGTAGCTGGATTTTTTGAGATCTAGTCTTATATACAACACTGTGTTATGAGGTGTCTGAGGACCTGCCTTGGTATCCTGCCTGATACCCACAAAGAGAGCAGTTTCATCTTGCATCCATCCTCCCTGCAGGCATCTCTGTTGAACCCCATTTCTTTGTTTACTGAGCATCTCCTGTCATTCATCCTCTACAGAAATATAAAGGGTAGCTTACATTACAGTGGGAAGGGATAGACAACAGATAAAATAAACATGTAAAATATGTTAGATGGTAATAAGGTCTTTAAGGGTGGGGGGAAGGTTGGAATGATAGGGGCAAAGTTGGAATAATGCAGGGAATGCATGGTGGGGTTGCAGATTTAGAGAAAAGGGTCTGGAAAGAAAAGGCCTCACCAAGAAGGGGGCATTTGGATAACAATCCTAAACTGGGAGTCATGTAGAGATGTGAGAGTTGGACCATAAAGAAGGCTGGGTACTGCAGAACTGATGCTTTTGAATGATGGTGTTGGAAAAGACTCTTGAGAGTCCCTTGGACAGCAAAAAGATCAAACCAGTTAATCTTAAAGGAAATCAACCCTGAATAATCATTGGAAGGACTGATGCTGAAGCTGAAGCTCCAATACTTTGGCCATCTGATGTGAAGAGCTGACTCACTGGAAAAGACTCTGATGCTGGGAAAGATTGAAGTAAGGAGAAGGGGACAACAGAAGGTGAGATGGTTGGATGGCATCACCAACTTGATGGACATGAGTTTGAGCAAACTCCAGGAGATGGTGAAGGACAGGGAAGCCTTGAGTGCTGCAGTCCGTGGAGTCACAAAGAGCTGGACGCTGTACTTAGTGACTGAACAACAACAACAAAACTGGGAGTAACTTCTCCAATGCTGCCTGCGTGCTCTAAGACTGCCCACTGTCTGGGGCCACACATCTAGATATGCCTTTCATTCTGCAGGATAGCCTGGCCTTAAAGCCAGCATAAGACCAAGAACCACATCAGAAAGGACCCTTGTGTTGACAGGCCTTGGGCAGGAGTGGGAATGGAGGGGCAGATGCACCCTGGTGCAAACACCTGGCCAGCCCTGCAGACTGCAAGTGGGGTGAGGGTGGGGACTCCTCAGAAATCAGGATCAGTGCTTCAGACTCTCACTTTGCAGAGTGTGGTTGGACCACGTCAATGGCATCACAGCTTGTTAGAAATGCTGAATTTCAGGCCCAGCTCAGACTGATTGCAATAGACCCTGTATTTTAACAAGATCTTCAGTTGATTCATATGCACAAAATTTCATCTTTGCAGAACAGAGAATGGTCTGTGTGTCTACCTGATTGGTATAAAGTTTATATGCTAAGGTTCCTTTGCTACACTTCAGGCGGGCTGGGAAGTTGATAGTGTAGTGGTGGTATATGGGGTGAGAGGAGAGACCACCGGAGAAGGATAGAGTAGCCCCACAATCTTCAAAGAGCAAAGTTCTTTCTATAGTTTCTCTGTGTTTCCTTCCCTGGATAAGATGACTATCTCAGTTTTCAAGCCACATTTACATTCCAAGCACTGAGATGGGAGAATGAGGTGAGAGGAGGGCTTGTTCCACTCCTTTCAAGGGCATGACTTTGGTCACATCTCACTGATGGTGATCTAATCATATGGCCACACATAGCTGCAAAGGAGGCTGGGAAATGTAGTCCTTAGCTGGATGATTAGCTCCCCAACTTCTAATACTTCTAAGAATGGATTATGTGGTGATTACAGGCCATCTTTGTCACACCAAGGAAAGAATCACTGGGGCAAGCCATAGCCTAAAGAGTAGGTTAGGAAAGGTCTGAAATATAGGTATTCAAGTATCTTGGATTAAGTTCCCATCAAATATTAACTAGAAAAGAGTTCCTACACCAGTTCCGAGTGTCTAAGATGCGCTCACCCAAACTATTTTGAGATAGTATCACTGGTGAACTTATACTGGGTTATGGCTAGTATAGCTTCTGCACGATTCATACCCTTGCCATACCAGTTGTTAAATATTTTTAATATCACCCTTGCTCTCATTACCCTTGCAGTTCTGCAAGGCCAACATGGGATTTCCTCTCACTCTCACTGCTTCACTCTCCTGAGAGATTGAAGAGATGCAGGAAGTAAAAAATTATAATCCCTAGTATGCTTCAGGGCACCTTTTCCTTCTCCCCCCATACAGAATTTTTCTTTAACTTTTCATTTACTTTACAAGTGCAAGGATACAGTTGTCACAGTCTATTTCCTCTACACCCTCCTCCAGGCCCCTGCTTTCTGTTCGTTTAGAGAGCTGCAGTCTCTGAAGAGGGAGGAAGGAGTGGTGTGGGTTAGGGGGAGAAAACGGTAGTCTGGCGGCCTCAGAAACCAGCATCTAAGTGAACAGGAGATGGCTACGGCGTTTCTGGTGAGGATAGGATTTGTGTTTCTGAATCAAACATGACGGGGAGCTTAGGGGAGCTTAGGGATTGTTTATCTATGTGTTTTTGCAACACGGCTGCTGCATTTGGCCACAGGGCCCAGCACCCTGGTCTTGTAGGATGAGAATGGTGCCCCTGTGGTGGTGCAGGTCGCAGCCCCTGTATCACAGTGGATCTTTCTCTGCTTCGAGGTGGAGTCTGCCAGTGATTTTTTAAATTTTATTTTGGCTGCACTGGGTCTTGGTTGTGGCATGTGGGCTTGGTTGCCCCACAACAGGTGGGATCTTAGTTCCCATACCAGGGATCTAACCTGCATCCTCTGCATTGCAAAGTGGATTCTTAACCACTGGACCCCTAGGACATCTCTAGCTACTTTTTTTTTTTTTTCCAATCCAGTTTCCTAGGCCTTGTTGATAAGAACTTTATTTAGATTCCAATAGGTTAAATGACAATTCTGATTTGGGGAGTTGTAAGATTTCAACTTTTCCTGCCTCTCTGTGTATATTTTATTTGAGTTTTGGAAAGACTATGCCATTTTACCAAGAAATATATGTCCCTAACCTCCTTCCCTAGTGGCTCAGACAGTAAAGCATCTGCCTACAAGGCAGGAGACCAGGGTTCGATCACTGGGTCGAGAAGATCCCTTGGAGAAGGAAATGGCAACCCACTTCAGTACTCTTGCCTGGAAAATCCCATGGACAGAGGAGCCTAGTAGGCTACAGTCCATGGGGTCACAAAGAGATGGACACGACTGAGCGACTTCACTTTCACTTTCCCCTCCAAAAAGTCAGACTGGATGAAGCCATGATTTTCATGACTTTTATATGGGAAGGAGATCAGGGCCATCATGTGAGACTGTGTAGCTGTGTGCCCTGTTTCTGGGGGCAATAATGTTCAAGATAATACTACTCTGTGAATAAAGAGTTTTGTGATAGTCATTGGCACAAAATTTTCTGGGTGTGGTACTGGAGTTTGTTTTAAAGAGGTACATTTTTCATTGTGGTAAAACATACCTAAGAATTTTAATCACTTTAACCATTTTTTAAAATTATTTAGTTTTGGCTGCTCTGTGTCTTCGTTGCCACACACAGGTTTTCTCTGGTTGTGGTGCGCAGGAGCTACTCTTCGTTGCAGGGTGCAGGCTTCTCGTTGTGGTGGCTTCTCTTGGGGAGCAGGGGCTCCAGGTGTGCGGGCTTCAGTAACTGCAGCACATCACATGGGCTCAGCAGTGCGGTACACAAGCTTAGTTGCCCCAGGGCACATGGGGTCTTCCTGGACCAGAGATTGAATCGGTGTCCCCTGCATTGTAAGGCTGACTCTTAACCACTGAACCCCCAGGAAGCCCTAAATATTTTTAAGCATACAATTCAGTGGTATTTCATACACTTTCAATGGTATATAACCTTTGCCACTATCTACACCTGAAAGTTTTTCATCATCTCCAGTATAAACTCTTTATCCACTAAGCAGGAGCTCCCCATCGTCACCCTCCCCTCCAGCTCCTGGTAACTCCTATTCTACTTCCTGTCTCTATGAATCTGTCTATTCTAGATACCTCATATAAATGGAATCACACAATATTTCTGTGTCTAGCTTATTTCAGTAAGCATAGTGGCCCACCTCATATTATAGAATATATAAAAATTGCATTCCTTCTCATGGTTGAATAGTATTCCATCATGTGCATACACCATATTTTGTTTATCCATTCATCTGTCAATGGATGCAGGTTGTTCTCACTTTGGGGCTATTATGAATAATGCTGCTATGGACAGAGGCATACAAATGTCTGTTTGAGCCTCTGCTTTCAGTTCTTTTGTATACATTCCTAACAGTAAAATTTCTAGATCATATGGTACATCTCTGTTTAACTTTTTGAGGAATCTCCTAACTGTTTCCCACAGTAACTGCACCATTTTACTTTCCCCACCAACAGTGTACAAAGGTTCTCACTTCTCCACATAGTCACCAATATTTTTTTTGAATTGTAGGCTATCTGGTAAATATGAAGTAGTATCTCATTGTGGTAAGACTGGAGTTTTGATTAGAGTGTTGTCAAAATCTTAGAAGCAATGCAACTATTTTTAACAGACTGAAGAAATCCTTATGGCTGCAGGCTCCTGGACAAAGCACAGGAGATTGAATGTCTACAAGCAAGTTTTAAAACGTCTGATGAAGAAAGATGGGTGCCTGGATGGGGGATGCTGGAGACATTATCCTGGGCTACCTGTCCGAGATGCATTTTATGGGCTACACACAGTAGCAGCCTAAGAACCTGCAATCATGTGATGAAATGGGACAATGCCCCATCCTACCACTCAATTTCAGAATTGTGTGCAACCATCCAGGGGTTTAAAAAACGAGGTTTCCTTGTCTGGGGTCTCCAAGTACATATTAGGGAAGGACTGTACAGATTACCAGGGATTACAAAGCCCACAATGCTAAAATAAGAACAAAAAAGCATGTAATTAGTCAAGTGTGTTAGTTGGGATATAGGTTTGGCTGCTCTGAAAAAGGCCCAAATAACAAACACCAGGAATTGGTCTGAAAACCATGTGAATAAACATGTCCTTGAGCTGCAGCTCTGAGAAGGAGATTCAGTATCCAGGTGAATGGGGAATGAAGCCAAAGACCATCTTTACACCTGGTCCCCACATTCAAAGATGAACCTAAAAGAAGTAGGGCACGTAAGGCCTATAAAAACATTACTAAAGAAGAAAATAGAAGATTATCCCGAAAGACTCAGAGGGACAACAAACTTTTGAAAATAATTTATAAGAATCAGAGGAACATTTTGAAAACTCACTGAGCATCCTCAATGGGACACAAAGAAATTCTACAAAACAAGAGCAGAAATGCATGTGAAAAAAAACACACTAAGATAAAAAGTGACAACTGAAATATTAAGTAGGCCCAACCTACTGGAGATAATGACAAAGCAACAATTTTTAGCTTCTTACTGTTTTTTTCCCTCATTTTATTTTTTAACATGAAAAATTTGAAGCATATATAGAAGTAGACAGAATAATACTATAAACTCACATGTTCCCATCACCCAGCTTTAACAACTTCCACCTCACAACCAGCTCATCTAAACCTTCACCCTCTTACCCTCCATGGCAGTTATTTAACTTCCTATCTCTCCTATATCCTCCTATTGTAGAAAATACATCAGGAATCAGACCGCTTCTCACCAAATCCACTGCCACCACCCCAGTCCAAACCATCCCCACCTGCTGCCTGGATAATCTTTGTTTTGATTTTTATTTTACTATAAAATAAAAGGCACAGGAAAGTGCACAAAACAAATATAAACATGTAACCTTGTAACCACCACTTAGAAATTAAGAAATTGAACTTTGTCGCTGATCCCAAAGTGCTCCATCTGTGCCCCATTCACCCACAAGCCCCTGTCTCCCTCTGAATTAGTTTGCTAAGGCTGACACAGAATGGATGCCTTAAACTACACAAATGTATCCCCTCATGGTTCTGGAGGCTGGAAGTCCACAATCAAGGTCTTGCAGGGTTGGTTCCTTCTGAGGCCTCTCCTCCTGGCTTGCAGACAACTGCTTTCTTGCTAGGTCCTCACCTGATCTTTCCTCTGTGCATATGGGTGTCCGTGCTTAAATCTCTTCTCCTTATAAGGACACCAGTCATTGGGGGTTGGAGTCCACCCTAAAGACCTTATTTAATCTTAATGATCTCTTTAAAGACTCTCCAAATACAGTCACATCCTGAGGTACAAGGGGTCAGAACTTCAGTGTATGCATTTGGTGGATGGTGGGTGGCACAATTCTGTCCATAGCACCCTCCAAATGCAATCTCTACCTTGACTTTTATAATAATCATTTCCTATGTTTCTTTATGGTCTCATCATTCAAGACACTAGAGTTCAGTCTTTCTGATTTTTTAAAACTTGAAATGTCACTAAGTCTTTTTGAATCTGCAAACTTCCTTTCTACTATTTTTCTTTCCCTTATAATTTATCTGTTAAAGAACCTGGGCTGTGTGGCCTGCCAAGTGTCCCAGAGTCTGCATTGTGTTGACTGCTCACTCACAGTGCAGCTCGGCATCTGCTTCTCTCCTCTGAGTTTCCTAAAAATGGGCAGCTGAATCCAGAGACCTGAACAGACTTGGGTTTGATCCCTTTGGCAAGTGGTGTGACAGAGCAGCTTTCTTGAAGTACATACAGCAGATTTCACCGATTCACAGTATACAGTTCAGTGAGTGCTGGCCCATGTATACAGTATACAGCACCTCATGTGGATCTCCAGCACCATAATGTAGTGCTGTTGTTCTGCTGCAAAGTTGTGTCCAACTCTTTGAGACCCAATGGACTGCAGCATGCTGGGCCTCTCTGTTCCTCACCATCTCTCAGAGTTTGCCCAAGTTCATGTCCATTGAATCAGTGATGCCATCCAACCACAGCATATATGGTGCCCCAAATGTATAGATATATACAGCTCCGTGATCAAGTTATAGAATGTTCCTGTCACTGAAAAGACTCTCCTTAGGCCTCTTTGCAATCAATAACTATCTTTCCTTCCCTTTTGGCCTCTAAAAATTACTGATCTGTTTTATGTCACTATTGTTTCCTTCTTGTAGACTTTCATGTAAATATTGTCATAACTGTAGTCTTTTCTGTCTGATTTCTTTCACTTAGCAGAATGCATTAAGATTCAGCCATGTTATTGTGTGTATTTGTAGTTTATTCATTTTTATTGCTGAGCAGTATTTTGTTGTATGGGTATATTACAATTTATTTTCTATTCATCTGATGATTGACATTTAGATTACTTACAGTTTGAGCTATTAAGCTTAAAGCCATAGTGACAATTTGCATGCAAATCTCTCTCCGACCAGTGTTTTCATTTCTCTTGAGTTAATACCTGGGAGAGGAACTGCTGGGTTGTTTGATAGGTATATATTTTACTTTATAAGAAAAGGCCAATTTACTTCATAAAGAGGCTGTACATTCTGAGCAGCAAAGCTGAGGCTTCCCATTGCCTGCCATCCTTGCTAATATTCAGCACTGTAGTATTTTTAATTTTAGCTATTCTGGTGGTTGTATAAGCTATCACATTATGATTTTAAGTTTTACTTCTCTAATTATGAATGATGAGCATTTTATGTATATATTGCTTTTCATATATACATGTATGTGTATGTGTGTCCAAATCTTTAGTGATGTGTCTGAGTTCTCATCCATTTAAACATTTTTATGTATTTATTTGTTTTTAATTATGGTACAGTTGATTTACCATATTATATAAGATTCAGGTGTACAACATAGTGATGCACAATTTTTAAAAGTTATACTCTATATATAGTCATTTCATCCATTTTAATTGTCTTCCTATTGAGTTATATGGTTCTTTATATTAGATACCAATCCTTTATCAAATATATATTTTACAAATAATATCCCTCAGTCTAGGGCTCGCATTTCCATTTTCTTTTTTTCAAAGATTTATTTATTTATTTACTTTTGGTGGCGCTGGTTCTTCACTGCTGCATGGGATTTCTCTAGTTGCGGTAAGCAGGAACTACTCTTCACTGTGGTGCACGGGCTTCTCATTGCAGTGGCTTCTCTTGTCGCAGAGCATGGCTTCTAGGGCCCTTGGGATTCAGTAGTCAGCCATTGTGCCTCTCAGGCTCTAGAACGCAGGTTCAGTAGTTGTGGCTCGGGGACTCAGCTGTTTCGTAGCATGTGGTATTGTCCCAGACCAGGGATCTAATGTGTTTCCTGCGATGGCAGGTAGATTCTTTACCACTGAGCCACCAGGGAAAACCCTCCATTTTCTTAAAGTATCATTGTCTACTGTGGTCCCATTTTTTTTTTTTTCCACTTATGGAAATGATGGTTCTCTGCCTGGTGCTTCAGTAAGTCACGTGAGCACCCTAAGAATATCTTTAAGTAAAATGGGGTCAAGAGTTGTAAGCTCCGGTTTCCAGATCAGAGTCTGTTTGCACGCTGGAGAACTAATGAGAATGCCTCTATCTTTGCCATGATGATCTCTGCTGGACCACATGCTGGTCCTGCTGAAATCTCCCATAATTCCCTGCAGCCATTACCCCGAGTCAGCCCTGCCTCCTGGTTGGGTCCCAGTTCTTTGCATTTTCTTGCAGCTGTTCTTTCAGCATAAGAGCCCATTGAGGTCCTAGTTCTCAGAAAATTATTAATGCTGCTTTCCAATCATCCTTACTATTTTTTTCCCTCGCTATTTTCTTTCTGTGTTAAGGCAGACTGAGGCTACACATGCAGATTCTCAGTTCACAATGAGTTGCTCTCGTAGTTACTTTTAAATCCCACTTTTGAATGATGGAAAAGTTCCAACTGCCACCCCAGGCTGAGTGTTATCAACATTTATTTGCATATAAGAAAACCTGAAGCAATTGTGAAAGAAAATAGGCAAATGAGAACAGGCTTGTTTACAGCAACGGCAGACATGTCTCACATTTACTTTTCCAGAAAAGGCCAGAATGCAGTTTTTGCTTCTGTGTGTAGGTGTAATCTATGCACAGCTCTTTACATTGTAATCAGGCTGAAGGTTATACATTTGGGGAGCTTTCTTTAAGAAAGAGAATGCAAAAATATATTGCTTTTGCAAACTTTACCAACACATGTGAGCTTATGTATAAATTACTAGCCTGTGTCCCACCCCCATCCCATACTCACAGACCCTCAGGGCCTTGGAAGAGCCTTGTGCAAATCAGAGACCCCAAAGCTTAACCCAAAGCTTATGTTTTATTAACTTCCTAGTAAATATGCTTCTAATTATAATGAACCACTTAGACATTCACTTGTTTGCTGTTTTTCTCTCTCAGCCAGGGCTGGAACCACAATATGTGTTCATCACACGTACCTCATGTTTCTAACACAGTACTTGGTTATAGCAGACAGTCAATAAATATTTGATAAATGAAATTGATTACTGGAAGGTAAGAAGGAAAGATGAATGAAAATGGTGATGGACTCAAATGAAATCATGCTCGTATAGCATAGAGAAAGCTGAGCAAGGTCAAGATGGTTAATAGATAACCTTGGGCATTCCATTCTGAGGGAGCACAGGTCATCTTCCCAGGGACTGGCTCCTCCAACCTCCTTCCTAGGGCCTCTTGTGACAGCCGAGACCTTTCCTCTACCTAGAGTGCTGCAGATGGCCTCCAGTGCTCGTAAAGTCCTTGGCCCAAGACCTGCAGCTGTAGGGCCTTCAACTAGGTCCAGGGTTATGTGACCTTTGGAAAGAACTTCAAGGCTTATTCTTTCCTATAGACTTGTCTGCAGAAGACATGATAACCAGTGACCTTTTCTGAGGACACTCCTTAGAGTTATTGAGAGAAGGCTTACAGAATTGTGGTTAAAAACCTACCTCCCCTGTGAGCTTAAAATACCTCCTGACATTCCCCCTGGCAGAAGGCTCCCAGGCAGGCACAATTTGTAAGAGCAGTCATCTCTCAGTAGTGACCTCAGGATCATTCACGATGATCACAACATCCCTTTTTAAAAGAAGTGTCATCAGCAGACCCCAACTAGAGAACAGGGTGATGTCTTTCATGCATCACACAGGGTTTGGTTCTTTGTGGGGGCTCCCAGTACATTGCTGAAATGCTAATAATGCATTTTCATTTGTCTCTGTCTCAGGCAACTTTGCTTTGATGCTTTCAAGATCTGGACATGTGAGCTAGGGTTAGGACCTTAATTATGACATGATATTAGGCATATTTAGAAAAGCCAGAGTTGTAAGAGGAAGGAATATAATAACAGGGATTTAGAGATTAATGCAATTTAGGAGACAGAATACAAGCAAAAGTAATAGCAATGAAATCTGACATGGATCTTAATGGAATACTGCAGTGCAGACCCACAAGAACACCAGAAAGGGCTGCTCCATGTTCTAAAAGGGCTTGGCTGGAGTAATCCAGAGATTAGAGCTAGGCTTTTATAGATTCAATCCCTGAGTTTGAACCCCACCTCTGAGTCTTACTACTTGCGTGTTCTTGGGCTAGTTCAGTACCTTGTCTGAATCTGTTTTCTAGATCTGCAAAGAGGGGACTAATAAGAGTACCACTTCATAGGGTAGGTGATGTTTCAATGAGATAATGTGTGTACGCTGCTTAACATTTTCTGGTCCTTAGCACTCAACAAAGGGTAGTAACTAATCATCATGAGGAAACCACAACACCAGTTAGAATTATGGTCAAGTCTAGCCTAGCCACAAAGAAGCAATATGCTTTGTAGAGAAGGAGTCTGAGCAGTCTGACTTCAGTGCTGGTACCAGGTTTTGAAGCAGTCTTTGTAACCTAGCTCCAGCTCTTCACAGCCACAGTTTGAAAGTGGTCTTATGTATCCAGGGACGCAGAGGGAGGTACACCTGTCTGTGACTTCAGAGGCAGGCCAACTAACTGCCAACCTTGACATGGCCCTGTGCTGGCTTCAGCACCTCACAACCACTGACTGGCAGTGATCGTTCCTGCCCAGGGACCCAGAGGGAGTCACAGCCATCTGTGCCCTTGGAGGTAGGCCTGACAATTTCAACCCTTATCTTGAAACAGCCCTTTAACTTGGCTCCAGCCCTCTTAGCCATGGTCCAGGAGTGGTCCTGCCTGCTTGGCAAGGGGCACACCAGTCTGTGCTTCTAGAGGCAAGCCTGAGGACCTCTGTTCCTGCTGTGGAACAATTCCTGGATTGGTTCTAGCCTCTCTCAACTGTGGTCCCGGGCTGATTCTACCTGTCCAGTGACCTGTCAGGAAGCTATCAGGGGACCCAGCAGAAGCCATACCAACCTGTACTCTGGTAACAGGCTTGCTGTCTGCAGACCATGAAGTTGACTTCCTGGCCAAGGTCCTAGAGGCCATCTCATCCACACAAATGCCAGACAGAATCCATACCTGTCTGAGCCCTGGTACAGACTCACAAATTGCTAACCTTACTCTTGACCTAGCAGTAGCCATGGGACTCAACCTTGATGAACTACTAGCCCAAAGGTAATCTCATCTACCTGGGAATCCAACGAGATAAGTCTTTACCTGCAAAATCAGCCTATAAAGATTAGAAGAGATGTTTACTCCTTCAAAAGCACAGACATCAATACAAGGCTTGGATTATGAAGACTCTGGCAAACCTGACACTACCAAAGGAAGTTAATAAAACTATAGCAATCAACCCCAAGGGAATGGAGGTCTATGAACTGCCTGACATAGAATTCAGAATAATCATCTTGAAGAAGCATAATGAGATGAAAAAGAATACAGATAACTAAACAAAAATCAGAAAAATAATGCATGAGCAAAATGAGAAGTTTAATAAATAAAAACATAAAAAAACAATAAAATAGAAATCTTGGAGCTGAAGACACAACTTAAAAATTCAATAAAGAGCTTCAGAAGTGGACTCAATCATGCAGAAGAAAGAATCAGCAAATTCAAAGACAGGTCATTTGAAATTAATCAACTAGAGGAACACAATGGTCTGAGTGTATAGGTTTCAAATTCATATGTTGAAATCCTAACGCCCAATGTAATGGTATATGAGCTGGGGTTTTTCAGAAGTGATTAGGTCATAAGGCTGGGGCTTTCACCAATGGAATTATGGGATTAGACTTCTTATAAAAGAGACCTCAAAGAACTCCTTAGCACCTTCCATCATGTGAGGACTCTAGAGAAGAGAGACTTCTGAAACCCAGATGAGAGCCTTTATTCAATCATGCTGGAACCTTGAGCTCAGACTTTCTCTCTCTAGAAATGTGAGAGATATATTTTTGTTTTTAATAAGCCATGTTTGTGGTATAGCAGCCTGAACAGACTAAGAAAGGAACAAAAGCAACAAAAAGAATGAAGAAAGCACACAGAACCCATAGGACACCATCAAGCAAACAAACATATACAGTGTATGAGTCAAGAAAGAGAAGAGACAGAAAAGGGGTCAGAAGTTTATTTAAAGGAATAATAGCTGAAAACTTCCCAGATCTTAGGACATACAGCCACCCAGATACAAAAAGCTCAAAGAACCACAAGCAATTGCAACCCAAAGAAGATTATCCTAAAACAATATAATTAAATGGTCAAAACCAAAGACAAAGAGAGAATTTTTAAAGCACCAAAAGAAAGAAACAAGTTACTTACAAGGAAATAGCCATAAAGATATCAGCATATTTCTCAGCAGAAATCTTGCAGATCAGGAGGGTGTGGCATGATATGTCACCATTACAGTATTCTCAGAATATTATTTTTTTGTGTCTGACTCTCCAACTCCATGGACCGTGGCACACCAGGCTTCCCTGTCCATTACCAACTCCTGGAGCTTGCTCAAACTCATGTCCATTGAGTCGGTGATGCCATCCAACCATCTTATCCTCTGTCATCCCCTCCTCCTCTTGCCTTCAATCTTTCCCAGTCTTTTCCAATGAGTCAGTTCTTTACATCAGGTAGCCAAAGTATTGGAGTTTCAGCTACAGCATCAGTCCTTCCTTTGAATAGTCAGGACTGATTTCCTTTAGGATTAAATGGTTTGATCTCCTTGCAGTGCAAGGGACTCTCAAGAGTTTCCTCTAAAACCAAAGTTCAGAGCATCTATTCTTCAACACTCAGCTTTCCTTTTGGTCCAACTCTCATAGCCAAACATGACCACTGGAAAAACCATAGCTTTGACTAGACAGACCTTAGGTGGCAAAGTAATGTCTCTGCTTTTTAACATGCTGTCTAGGTTGGTCATAGCTTTTCTTCCAAGGAGCAAGCATCTTTCGATTTCATGGCTGCAGTTACCATCTGCAGTGATTTTGGAGCTCAAGAAAATAAAGTCTGTTACTTTTTCCACTGTTTCCCCATCTATTTGCCATGAAGTGATGGGACCAGATGCCATGATCTTCATTTTTTGAATGTTGAGTTTTAAGTCAGCTTTTTCACTCTCCTCTTTCACATTCTTTTTTTTTTTTTAATTTTCTTTACTTTATTGTGTTGGTTTTGCCATACATTGACATGAAACCACCATGGGTATACATATGCTCCCCGCCCAGAACCCCCCTTCCTCCTCCCTCCCGATTCCCTCCCCCTGGGTCATCTCTGTGCACCAGCCCCGAGCATCAACCCTGGGCTGGCGGTGATTTCACATATGATAATTAACATGTTTCAATGCCATTCTCCCATATCATCCCACCCTTGCCCTCTTCCACAGAGTCCACGAGTCTGTTCTATACATCTGCGTTCCTTTTGCTGTCTCGCATGCAGGGTTCTCGTTAGCATCTTTCTAAATTCCATATATATGCGTTAGTATACTGTATTGTTGTTTTTTCTTCTGGCTTACTTCACTCTGGATAATAGGCTCCAGTTCCGTCCACCTGAGTAGAACTGATTCAAATGAATTTTTTTTTAATGCTGAATAATATTCCATTGTGTATATGTACCACAGCTTTCTTATCCATTCGTCAGTTGATGGGCATCTAGGTTGTGACATGTGTACCCCAATGTTCATCGCCGCATTGTTTACAATAGCCAGAACATGGAAGCAACCTCTTTCACTTTCATCAAGAGGCTCTTCAGTTCATCTTTGCTTTCTTCCATAAGAGTGGTGTCATCTGCATATCTGCATATTTCTCCCAATAATCTTGATTCCAGGTTGTGCTTCATCCAGTGTAGCATTTTGCATGATATATTCTGCATGTAAGTTAAATAAGTAAAGTGAGAGTATAAAGCCTTGATGTACTCCTTTCCCAATTTGGAACCAGTCTGTTGTTCCATCTCTCGTTCTAACTGCATAAGGATTTCTCAGAAAGCAGGTAAGGTGGTCTGGTATTCCCATCTCTTGAAGAATGTTCCACAGTTTGTTGGGATCCACACAGTCAAAGGCTTTGGTGTAGTCAATAAAGCAGAAGTAGATGTTTTTCTGGAATTCTTTTACTTTTTCTATGATCTGACAGATGTTGGCAATTTGATCTCTGGTTCCTCTTCCTTTTCTAAGGAACATCTGGAAGTTCTCAGTTCATGTACTGTTCAAGCTTCACTTGGAGAATTTTGAGCATTACTTTGCTAGCATGTGAGATGAGTGCAATTGTGTGGTAGTTTGAACATTCTTTGACATTGCCTTTCTTAGGGATTGGAATGAAAACTGATCTTTTCCAGTCCTGTGGCCACTGCTGAGTTTTCCAAATTTTCTGGCATATTTAGTGCAGCACTTTAATGACATCATCTTCTAGAACTTGAAGTAGCTCTTCTGGAATTCTATCACCTCCACTAGCTTTGTTTGTAGTGATGCTTACTAAGGCCCACTTGACTTTGGACTCCAAGATGTCTGGCTCTAGGTGAGTGATCACACCATCATGGTTATCCGGGTCATAAAGTCTTTTTGGTATAGTTCTTCTGTGTATTCTTGCCACCTCTTCTTAATATCTTCTGCTTCTGTTAGGTCCATACTGTTTCTGTCCTTTATTGTGCCCATTTTTGCATGAAATGTTCTCTTGGTATTTCTAATTTTCTTGAAGAGATCTCTAGTCTTAAAAAAATAAGAATCTTAGAATTTTTATTTCAACTTGAAGAAACTGCTGAAAGAAAACAAAAAACAAAAAATAAACACTGATAACGGAGAAAACTACATGCAACAGAACTGTCCTTCAAAGACTGAAGAATAAAGACATTCCCTTCAAAAAAGCTGAGGAGGTTTATCACCATTAGATCTTCCTTACAGGAAATGCTGATGGGAGTCCTTCAAGTTGAAAAGAATGCTAAGCAAACCACATGAAAACAGTGTTAAAAATCACTGGTAAAGGTATATACAAACTTAAATTTAGAATATTCTAATCCTGTAATGGTGGTATATAAATCATTTTTAAGTCAATAAAAAAGTTAAAATACTGTTACAACATTAAAAATAATTGTAACTACAATAATTTGTTAATAGATAAACTATAAAAATATGTAAAATGTGCTATCAATAGCATAAACTGTGGTACGCAGGGAATTAAAAGTATACAGTTTGTATGTGAGATTGCACTTCAGTCATTTTCAGCTTAAAATAGCTACATAACTATAAGCTGCATTATATAAACCTTACAGTAACCACAAACAGAAAACTTATAGAAGATACAAAAAAGACATAGAGAAAGAAATCAAAGCATACCACTACAAAAAAATTAACAAACCGCAAAAAGATAGCAAAGAGAAAGAAGGGAACAAAGGGTTTACAAAACAGAAAATAATTAACGAAATGGTCATAATAAGTCCTTATCTATCAATAATTACTTTGAATATAAATAGCTCAAACTCTCTAATCAAAAGACAAAGAATGGCTAAATGTATTTTAAAAAGACACTGATGTCAAAAAAATTGAAGACAAAAATAAATGTAAAGAGACCCTATATTAATTATTGGAAGAATTAATATTGTTAAAATGTCTGTAGTACTCAAAACAATATACAGATTCAAGGTAATACCTATAAAAAAAAACCAATGACAATCTTCACATAAATAGAAAAAGCAATTCTAAAATTCTTCATAATCCACAAAAGACAAGTAATCTGCAAGTAATCTTGAGAAAGAAGAACAAAGCTAGAGGCACAGTTCCTGGTTTTAAGCTAAATTGCGAAGCTATAGAGAGCAAAGAGCATGGTACTGAAATAAAAACAGACACATAAACTAAGTGGCTAGAATAAAGAGCCCAGAATAAATTCACACATATATGGTCAAGTAATCTTCAACAAAGGGACCAAGAATATGCAATGGGGAAACAATAGTCTCTTCAATAAATGCTAGGAAAACTCAACATCCATATATAAAAGAATGATATTGGATCTTTGTCTTGCATCACTCACAAAATTTAACTGAAAATTGATTAAAGACTTGAATATAAGACCTGAAATAATAGAACGCTTGGAAGAAAACATAAGTGAAAATCTCCTTGACACTGGTCTTAGCAAGAATTGCATATAACATTAAAAGCAGAAGCCACAAAAGCAAAAATCGACAAGTGGGACTACATCAAACTTAAAAGCTCCTGTACAGCAATGGAAACAATCTATAGAGTGAAAAGACTCCCTTTCAAATGGCAGAAAATATTTTTAAATCATGTATTAGATAAGCAGTTAATGTACAAAGTATATCAGGAACTCATACAACTCAGCAGCTATAAAAGCAGCCCGATTACAAAATAGGCAAAGAATCTAAATACACATTTTTCCAAAGAAGACATACAAATGGCGAATAGGCATGTATGAAAAGGTGCTCAATATCACTAATCATCAAGGAAATGCAAATCAAAACCACAATGAGATATCACTTCATACCTGTTAGGATAGCTATTATCAAAAAAAAAAAAGCAAAAGATAAATGTTTACAATGAGTATGGAGAAAACAGAATTTTTGTACACTGCTAATAAGAATGTAAATTGGTACAGCCATTATGGAAAGTAGTATGGAGTTTCCTCAAAAGTCAAAAATAGATCTACCATATTATTCAGCAATTTCGCTTCTCAGTATACATATTCAAAGAAATGAAAACAGTTTACAGAAGAGATATATGTATTCCCATGTTCATTGCAGCGATGTTCATAATAGCCAAGATATGGAAACAACCCAAGTGTCCATCAATGAGTGAATGGATAAAAAATATGGTATATACATACATTCAGCCATAAAAGAAAAGGAAGTCTTGGCTTTTGCAACAACATGTAAAACTTTGCTAAGTGAAACAAACCAGGCACAGAAAGACAAATACTGCACAATCTCATAAGTGGAATTTTAAAGAGTTGTACTCAGAGCCAGAGTAGAACAATAGTTGTCAGGGCTAGGGTTTGGAAAACTGGGGGGATACTGGTCAAAGAGTACAAACTTCCGGTTAAAAGATGAATAAGTTCTGGGGATCTAATGTACATCATAGTGATTATAGTTAATAATACTCTAATGTATACTTTAAGTTTGCTAGGAGAGTAGATCTTAAGTGTTACCACTACATAAACAGACACATACACACAAATAGGAACAAAAATTTTTTTCTTTACTAATGTTTATATTTAAAAAAAAGAAAAACTGAAAAAAAGTGATTCCCATTCCCCTTTTTTTAAAAACCACATTGTTCTGTTAGGTTTTTTTCATAGTGGTAATCATGATAAAATCTGAAATGTCCCTGTTTCTTTGTGCATTTGTTTTGGATGACCTCTCCAACACCCACCCCCCAATATGTGACTATATCTTCATAAGAGCATGGGACATGACTGCTTGATTCACTGCTGTATTCTCATAGGTGAAATAATATCTAGCACACAGTAGGCTCTCAAGACACATTAAAAAGATAAATGAATAAATGAATGAATGAGCACGAGTTACTCATTTGCATGAACCATACAGACCAGAAATCCTATTTCCTAATGTAACTTTTTGATACATAGTTTTCCTTGCTGTTAGAATGGGGATAGGGTCTCACAGCTGTCATGTGAATTTTGCTGAGCAAAACACAGACAAACTGGGATTGGAGGTGAGTTTTGAATTGTCAGTTAAAGTAAGGAATCAATAACCAGGCTGGTAAACATCTCCAGGAGCAAAGGCTTGGGGTTAGTGTTTTGGGATGAAATGGCCAACTATGAATTAGGGCACCTAGGGGTGGGGCATTTGACCCAGCACAGGAGGTGCCTGAGGTGATTCAGGGTGTATAAGATGAAAAGACTGTTCAGTAGATGCTAAGTAGGAGGAATCTTCATAGGGTGTCTGTTTTCAGGGTGGATGCCAATAGGAAGGGGAGGCTACACTCCAGGTTATCATTAATAACCTGGAGTTATTAATGGTGTATGAGCAGAGTATGTATGGTGTTAAGTCATTTGCTGCAGATGTTGCTTTCCTCCTGGGCTCCAATTTCTTAATCCAAGAGTTGCTAAGCAGAGTCATAACACTTGAACTCTGCCCTTAAAACTGGAAACGGCAAAGAATCATTGTAAACACAAATACGATATGGCCTGTTTTCTGGGAATGAAGTAGATGAATAGTGATTCCAAGTGGGGATTCAAGTCTTCAGAGAGCAAAGCAGGCTTATTGATGGGAACCGCCTGTTGGGAGAGTAGCCAGGAGAGAAAGAGGTAGATAGTGTGGCTAACTACCCCTGATCTATGTCCTCTTCTCTGCCACCACCTCATTCTAGTTACAAGGCCAGAAACCTGGGACCAAGTACCTTACCATGTGGCCAGGGATTCCACCGAAGGCAGAAAACACTGGCTGTAGGTGGAGAGCTATTTAGTTCAGTCAAAAGGTGACTCATTTCCAAGAAAATATTTGTGTTTTGATTTTTCAATCAAAATTACCTTCAGCCTTTATATTTATTATTTTAAGTATCAGGAGTGCGAGAAGTGGTAGACCAGTGGTCTGAAAGTTTAGACTTTTCATTACAAGCTGATTTTCTGACGCCAGCAGTGAATCTTGGCTGTATATGTCACATTTTTGCAAAAGGACCCAAAGGGAAGAAATATGTGCAGTTGGACTGAATATATTATTTGAGACAGGATGACTTGGATTTAAATTCAAGATCTGTAATTACACTTTATTGAAATAAGAAGGAAGATATTTTCTTCTGTGGATTGTGGTTATTTTAATATTACTAAGAAAAGACAAGTATATAGTTGCCTGCTTTTCCTTTTCTTTTGATTTTGATGAAGTGAGTGGCCCTCAAAGTGAAGTGAATACTAGAATTTAGATCTAAAGTGATCGCAGCAAAGGTCAATGAGAAGTGAGAAGATATTGTTGGGTTGAGGATAATGCAGACCAGCATGCTTTAGTCACTGTTCTCTGAGTGGCATTACACAACAACATCCCCCTCTCAAATGAGAACAAGATTCAATTCACTTAAGATCAAATTGATGGA
Source organism: Antilocapra americana (assembly GCA_007570785.1). NCBI lineage: Eukaryota > Metazoa > Chordata > Mammalia > Artiodactyla > Antilocapridae > Antilocapra > Antilocapra americana. Next base: position 2,777,093 of record ML662436.1, read on the forward strand.
AAATAATACAGCTATATTGATTTACTCCAGATTAAGCATGCTGGAAAGAAATCACTATAATCTGGAAATTGTAACAGTGGAAAGAAACAGAATGGAATTTAAGGTGCAATTTGGAAGGATGATGTGGTAATCATGTAAACAGAGGCCCGAGAGTAATATTGAGGAAGAAAACACAGGATGATTTTGAAGTGATGTATGATTGCACTCAGCTAGCACTGAGTGAGTGAAATGCCAGGCACTTACTCCCCAAGAAATCTGCATTGTGAGCGAGATGAAGGGCGACTGGAGCAGCGGCACTACTAACACATTGTTCTAGGTTGGAGAAAGTTTGGCTGCTTTGACTGCTGGATTTACTTTGCATTGCAAAGGAACCCCAAAGACAGAAAGGAAACTGTTCACTGTGGACTGAGATGCATCAGGTTATGGGACAGGACTCTTCCCCAAATGTAAAATTGGGTTTGTTCTTCTTGCTAGGTAGTTTACAGGAGTTTACAGGAGAAGGACCGCTTAAATTGTGGAGATGACATGTTGACATTTTGTTTGAGAGACAGAGTTGAGCTGGGATGGATCGTGAGTATAACAGGGTTATAGGGGCAAAGGAAAGGATGTAAAAGATCAAAATAATCCCTTGACCTGCTCACAAATGCCTGAAATATTGACTGTGGAAGGAAAATGAGAAGGGAAAATTGGCCTTATTGAATACCAGGAAACTTGAATATATGATCGCAATTGGTCCCAACAGCCATGATATAATAGGATTATTATCTCCTTTTTATAAAAAGGATAGTAAGACTCAGACAAATTGCAATGGTTAATTATACATCACCTTCAGTGTTTGACCAGATATTTTTCAAACATTATTCTGGGATGGCATTTTGAATGAGATTAATGTCTAAATCAGTAGATTGAGTAAAGCAAGGTTGCCCTCCCTGTTGTGGGTGGGCTTCATCCAATCAGTTGAAGTCTTGAATAGAGCAAAAGGGCCAACCTTTCCATGAGTAAAAGAGAATTCTTCCGGCTTGACTGCCTTTGGACTGTGACACAGGCTTTTTTCCTGCCTTCAAATTTGAACTGAAACTCCACGCTTCCTGGGTCTTGAGCCTGCTGGCCTTCAGTCTGGAACTACATCAGTGGCTCTCCTTGGTCTGCAGGTTCTGACTCACCCTACCAATTCGGGGAGTGAGTCTTCTCAGTCTCCATAGTCACATGAACCGATCCTATGTATATGTGTGTGGGGAGGTGTATACACACATATGGACATATATGCACACACCCACACATATATATGTACATAACCTATTGGTTCTGTTTTTCTGGAGAACCCTGATGGTGGGCAGTAGAGCCAGAATTCCAACCCAGGCCTGTCTGTCTCACTTTAAATTCAAATTGAAAAGTAAATAAGTGGTAGCAGGTAAATGTAAACAGTGATAAACAGTATCCAGCTGAGAACAATTCTAAACTTGCATGATTCTAGACAGGGACAGGGAAAAAGTGTATCAAAACTCTGAGATCTAAAAGGAAAAATGAGAATAGAGGAGGAGATTAAAAAATGGAGCAACTCCTCAAATTTCTCTTGGGTTCATCTTCTCTCATACAAGAGAACAATGCTTTTAATCACCATTTCTCAAGTCCCTCCTATGATCAAAGACTTTCCACACACCCAATGTTTAAAATAACCTTGTGGGATAATTATTCTTGTCCCAGTTTTGCATGTTAGTTCACACAGTCAGCAAATGGCACAGGCAGCATTTAAACTCAGGTTACGGGCTCCAGAGCCCATGTCCTTCCCTTCTGGTCTGACCTGTGCTTTGGGAGCCTGAGCCTGAAGCAATCCCATCACCCTTAACATTTAATTGGCGCTGATGTTCCTTGCAGGAGAAGTAGTTGCCAGACATGTGGAAAAAGACATAAATGTTATATTATTTCCTAAACCAATTCCTGGATTAAATTCAGACTAATCATCTAAGCAATCAGTAGGTAAGAAACCTGACTACAGAAAGAAAGAAAATCAAGAAAGGGAAGAAATTTTATCAGGGCTGAGACATTCACAGCAGCTCAAGCTAAATAGGTGCTTGCTAATAATAACTTTTGTTCCTGTGAGTTATGAAAGTATATGTTCTGAAAATATAAGATAAAGTCTATCCATTTAGAAGTACTGAGCCTTAATAATTACAAAAGAACCATTGTCATGAAGACAATGAGTCAATAATATTAAGTCTTTTTTTGTATGTGTTAAGCTTTGCTGTACACTTCATAAGGAACCAAGGGGTAGGGGGGCTGGAATTCAGAGTGAGAAATCTCTCCTGATTGGGAATAGAATAAAAATAAAAAGCAAACTTTGCATATATCTAATTTCATGGAATCTAGGATGATTTCAAGTGTGTGATTCAATATTATTTTATGTACTGCAAAGAAAGTAAAATTACTGGCAAGTATAATTTGGAGACACCATGCATTATAAGATGTTCTGATTGCAGAAACGTTAAAATGCAAAAAAAGCGTGTCTCAGGGTCAAGTAAATATCATACTTAGCAGAGAGGGAGAGAGGGAGAACTCATTAATGTTCTTTAAGGCCAAGAGTCAGAATAAGTATTTTTTTTTATTTTGATCTTAATTTTTTTAATTGAAGTACAGTTGATTTACAATGTTGTCTTGGTTTCAGGTGTACAGCAAAGTGATTCAGATATATATATATACATATATACATATTCTTTTCAGATTCTTTTCCATAATAGGTTATCACAAGGTATTGACTATAGTTCCCTATGCTGTATGTTTGTTTTTCTGTTTTATATATAGTAGTGTATATTTGTTAATCCCAAATTCCCAATTTATCCCAGCAAATATTTAGACAACGATCTCTGAATTCACTTAGTCAAGCTCTAATTTTTATGTGTCAACACCAGATTCATTTTTATGTGTCAACACTAGATTCATATGGACACAATTCTTAAGTAATAAGAAAATATGGACCTGATTTTTCCCATGAAAATATTTTCAATTGTGTGCAAGAAACGAAGATGTTTTAAACACAAATTTGCTCAAGGTTTGTATTTATGAATTCCTATGAGATTTTTTAAAAAACAAAAACAAAACTAAAACCCACTTGTATGTTTCTTTGATTTGTTTTCTCTCTCTCTCTTTTTTTTTTTTTTTCATGGTCAACTCATAATTTAAAAGAAAAATTCTCCATCCATTAAAAAATGTTTTTACCACTTCAGAAAATGTCTTTCTATAGGTCATTCTTGTTCACCACCATCATTCTAATCTTTCATCATAGAACAGAAAGTCTGAAAATGTCAACATTATATGTCAAGAACTTCAAAAGCATAGATTTCTACAGTTTGACACTGCAACTCTGAGGCAGGGAAATGGGCTTTGTGAAGGAATATGTTGTATTATAACCCTTGTGCTGTAGGCATTGGTGACTCAGGAGGTTGATTGCCTTCTGGGATCAAGCACTCTCTTCTTCACTCAGACCTCCTCTCTGAAATGTGGAGAATACCCTCCTACTAAATATTCTGCCCTTTTTATTTGCAAGCATTTCAATGAGACAATATTAGAAAGGAGTTTAGCTAACCTTAAGAAAAAAGAAATATCCATTACATTCTCAGCAGAAGACATGGTTACTGAAAGTTTCCACTATGAAAATTGCTCAGAATCTTGTAAGATGGATTTCCCTCAAAAAAGATCTTTCCATTAGGGGGTTCTCAGGGATCTTTAGCACCCAGTTCCTTTAGTGAGATTTGCTCACCTGCCTAACTGGCAGGGCCACCTGGCTGGTATGAATCCGTGCTTTCTCCCACTATCCTTGGGTGTCCCAGGCCAGTGGTCCTCAGAATAGCTTTTCTCTCTTTATGACAGTTGTTGGATGATGTTTCCAGGAAAAACATCCTCTTTAGAGTCTTCCCAGATTATTCATTCAGCAAATCCTATTTTCCAGACACGGTTTAAGCACTGGGATTACACAGATGCAAAATCTGGAGTTTGAAAGTAAAAGTGTTTACACTCAGTCATGTCCAACTGTTCAGACAGTAAAGAACCTGCTTGCAATGCAGGAGACCTGGTTTGATCCCTGGGTTTGGAAATCCCCTGGAGAAAGGAATGACAACCCACTCCAGTATTCTTGCCTGGAGAATTCCATGGACAGAGGAGCCTGGGGAGTCCATGGGGTTGCAGAGTCAGACATGACTGAGCAACTAACATTTTAACTTCACTTCCACTTTCCTGGAACTTATTCTAGGTAAAAAAGACAAAAAAATAAGCAAACATTAAAACAAGTACAGATGTAATATGACAAATGGCAATAATGCTACAGAGCAAAAGGGAAGGAGAATAAAAGGACCAGGAGAGCAGCTTGCTATTGAAGGTTTTAGTAATAAGAGGACTTTTCAGCAGAAACCTACAGGAAATGATGTCATATGGGGGAAGAACATTCCAGAATATAAAACAAATTTAAAAACCCTGTTGTCACCTTAGGAATTGGAGGCAAAGAGGGAAAATAGGAGTGGAAGTGTGGGATTTGGACAGAGTATTAATTAAAGCTTTTAAAAAACATTGAAAGGTAGTAAAAATATTTTTTACAAGAGAAAATGAATTTATATATATGTCCTACATTTTGATCTTCCCTGGTGGCTCAGAAGGTAAAGAATCTGCCTGCAGTGTGGGGGATCCGGGTTCTATCCCTGGGTCAGGAAAATCCCTGGAGAAGGGAATGCCTATCCACTTTAGTATTTATGCCTGGAGAATTCCATGGACAGAGAAGCCTGGAAGGCTGCAGTCCATGGGGTCACAAAGAGTCTGATGTGACTGACCAAACAGCACTTTCACTTTCATTCCAAAAGTCATATTAATACAGCAAACAAATATCTACTATCAAAGAACACGTAAAAAATAGACCTTGATATTTCTCATCTGAACAGATCTCTAATATGTAAACATGAATGGAATATTAGAAATTTCACCTGAATCATTATCTCTTTGATATAGTCGTGATGCCGCTGCTGCTGCTGCTGCTGAAGTCACTTCAGTCGTGTCCGACTCTGTGAGACCCCACAGACGGCAGCCCACCAGGCTCCGCCGTCCCTGGGATTCTCCAGGCAAGGACATGGGGATGGGTTGCCATTTCCTTCTCCAGTGCATGAAAATGAAAGTGAAGTTGCTCAGTCATGTCCGACTCTTAGCAGCCCCATGGACTGCAGCCCACCAGGCTCCTCCGTCCATGGGATTTTTCCAGGCAGGAGTACTAGAGTAGGTTGCCATTGCCTTCTCCAATAGTCATGATAACTGTTATATTTTTACTAACGTGTTTATAGAAGGAGTTGGCAAACTACAGCCTGTGGGTCAAATCTGGTTCATCATTTGTTTTTGTATGGCCGGCTAGCTAAGAATGGTTTTTATATTTTTTCTCTAATATTTACTTAATTTTTGAATGTATTTATTTGGCTCTGCCAGGCCTTAGTTGCAGCATGCAGGATCTCTGATTTTCACTGCAGTATGCAAGATCTTTAGTTGCAGGATGCGGATCTAATTCCCTGACTAAAGATCGAAACCAGGTCCCCTACACTGAGAGTGTGGAGTCTTAGCCACTGGACCGCCAGGAAAGTCTTGGTTTTCACAGATTTAAATGATTGGGGGAAGTGGGTTTTTACAATTTTAAGTGGTTGGGAATCCAGGGAAGAGTAATATTTCAGGACATGTGGAAATTGTATGAAATGTAAATTTCAGTGTCTTAAAGATTTATTGAAACATAGCCATAGCACTGTCTGTACCTGTTTTGGAGCTTCAGAGCTGAGCAGTTGTGATGGAGACTATGTACATGCTAGAGATAAAATATTGTCCAGTCTTTGTCAGAAAAAGCTTGCTAACATCTTTGGCTTATAGCATCTTTCTTACTTTCATGTTATATGGATATAGATACCTTGGATTTAGGCAGCTTTATTGAGATAGAATTATGTATGATAAAATGCATCTGTTTTAGATGTATAATTTAATGAGTTTTGATAAAGGTAGCAGTCATGTAACTACCACCAAAATAAATACAGGACATTTTCAATACTCCAAATATTGCCTTATAGCCCTTTAAAGTCAATCTTCTTTCCAACCCACTGACTCCTGGCAACCACTGATCTACTTTACATTACCAGAATTTTGCTTATCTTACAATATTATATAAATAGAATCATAGAGCATAGAGTCTTTTGTGCTTTTTAAACCCTAAATAATGCAGTACTAGATGATGAATCATGAGTTCATTCCTTCTCATTGCTAAATACTATCCCATTGCATGGCTATGCCATAATTAGTTTATTCATTCATGTGTTGATGGAAACTTAAATTATTTTTGGTTTGGGAATCTTATTAATAAAGCTGAAAAGGCTTTGCATGGATATATATTTTCATGTCTCTTGGGCAAATATGTATTATTAGAAATAGAACTGCTAGGCCTTAAGGTAATCACTTAGTTTTTAGGAAGTTGCTAATCTTTCTTCAATATGACTATATTATTTATATTCTCAGCAACAATAAGTGAGATTGCTCTATACTCTTTTCAACTCAGTTGATATTGTCACTCTCTTAAATTTAGTCATTCTGGTAGGTATATGATGATGAAGTGAAAAGTGAAAGTGAAAGTCACTCAGTCATGTCCGACTCTTTGTGACCTCATGGACTATATAGTCCATGGAATTCTCCAGGCCAGAATAGGTAACCTTTCCCTTCTCCAGGGGATCTTCCTGACCCAGGAATCAAACCATGGTCTTCTACATTGCAGGTAGATTCTTTACCAACTGAGCTATCAGGGAAACCCATGTGATGATACATCATTTGGTTTTAAGTTGTATTTCCTTAATGGTTAATGGTTTGGGGTATCTTTTCATGTATTTGTTTGCCATCTTTTTTTTTTTTGATGAAATATCTGTTCAAATCTGTTGCCAATATTTTATCAGTAGTTTATGCTCTGTTTGTTGAGTTGAAATAATTTTTATATATTCTGAATACAAGTCTTTCAGTGTATATGTTTCTGCAAATATATTCTCTCAAAATCTTCTTTGTAAATATATTCATTTTACTAATGGTGTCTTTTAAAAAATAACATCTTTAATGAAATAAAATTTAGTATTTTTTTCTTGTATGCTTCCTGCTTTTTGAGCCCTATTTTAAAACTTGTTGTGTTTCCCTGGTGGCTTAGATGGTAAGGCATGTACCTGCAAGGTGGGAAACCTGGGTTCAATCCCTGGGTTGGGAAGATCCCCTAGAGAGGAAATGGCAACCTACTCCAGTATTCTTGCTTGGAAATTCTCATGGATGGAGTCCATGGGGTTGCAAAGAGTTGGACATGACTAAGTGACTTCACTTTCACTTTAAAAGTTCTTTGCCTAATCCCAGATAACAAAGCTTTTCTCCAATGTTTTTCTTCCAGAATTTTATAGTGTTATGTTTTACATATAGACCTATATAACATTTTGAGTTAATTTTTGTATACAAGGTTAGATGATGAATGAGATTCCATAATTTTGGAGGGGGACATATGGATAACCAATTGTTCTTGCATCATTTGTTGAAAAGATTGCCATTTCCCCTTGAATTTTCTTGACACCTCTATAAAAAAATAATCAATTAGCACTTCTCTGCATACTATACCTTCAATTTGTTTGTCTATATTTATGTTCAAAGAGTTGGACATGACTGAGCAACTAAGCTCACATGTTAATACAACACTGTCTTTATTACTGTAGCTTCAAATATGTATGAATTAGGTAATGCAAGTATTCCAGTATAAGAATTTGGATCTTTTTTTGTAAAATTGTTTTGGCTACTATGAGTCATTTGCGTTTCCATATACATTTTAGAATTTGGCTAGTGAATTTCTATTTTAAAAGCCTGTTGGGCTTTTGACTAGGATGCATTGAATCTATAGACCTAACTTGGAAAAATTTGACATCTTAATGAATTGTAATCTTCTGTTAATGTGGAATACTTCTCCTTTAATTTTCAGGTTACAGATCTTGCATGTGTTTTGTTAACTTCATCCCTACGAATTCATATTTTTGATGCTGCTTTAAATAGTACTGGTTTTAAATTGCAATGTATTAAACTGAAATGTATTTAAATTGCAATTCATTGCTAGTGTCAAAGAAACACAATTGAAATCTGTACATTGATTTTTATCAAGCAGCCTTACTATAAACTTATAGTTTTAATAGGGTTTTTAAAAATAGATTTCTTAGAATTTTCTATATAGAAGATTATATTGTATGCAAATGAGAATAGCTTTTTTACCTCTTTCCAATTTCTATGTCTTTTACTTGTAGTTCTTTCATGATGGCCCTGGTTACCCACATAGTACAATGATTAATAGAAATGGTGAGAGCAGACATTTTCATCTGTTCTCAGTTCCAAAAATGAGCAAGAATGACTTAATGTACAAGAGCACAAAAAGCTTAGAAGCATAAATAATATCATTTGGTTTCTATCTGCGTATCCTCCTGGTTCTACTTTCCTATATATTAGCATCACCATCAGTCTAATTTTCTTCACATAAAGTTCCCCAGATCTTCCAGGTACACATCTCGCAGTTTCAGCCTAGTGCAGTGGTTCTCAACTGTGGACAGTTTTGCTTCCCTCTCCACCCAGAGACATTTGGCAGGATCAGGACACATTCTGAGTTATCACAACTGGAGATGGGGGAGTTGCTATTAGCAACTAGTGAGTTCAGGCCAGGGATGCTGTTAAACATCTGACAATGAATAGAACAGCCCCCCAGGCTTCCCAAGTGGCACAATGGAAAGGAATCTGCCTGCCAATGCAGCAGACACAATAGATGTGGGTTTTCAATCCCTGGGTCAGGAAGTTCCCCTGGAATAGGGAATGGCAATCCACTCCAGTGTTCTCACCTGAAGAATTCCATGGACAGAGAGAAGCCTGATGGGCTACAGTCCATGGGGTCATCAAGAGTTGGACACAACTGAACACACACATCCCAATAAAGAGTTCTCTGGACTAATATCTCAACAGAGTCATGGCTAAGAAATAGTGTAGTAGGAATTCTTCTCCAATCCAACAATGTTAATTCAACTCCAGCACTGATTCTCATTGGACCAACTTGGGTCACACACTCACCTCTGAACCAATCACTGGCTAGGTCTGAGCTGTGTGTTAACTGCTAGGGCTGGGGCTAAAATGTCACACCTACTCAGACCACATGAACTGTGAACACGGCAGAGGATAGCTTACCAAAATTTAAATGAATGTCTGACATCAGAGGAAGGGTAAAAGATGGTATGAAGCTAAGGAAAGCAGATGTTCAAGAGATTACCCTGGGAGACTGATAAGAATCAGTCAAGTGGATAGAGGACAATATCCTAACAGGGACTTGGAGGACAATGCAGGCAGGCCAAGCCTCTAACCCATCCCCAAAAGGTTGACCTGGGACTCTCAGCCACTCACAGGTCCATCGGAACAAGTTCCATCCCAACCTCATAGGCATAAACTGAAACGAGTAGGGAATGAGGGTAACTGGCTCTGCAAATTAGGTCTGAAACCAGGATGGATTGAGGTGGCCTGTGGAAGGCTTCAGTGACTCCAGATGTAAAGAGACAGGGAGAGAAAAAGGGGATAGTGCAGAAAGCTCAAAGGCACTGAATATTTCTTGCTCATATTCTAGTGGACAGGTTGTTTTCATTAATGAATCAGATATAACAGTTCTTGTTTAGCTTTCTTCAAAAGCTAGTGATATTGTGATATGTAGTGATTATATTTCAAAATTCTTTTCTTTTTCCCCCTCTCTGGAAAGAAAACAGGCAGTGCTTCCCTTCCCAACAGACTCAATGTAAGCAAAATACTTAAATGATCACCTTGTGGAAGGCTGTACTTTTCTCTCGTTCAGTATTTTCCAACAAAAGGTATTCTTTGAGGGAAAGGCTCTGATTAAAGGCCCATAAGATAATAATATTACCTCCATTCAATGTTTTTCATGCAAAAAGTAAATAAACCAGAAAACTATAAAGAAGTGTTACTATTAAAAGGGGAGGGGGTAATGAAATTCCTGGGTGCAGGAGTAGGAAGTGTTTTTTTCTTTTTTTCATCATTAAGGATTCAGTTCAGTTCAGTTCAATCACTCAGTCGTGTCCGACTCTTTGCGACCCCATGGACTGCAACACGCCAGGCCTCCCTGTTTATCACCAACTCCCGGAGTCCACCCATACCCATGTCCATCAAGTTGATGATGCCATCCAGCCATCTCATCCTCTGTCATCCCCTTCTCCTCCTGCCCCCAATCCTTCCCAGAATTAGGGTCTTTTCCAATGAGTCAACTCTTTGTGTGGCCAAAGTATTGGAGTTTCAGCTTCAACATCAGTCCTTCCAATGAACACCCAGGACTGATCTCTTCTAGAATGGACTGGTTGGATCTCCTTGCAGTCCAAGGGACTCTCAAGAGTCTTCTCCAACACCACGGTGCAAAAGCATCAATTCTTCAGCGCTCAGCTTTCTTCACTGTTCAACTCTCACATCCATACATGACTACTGGAAAAATCATAGCCTTGACTAGATGGACCTTTGTTGACAAAGTAATAGCTCTGCTTTTAAACATGCTGTCTAGGTTGGTCATAACTTTCCTTCCAAGGAGTAAGCATCTTTTAATTTCATGGCTGCAATCACTATCTGCAGTGATTTTGGAGCTGCAAAAAATAAAGTCTGACACTGTTTCCACTGTTTCCCCATCTATTTCCCTTGAAATAATGGGACCAGATGCCATAATCTTAGTTTTCTTAATATTGAGCTTTAAGCCAACTTTTTCACTCTCCTCTTTCACTTTCATCAAGAGGCTTTTTAGTTCCTCTTCACTTTCTGCCATAAGGGTGGTGTCATCTGCATATCTGAGTTATTGATATTTCTCCTGGCAATCTTGATTCCAGCTTGTGCTTCTTCCAGCCCAGCATTTCTCATGATGTACTCTGCATATAAGTTAAATAAGCAGGGTGACAATATACAACCTTGACATACTCCTTTTCCTATTTGGAACCAGTCTGTTGTTCCATGTCCAGTTCTAACTAATGCTTCCTGAACTTAGAAAACTACAATTTTGAGATCCATCTGGATGGAAAATATTGCAGAAATGTGAGACTACTACCAATTCATAATGAATATTTCTGACTGAAAAGGCATCAAAGGGCAAACATATTTGTGTAGTGAAGGTTTTAATCTTAATACTATTAAAATGGGCTTTTATCACTATTCATTTTCTTTCTGGTTTCCAAGGGAATTGAGTTTTTGACTAAGGGAAAAGCTTGGCATCAATTTATAGGGTGCATGCGAGGACACAGCAAGGTGGGGACTGCCCAAGATTATTGTTGCACAAAAGAAACTTCAAAAGCAATTTTCCACTTACTTTTCTCTGCAATAGAAAATCAGAGGTTCTGGGACATTTGAAGAGTTAAAATAGAGTAAGTGAATTAGTATAGTTCTCTGTTGATTTGTGCAGATTTATATAGAAAAGTTTTTGAAAAGTATTCATTAGCAAACTCAGAAACCTTGAAGCATCACTGAGCACAACTTTAAGTTCTACTGGGTTTTATCTATCCACATTTTAATTTCTACAATTCCCAAGAAGTTAATTCTTAATTTTCAGTCTCCATCTATGCCTCTCACCAGCCAAGTTCTGAGAAAAGAGTCAGAGATGCATTATTAGCAGAAGGGGGTTTAGGAAACAAAATCAGAGTGTTGTTCTTTTTGAGTTCTTTGCTTTTTCTTAGGAAATGTTTGCTTTTTCCCTTGACCTCTCCTTCCCCATCCCCCACCACCAGAGATATTTTGGTTTTCTCATTCTTTAAAAAATTGAAAATCCATGTTAAAAACCAAAAACAAGAAGCCCTCTAGTTCTTTGGTAGAGAAGCAGGTAGAACACTAGCAGGATCCTAGTGTTCATGGCCCTTGGTAGTGGGAGACAGTAGCTTGACTCCCAGAGTACAAGCTGGGGACATTGTCATTTCTATCCACTGTCTTCACATCACAGTGGGTTCAAGGTGAGTAAGCCCAGAGAAGAGAGGGATGCTGCTGGTTTAGCTCCCTGTTGGTGTCTTTGAAAAAGAGGTTTCTTGTAGCAAGGTACAAAAACCCACTTCAGAGCAAAGGGGCAATTTATTGCTGCCACTGCATTGGGTCTCAGAGACAAATGCTTTCATAGAGTGCAACCCTGCTGAGACTCCCCCATCTCCATCTCGGCTGCTCAGATGAGCGACTTATTTTCCCATGTCATGTTTCTCCCACACTGGTACGTTGGTTGCCCAAACTTCAGGGCCCGTGTCTTTTTTGTCACCAGAAAGGAAGCACTGCCTTCCTTTAAATCTCAGTGAAGTCCTCTGCTCTCCCCCATTTGGTTCTCATGCTCTTGTTCTATAGCCAGGGGAGCAGATTCTATGATGGGCAATGCACAGTAGGACCCTCAACATTGGAGGGGAGGAAGAACTTCCCCAAACCCTTTTCTTGAAGAAAAGACGTTCTGAATCTGAGCAGACAGTTAACATACTACATTTTACAGATGGTGCGATACTTTCTCTCTCCACATTTTAACATCTCTGAAATCACGATCAGTGTCATGGCATACTTAATTGGCAGCATTTCTTCTTTTTTAACATTACCTAAAGTAGTGGTTCATCTTATAACGGATGACATCTTAGAGTCAATGAAATATGGGCTGGCTAAAGGCATGTGAAGGTCAAAAGGAGAGTAGCAATAATAGCAGACAAAAGCAACAGTAGGCGTGACCGTCTGGATCAGGGAGAAAATGCCAAGGATCAGAACCTCAATACTAAGGGAGGGATATGGAGGTTAACACCGTGAACACTGTCGTGCTTTTGTAGCCGATGAACCTCAGCTTCTGTCACCGACTCAGATGAGTTGCCTGAGGGAAACTGTTCAACTCAGGAGCCTTTGTTTCCAGTTTAGGAGCTGGCAGTTCAGAAGCGTGTCTACTCCTCTGGAAGGCTGTTAAGAGTTAAAGAGTTGACAGCTTTCTGTGTGGGGACCCTTACCTACCCTTCTGTCTTATTCACGACAGTTACTGGGGCGATAGAGATTTTTTTCGATCCCCACCGGCGTCCAAGAAACCCCTTTCAGGAGCTAAATATTCCACACATCCAGGATCTATACAGGATGTATACTGATCCTATATCAGTCACATTGGGAACACTATATCTTCCTTTATCAGTTCTAATTGCCCAGAAAACAGCAAAGGGGCACCGTGGAAGCAAAACCCAAACGACTTTGCAGAGCCCCCGCTGTGCCCTCCAAGTCTGTTTTGAAGATTTATTTCTACACTGAATTAACTAGAAGGTGGGGGACTAGGAGGAGGAGGGGAAGCACATGCTAATAGCTGCATTGCGTTGCAACAAATTAAGCTCAGTTTCCACAATGACAAAATACACTGGGTGCATATTAACCAGGCAGTTTATTGCAGTAACTATTCTGAGGGATGTTTTTGTTTCTGTTTCTTAAAGTGTTTCCAGATCCAATGTCTTTGCAGCCTTTTTTTGGACAAATTTGGAGTTTGGCTGAGACAAGCGTACTGAGCACATTCTCATTAATGCAAAAAGTTCTATTGTTCTCATGTCCGGGGAAAACAAAAGGTACTACTGAGAGTGGGGGGTAATTTGAGGGATTTGGGGTACATATGCTCCCAAAACACACTATGGGGCATTAGGTTAGCATGCTGAGAGAGAATATAAAACTGGATTAACAGCAACTGAGTGGTTATTTTGGAATGCCACCTCCAATATCCCACCAGCCCAGTGCCATGAGTTCCAAAGGGAGCGGTTATCACCACACTGGCCTTCCCCCTCTCAGAGGGGATATGGGGAGAAATGGCAGCCAATGCATAAGGCACACCTCTCTTGTAGATACAGCCCTGTAAGAAAAAGAGACACATCATCCTTCATACCAGGAAGACTGAGCAACCAGACTGGAAAGTTGCTCTTATCAGAGCCTGGCAGTCCAGGGCTCGATTCAGCCCAGTGATTGACATGCCCTGAATGCCAGCGTTGCAGTGACATATCCATTCAGTGACACATGACTCATCTAAGGACAAGAAATTGTGCTCTCTGTATTCATCTGTAAGCCCACTCCCCCATTTCCTGGCATCCCAGGCATCATGGTCTATATGGACATTTATTCATTTATTTCCTCGCTTATTCAACGAGTGTTTTCTGAGTGTGCCTAGCATGTGCTTGGGCTTCCCAGGTGGCGCTAGTGATAAAGAACCTGGCTGCTAATGCAGGAGATATAAGAGACGTCAGTTTGATTCCTGGGTCAGGAAGATCCACTGGAAGGGGGCACAGCAGCCCACTCCAGTCTTCTTGCCTGGAAAATGCCATGGACAGAGGAGCTTAGCAGGCTACAATCTATGGGCCCACAGAGAGTCGGATACGGCTGAAGTGACCTGACACACACACAGCATGTCCTCAGTCAGCCCTGTTGGAAGCCCTGGGGATACAGCAGTAAAGAACACAAATTGAAAACAAGGCAAAAATCAACTCCCTGTCTCGATGAGGTTTACATTCTAGTGGATATCAGGGGCTTGGCCTCTCCAGCATCCCTTCCCGGGATGCCAGCTCTTTGGTGTTCCTTTGAGGAACCATTCTCAAGCTCTGTGATGGAGATGAGGCTGATGAATCCTTGACTGGAGAAGCATGTGTAAACTCAAGGCCCCACACAATTGGGATGTGCAGCCCCTTGAGACCTGCCATTTCAGCTGGTGGGGCAGGGAGTGATTAGCTGGAGAGAGACAAGTCTAGATCTGTAACTGGCCACCTCTGCCACCATTCGGGGACAGGCTGCTTGGGACTGAAGCGGACACAGAGGAGAACTGAGCTGAGAAAGGCAGAGAGACTGAGAGAACTCCTGGAATGTTTTCTCTGCCCAGTACCCAACGATTTCCATTTCTACTAGGCCAGTTGAGTTGGGTTTCTGTTATTTGCAACTGGAAGATACCTGAAAAATAGGATCTCAGTGCCAGTGAAGTTGTAAAGTAAGCGTTGGTTTTCTGTGGCTTCTCTCTCAGATATTCTTGCATACCTTTCTCCAGAGAAACCCAGCACAGTCATGCCAGGGCAGTCTTGGGCTAGTCCCAGACTGTATTCCATCCCTCTAGCCCACTGGACCAAGGGATGTGTTTCTGTACTCTTCGGCGCTCTTCTCCTTCCGTGGAAAGATATGATATTGCAAGGGTAGTGCCAGGTGTCAGAGACCAACAAGAGCTGATTTTTGACCCCTGTCTTTGCACCATCCCAGCCGTGTGGCCTTGGACAAGTTATATCCCCTAGGTTCTTTTTCAGCTTCAGTGAAATAGGAATTCGAACCCCATCCTCACAGCATCACACATAGGAGGAGCAACACACACACACAAATGGATCTCCTTTCTCTCCACTCTGCCATTTCTCTCTTATTAAAACACTGACCATATTGGATGTCATATGACAAATTGATTTGGCAACTTAGTAGACATGAGTGAAAGGAAACTTGGTGGTGGAGGGGGCAGGGGTCCCCAAGCAAGGGAAGACTGGTTACAGATCTTTACAAGGGATTTATATTTGGCCCAGGGTGCTGCTGACCTTCTGGGCTGGCTTTTAACCCCCAGCCCTGAAAGCTAATGCATGAAAAGTCTATAGTGACCGCAAAGTGAAATGTGCTTCTTTCCGGGGGTATTTACATTTGAAACTGGAACAGTTTCTTGTTGTAAACAGATGACTCTTACTTACATGCATTAAACTGGGGCTGAAGGGAGACAGTCTGCACATATTGAGGGTTGGATATACCACAGTGGCATACATTTACTCTCTCTGTGGATGAAGCCAGGTCTGATGGGTGAACACCCAGCACTGCAAGCTCTGAATTGATCTCTCTCACCTCTCTTCTCTGAAATAAATGTATGTGGTGTGGTCTGAAGTGTTTGAACCTTCTTCCCCACAGCAGTCATCCTGCCAGCAGCAAGTCCCCTCCCTGCGATGGAGCTTCAGATGCTCTGTCGGCTCTTTTGCTGCCTGAATGTGGTAATGACCTAGGTTCTGTCCCTTAGATGCAGCATCTGGGGTTCTCTGACACAAAAATCAGAGAGTGTGAAGGGTTCTTTGTGGGGAGAGCAGGTGGCAATTGTTCCAGGGATGCACGAAGGGCTGCCCAACACCTCATACCCACAGGGTTGGGGACCTGAGGGATGGCAACAGATGTTCTCTGCCTGGTGCTCCAACTCCCCAGGGACTCTGTGAATTAGAGCTTTCATTTCAGTAAATTAATTTCTATATAAATTAGCCACAGTATGTTGCTGTTGCCTGGAAAATCAGAATAGTAAATGATACCCACCTGTCCACAAAAGGCATCTATTCCTGACTTGTCATATTTTCTGAACCTCACATCTTGTTTCTCCATTTGTACCTGCCACTTCCAAATTTACCCAGGATCATTTCTTTCCTGAATGTTGACTCTCCAGTGTCACGTAATCATCAATGGTACCTCCAGTGTCCTGGTTCCTCAGTTGTACTTAGTGACTATGAATCTAATCCTCAACTCCTTTTTCATTTGCATCCTGTACCCATTCTGTCCTTCAGGACATCTGCTTAGGCACAAATAAATATGCAAGGCATGCCTACTACAGTGAGGCAGCAAAAGCACTGTGCTGTCCAGCCCCCAAGGAGTTGGGCTCCCATGGGGGAATTCTTCCTCTTTAATAGCTCCCCAATCCATCCAGATTCTTCCTCTCCAGTGTATCTATCTTGTCCCTGAATTATTAGCAACACACTCCTCACCTTGGGCTGTTTTCTTCACCCCATCTTTTTGATGCGCCGTCCGTCCTCTGATCTGTTTTGCATCCCATCACGTCTCTTCTCAGACACCCACGGTGGTTCATTACAGTGTTGCAAATATAATCAGAGTGTTAGATAATGAGGTCTCATAGGCCCCTGGCAAGCAACCTCTCTCACCTCTGTTGCCTCTTAGTAAGCACTACACTCAGCTTACGTGATCTGCCTCCAACCCCGGGCCCCCCTGCAATGTGATAGGCCATTCCCCACCCGGAGGGCTTCCCCTACCTTGTCAGACATCAGAGTACTCCTGAGGGGTATATTCACATGAGTGCCCTTGGGCTCCAGATGGTCTAGAAAGTCCAGTATTCCCTGGGCAAGTGTACTATTTCCCTATTCAGTTTTTGTTGATTGTGTGCTTGGCTCAGTTGGGCTTTTTTGGTTTATATTGTGGTGTGTATGTGTGTGTGATTTAGAATCTTCGGGACTATACATTTCTCAAAGGCATGGACAGTGTCCCATTTCCAACTCTCCTTGCCTGTAGTTAGAATAATAATAATGATATAAATATTTTTATTTTGCTTAATTGTTTACAAAGTGCTGTCACGAATATTAAAAATGTTTTCCAGTGACATTGTGAAGTGGGAATAGAAGTATCGCAGCAAAGACATTAGGCTCTGGATCAGGTAGACTGAATTAAATCCTGACTCTATAACTTGATATGGACTGGTGCCTTGGTTTATTAATCTCTGAACAGGGGAAGACAGTGGTTGTGAGTTCATATGGTTGTTGTAAGAATGTTGTAAATGAGTCCAGGTGTGAGAAGTGCCTGGCATATAGTACAGGCCCAATTAAGAGTACTGTTGACTCTTGAACAACATGGGTTTGAGCTGTGCCAGTCCACTTATAAGTAGATTTTTTTTTCAATAAATACGTGCAGTACTACATGAATCACATTGGGTGAATCCTCTTTGGATGTGAGATTGCAGCTGTGGAGGGCTGACTTGGGACTTAAGCATCTGAGAATTTGGGTATATGCAGGGGGTACCTGGGACCAATCCCCCAAGGATAAAGATGATTGTCTTGTTATTGTTGCTTTTGTTTGATGCAGTAACCATCTTCATTTTACAAAGCAAGGAAAGGTGAAATAATTTGCTTATGGATTGGAGAAAACTAAGAGGCAGAACAGAATGTAGAACAGGCTCAAAGTTGCCACAGCTTTGCCATACACAACATATCATAGGGCCCCTGATGATTCAAAGCATCACACGCTACTCACTGGGAGAACAGGATGGACATTGCCAGTGGGTATGCAAGAATCCAAAACACCAAAAGCACTGGGGTCTTAAAAAGCAACTTTGTACAGACGCCAGTGTGAAATTCTCTGAGAAGATTTGCCTACTCCCCTATTCACATACACCTTTGAAAAGTTAAAGTGTCCCCTCCTGAGAGATCAGAAGCTGCTGAAGGAATAACTCAGGTGCTGGCTTGCCATCCACTTCAGATAACTGAAGGGGTGCCACTGGCTCAAGACTTGTAGGTACTAAATTAGAGACTTTAAAAATTCCATTTTTCCTCACTGGTAAGGGGAAGGAGGGCAAAGTCTCCAGAGCATTTCTCAGGGAGTCCATCCCCAGGGTCAATCAATATGTCACTTTTCTGTTGCCACAATATAGAGTAAGGAATGAAATGCCCAATTGGCAAAGAAAAACAGTCACATTTTGGAATGAAAAAAACTGCCCACCAGGACATTCAGATGGAGGGACAAATGTGGGACTGTGGAGAGGGCTTCAGGCTTATTTCATGATGTGCCATGTGATCCTGGACAAACTACGCAGCTTTGGGTGCTCAAGTTCCTAATCTTTGTAATGGGGATAATACCCCCACCACAGGATTACTGTGGGGATTAAATGAGATAATGCTCTCAGAGCACTGGGCATTGGGTCTGGCTTACAGCAGCATTCAAGACGGATTTTTTAAAGTCTAGGTTCTACTCAAGGTCAGTCTTGGCTCAGTCCAGAGTCCACAGAGTGGACTTCCACAGAGTCCAGCAAACCTGGGTGGGATTGTGTCTGGGAGGGAGTGCTCAGCTGCTGATGGCTCCACGTGACTTCAGGTGCTTCCCTGTCTTAGCAACTTCTCAACACCCACACCCTGAAGAATGTAGCTAATTGTAATTTTACTTTCCTTTTAGAATTTGATGTAATCTTTATACCCCAAGGCACACAAATCTCAAGTGCACAACTCAATGAGGTTTCAGCATGGGTATGGCTGAAACCTCAAGTGAAAGAATATTTCTGTTATCCTTGAAGTTTCCCCCTGCCCACTGCAGACCGTACACCTTTACTCCCAGTCATAACATCTCTTCTCGCTTGCATCCCCTCAGATTTGGCTTGCTTTTTCTCTTAGAACTTGTCTTTAAAAGAGAACTATAAAGATCCCTTCCTGCTTTTGAAGTCACCTGCCACCATCCTCAAGAACAATTCTGTTTTAGCCTAAGGTTCTTCTGAGATTGGAGAAAGAAGTGGGAAGAAAAAAAACCAGATTGGTGAGGAAGATGAAATCAAGAGAGGCCAGGCCTTGGGATAGGCTTTGTCCTGTAATGTGAGGACAAATCCTGGAAAAACAGTTGATGCAACAGAGGAGGTATTTACAGACTGAAAGGTTAATCAGTGCCTCTGAGGAGCCCTGAGTACTCAGGCTCTCTGTCACCGATAGCAAGTCATGACATGTCATTGCATGCTCAGTCAGTTAGGTCTGATTTTTTGTGACCCCATAGACTATAGCCCGCCAGGCTCCTCTTCCATGGAATCTTTCAGGCAAGAGTACTGGAGTGAGTTGCCATTTCCTTCCCCAAGGGATCTTCCCAATCCAAGGATCGAACCTATGTCTCCTGATTCTTTACCGCTGCAGCACCTGGGAACCCCCATTCACTGCACAAAGACACTCAAAGACCCAGGCAAAGGCCATCCAAAATGACATCAGAGAGGATGGATTGAAGAAAGCCTTCCAGGTAGAAGGTCAGTTTTGCCAGTTACCTGCAGAGCTGACCACTTGCTGTCATCAGGCTTGAAAACAAGCCTCAGGGGTGGCACGTGAACTCCTAGGAGGAGGAGGTGCCCAAACTCCACCTGGAAGGAAGGGAAAGAAGAGGGAGGGGGCAGACAATTCCAGTTCCAGAAGGTGTGCCTATGGCTGTTCATGTTCAAATAGCTCGTGCAATCCTTGACCCTCTAGATAATCTTTCCCTTAGTTTATGAGACTGTGAGGGGATTATATTAACCATTCCTGATTCCTCTGTTGACACTTGGATTAGCTGTGCTGATGGAGGGGCAGGGCAGCCTTTTAGCCTAGGTGGCTGGAGGAGAATGTAATCAGTGCGGTGTTAGAGTCAACCCAGCCAGGTTAAGGAGGCTTTGTGAGAGTCTGTCAGAAAACAGGGCTCCCTCTTCTGTGTTTTTCTTCCCAAGCCCAACCCCAATTGAGAAGGAGCTGGATACAATCCATCCATGGGATTGTCCTGGGCCAACTGGTAGGGCACTGGACAGGGATGTGGGCTTCCCTGGTGGTTCAGATGGTAAAGGATATAAGCTTCTGGCATCTAATCTGGCAGCTGAACACAATTAGAAGCAATCTATAAAATGGAGTCACCCTTAATACAGGTAAAGATGTCAAGCAGTGTGTTGATTGATATCCTTTAGTGCCTTCGCCTCCATTCTACTGACTACACTTCTCAAAGCTGTAGAGAATATTGCAGCATGCTCCCGACATTCTTTCCTGACTGTAATCTTTAATAAAACAAAATTTAAGCACATCTCAATTATGTATGAAAGTGTGAAAGTGTTAAGTCACTCAGCCATGTCCGACACTTTGTGACCCCATGGACTGTAGCCCACCAGGCTCCTTTGTCCATGGAATTTTCCAGGCAAGAATGCTGGAGTGGGTTTCCATTTTCTTCTCCAGGGAATCTTCTTGACACAAAGATTGAAGCCGGGTCTCCTGTATTGCAGGCATATTCTTTACAGTCTGAGTCATCAGGGAAACCCCCAACTATGCATATCTATTTTTAAATTATATATATGGACAACCCTGCCAGTGTATTCTGTGTAGTAAAAACAAAAGCAAAAGGGACATTTGAAAAAAAGGAGAGAGGAATAATATTCTTACAGATTTTAATTTTCAACAGTACAAAAATATTTTGCTTTTATCAAACAGAATTAACATTTTAGCAAGAGCAGCAGTTTAGTAAATCTTTATTTAATCCATTATGATGAAACAGTTTGACCTGGTTCTCAGCTAAGGCAGATGAGTTCAAACCTTGGTTTGCAAGACTGTGAGAACTGAAAAAATTTCCTTACCAAGGGACACAGTGGCTAAAAGAAGAAATGCACTCCTGGCTGGAATTAATAAATGATGTGTGTTTTTTGTTTGTTTGCTTAGTCTTATTTGTAAATTATGCAAATTTTGTTGAAATTTGGCTAGGAATTTTGTATTCCTTGATGTCTATCAATTGTCCTTACAAAATAGACTTGCATTGTTCTCATATTGTTAGGATTTTTAACAAATGGCTCAAAAACCACTGAAACTCTTTGTTTGGGAGATCTTTTAACAGGTTAAAAAGTTATATTTCCAATTTTTAAAGAGTGTTGACATGTGGCATATTTACACTGTTTGTACCAAGAGACGAGACATTCAAATCATTTCCAAAATGTTCTTCTCATATATAAGTTTTCTTTAGAAAGACTTTCCTACTTGTTAAAATGTTACCTTTACCTTGAGGGGACAGATAAAGTGTGTTTATTTTTTCAAAAATATCTGCTTGGTACTATTTGTCATCAGAGTAAAGGTCTGAAATATGAAACACTTCATCCTTATAGAAGAAAAATGGGGAACTCATCTTTAAGTTTGACAAGTCTATTCAGAACTTTTCCAAAGCACAACTTGTGAAACTCAGGGTGTTTCAAAAATAGTTTCATCCATCTCAATAGAAGAGACTGCTGATTCTGCTGTCTGGAATAACAGAGTAACCAGGCATGTGTGAACAACAGTGGCTGTCTATAACTGAAGAGGGTGGGAGAAAGGGGGCAGCATGGCCAACCCTCTGCCTTGGACACCTGCTCTCCACCTGCAGCGTGTCTACCATGCTGTGTGCAACAAGTAAGTACTTGACTTAGGGTGCCAATGACAGCCCACATAATACATTTGCTGCTTTTCTTCTAGATTAAAAATAAACGTATAGATAGAGAAGCTTGAGTTGTCCCTGTGGCTCCCACTCCACTATGGAAACTTGTGTTGCTCTTGAGTTAGATTGATTCTGTATTGACCTACTTTGGCAACTAAACAACAACTTCATAACTTTAGTTGTGAGACTTGAGGTGATTTATATAGCCTTGCCATGCACAGCTTTTCTCTTCTTCAGACTTGCAATAATGGCAGCGGTGACCTCATTGCCTTGTTAAGAGGGTCACATGACATGTTGCATGAAATCACTAAGCATGGTGCCTGGTGTGATGGAACTGGCTATACCAATACTTACACATCAGGCTCCACAGATCAAGAAGCATGCTTTAAACAGCTCTTGCTCAAAAACCATCCATCTGAGACAGTCTGTTCAGTTCAGTTCAGTTCAATCATTCAGTTGTGTCCGACTCTTTGCGACCCCATGGACTGCAGCATGCCAGGCCTCCCTGTCCATCACCAACTCCCAGAGTTTACTCAAACTCATGTCCATTGAGTTGGTGATGCCATCCAACCATCTTATCCTCTGTCATCCCCAAATCCATTTCTACCTCTATTTCAAGTCTGACTTTGGGAATGGTAGATACACTTCACTGAGGCTCAGATGTTGGATCCAACTCATTGATGGCGGCTTCTTAGAGCACTGAGTTGAAATGGACTGTGACATTGACTATAAGTTCAAAGAGGGGAAGAATACAGTCAGTGATTAATTATGAATGTCTGCCACTGGTGTAGGGAGAGGGAGTGGTAGCAAGCCTCCCAGACACTACTGATGCTTATCTCCTTTCTGTGCACCTTCAGGACCTGGTGAGTGCCTTGATCATCCTTACATCACCAGTCCTTATCGCAGTTTCTACAATAGACAGGCCCTCAGCCGTGGTTTGTTGAATAAAGGGAACACATAAACAAATGGCTCTGTTTGGTCATTACCATCACCTCCATTAGCTTGAAGAAAAGTATTGTTTTCTAAACAAAAGTCTGATCATAGAGTGCTGCATAGAGAGCTTCAGAGTTGGACCAGCAGGTTTGAGCAGGTGCCTCAAGTTGAAGAAGGGAATGTTGAAGGAGAGCTATGGAGAAAATTGAGACTGAAGAGCAGAGGAGGAGGAGATAGGGAAAGCCAGTGGTAGGATTTGTGGGACATAAACCAAAGTCTGGCAATCTATGAGTTACAGCTAACCAAAGTGACTGTACTTAGCTCTGAATTATATAAAGGAGAACTTTATGTGCTTTTAAACTCATATTTTAAAAAAAAATTTTGGATAGCACAGAGGCAAAAGTATTTCTGTGACTGTAAAAGTCAAGAATTTTAAGTGTAGTTTTCAGTGTTCATTTTTGCCACCTATGAATGTGTGATTCTGTGCTGGATGAAAATATCTAGTTTGTAAGAAAAACTCACCTCATTTGGTGTGGCCAGAAAGACAACTATGAAATTTAGGCATTTGTAGAAATATAGATGGAAAAGATCTTGAAGATCAGATCAAGGAGTCAAAACTTTCAATTTTGAAGATTAGAAATTATTTGCCTTTGATTTTTAGACACAATTTTCATTTTTCTAGTCTATCCCATAATCCCACCACCAATGTGCTATGTAGACAAAGCTGTCTTTTTCAAACTGAAGTGAACTAACATTCCCTGAGTTTTAGAAATTGAAACACTGCTCATGCTCTCTTGAGCTAAGCCATATTCCTTAGGTATTATAAAACTTGAGCTAGGAATGACTGTGAGAGGTATGCATACATATAAAACAAGTGTGCTTTGCTACATATACATGATAATTAATGTATAATTACAATTTAATGTCTGCCATTAACTGCAGAGTAATGTTCCTCACTCGCTGTAAACAGGCAACAGAAAACACCCACTCAAGTTGTTAAGCATGCCTTTGATTCCCTGATGCTTTTATGCCAGACGCAGTAAATTAAATCCTTTAGGGTTCTCCTCTAGAGAAGAGAGATTTTCTTGCCAGTTATTCTGTAATGAACATTTGCCAATCCTTGACTGATGTTGGATATGAAGTTGCACATTAGCTGTGTATTAAATAGCACCTGCTGTGTGTACAGAACGCAGTCAGTAGTACAAAGGAAACCTCGGTGGGCCCTTGAGAGAGCCCAGTAAGCAATGTTCCTCTTCCATGATCAGCTTCTGAGCCATGTGAAAAGTCATAAGGATAAGGCAGCCAGAAAACGAAGTCATCTTTTTTCACTGACAAAGCTGATATTGGAGAATGTGGCTTATGTGCACAACTGTTAGATGGGGAAACAGTGGAAACAGTGACAGACTATTTTGGGGGGCTTCAAAATCACTGCAGAGGGTGACTGCAGCCATGAAATGAAAAGATGCTTGCTCCTTGGAAGGAAAGTTGTAACCAACCTAGACAGCATATTAAAAAGCAGAGACATTACTTTGCCAACAAAGGTCCGTCCTGTCAAAGCTATGGTTTTACTAGTGGTCATGTGTGGATGTGAAAGTTGGACTATAAAGAAAGCTGAGTGCTGAAGAATTGATGCTTTTGAACTGTGATGTTGGAGAAGACTCTTGAGAGTCCTTTGAATGGCAAGGAGATCAAACCAGTCCATCCTAAAGGAAATCGGTCCTGAATATTCATTGGAAGGACTGATGCTGAAGCTGAAACTCCAATACTTTAGCTACCTGGTGCAAAGAACTGACTCATTGGAAAAGACCCTGATGCTGAGAAAGATTGAAGGCGGGGGGAGAAGGGGATGATAGAGGATGAGATGGCTGGATGGCATCACCAACTCAATGGACATGAGTTTGAGTAAGCTCTGAGAGTTGGTGATGGACAGGGAGGCCTGGCGTGTTGCAGTCCATGGGGTCGCAAAGAGTCGGACACGACTGAGCGACTGAACTGAACTATTGGGTTCTTCACCCAGAATTAGTCATAGACCAGCCTGGAGGACCACAGATGCAGCCTCTAAAGCTTACAGACATAGGGGGCAGAGAGGAATGTGCACCCCTACAGAAGAGACGGGAGCTAGGCTCCAGCATCACCTTCCAGACTGACCAATCAAATGAAGTCACTTCTTGAACTTCTTTTCTGTGTAGCCCCTGATGGCTGTAAAGTTGTGACAAGGGACATTTCCCACATCCAGATTCAAGAGAAAGACAGCAGAAGGTCATCAAAATACTAAATATAATCAGAATATGCAGGAAATACAACATCCATTTGAATATAGGCTTCAAGAAGGCAGGGTTTTTTCCTACAAATTCTTTATCTGCAGCAGTTTGTTCACTGCTGTATTGCCAATGCTTAGGAAAATTATCTGCCACAAATAAGATGTTCATTGAATGAATTAATAGGAGTAAGTGAGTAGGCAGAGAGGCAACACTAGTGTAGCATACCTGGAGCTCCTTCTTCATGGAAAGAAGTACTGTTTATCTGCCATATACCTATGAGATAAAACAATGATGATGATGATGATAGCCATCTTAGGAAAATTCGTTTTGATTTGACAACTCTGCCATTACATGATATCATAGAGTTATTTTTGGGTAAGGAAAAAGAATGCCATTCTCAGTGCTAATATTTATTGGACATGTATATTAGGTTCTGGCACTTTTCTAAGCTCTTTACAAGTATTAACCCTTCTAAACTTCATAGCAATCCTTTGATGTGGGTACTGTTATTGGCCTATGTTATCCATGTGCTGAAGGTCAGAGTCAAGTACAGAAAATTCAAATGCAGGCATCTTAATTCCTAAGCCCATGCTGTAAGTTATAATGTTTGCATTTTACAGCTGACCCTTGAATGACACAGGTCAGAACTACGTGGGTTCTCTTAATGTGGATTTTTTTCAATAAATATATACTCCAGCACTACACGATCCATGTTGGTTAAATCTGTAGATATAGAGGAACCACGGATATGGAAGGGTGACTATAAAGTTATACAGGGATTTTTAACTGGGGATGTCAGCGTCCCTAAATGTTCAAAGCTCAACTGTACTTTTGAAATATACCTTCCTCTCTCTTCTTGTCAGGTTTTCTTCATCTCTGTATGATTTAGTCTCCACATCTACACAGTGGTGATGAGTGTGTGTGTACTCAGTTAGTCACTCATGTTTGACTTTTTTTGACTTTATGAACTATAAAGCCCACCAGGCTCCTCTGTTCATGGGCTTTCCCAGGCAAGAACACTGGAGTGAGTTGCCATTTCCTTTTCCAGAGGATCATCCTGACACAGGGATCAAACCCAGGTCTTCTGCATTGCCAGGCAGATTCTTTAACACTGTGCCACCTAAGAAGCCATATATATATATATATATAATAGTGACACTAACACTTACTTGATGCAGTGAGGTAAATAAGAATCAGTATTAAGCACTTAGCACAATGCCTGAAACACAGGAAATGGCTGATTAACAGTAGTAATTGTCCTTGTCTTTAACAATGCCACCACCCCTGTTGACATCTTTGTAGGCTTTGCACACATCTATAGACAGGTTTCACACTTATCTATAGACAGGCTCCTCCTAGGTTGGGTACCCCACCCCCAGCTCCCGTCAGCTCCAGCAGGGATGATGGACCCCGTGTGACAGAATCATGGCCTTTGTGGGTTCTGAGTTCTGTTTTCTCCTAAGGATAAGGTCTGAACTCTCATCTATGGTGAACTCTCGCTGCTGGTGGGCCTCACTTTCTGTCTTACAAGGGAGGCCAATGCCTACCCAGCATCCATTTTCTGAGAGGTCATAATGGTACACACAAACTTTGCTGTGATGGAGAAAATGGTGTGACACACCTACAGGCTATGTGTGATGTGGGTGCAGAAGGCAGCTGCATGAAATGGGATCCTTTGGAGCTTTGAGAAAGCCCAGCAACCAGCACTCCTCGTTCCTGACCAAGTGCAGGATCCATTGATATATATAACTAGAAACCAAAGTATCACCTTTATTAATAAACCTTCTATTGGAGAATGCAGTTCACATGGCAGGCTACTTGATACTGAATTCCAGAAATAGGCAAACCAACCTACTCAGTCAAAGCAGGCATTGGAAAAATGAGTCCCTACAGAGATCAAGGTTATTCAAGTTAAAAGAGATGATGCCTGTAAGGGCACAGATTGGTGCCTCAATTTATGTGAGCTACTATTGTTATCATCAAGAAATTTGATATATCAGATTAAAATGAGGGAGCTTAGTAATGAACACAACATACATGCACGCACACATGCTACATCACTTTAGTCATGTCTGACTCTTTGCAACCCTATGGACTGAAGCCTGCCAGGCTCCTCTGTCCATGGGATTCTCCAGGCAAGAATACTGGAAGGGGTTGTCATACCCTCCTCCAGGGGATCTCTCTAACCCAGGGATCGAACTCATGTCTCTTATGTCTCCTGCACTGGCAGGTAGATTCTTTGGCAGTGCCCCCTAGGAAGCCCATGAAACATACAACCTGCCATTATTATCTAGGATACAGAATAGTTTCTCCATCTGTGACTTGAAAGCCTTGAACCCCTTGGAACTTGATTTCCATTAACCCTGAAGGAAGTGAAAGAAAAGTGCACATTACTACAGTGAAGAAAAGTTTAGACCTCTTCCTTACCGTGCTAATGTACCCATTGCCCTTTTTCCTCTGAATCTCTACAGGAAGTAGAAGTTTAAGAAAATGTATCCGAAGCCTTTGGAGAAGTGACTCCAAATTACCCACTCACTGCTGAGGATCATTAAGGTGAGTTTCAGTCCATTTTGTAACAAGTCTCTGAGGTAGCATTTTTATTCCTTTTTCTTTCTTTCCTTCCTCCCTCCCATCTCTTCCTCCCTTCTTTCCTCTCCTCCATTTTTAGCTAAGGAGCTGTAAACAGGGCTAGATGGGCTGAGTGCCAGAAAGGTGTCAAGGTCAATAAGCACTGACTCCCCTAAGGGAAAATGTAAAAACTGCTAATAATTTGTTTGCAGAGGTAAGAGATGGGGAAAGTATATGCCTGGAGTCTCCTGTAAGCTACTGCTTGCTCTCCTGTGAGCTGAGGGTTCTCGGTGCACCAGCATACTTTGTGCACCTGCTGACTGTCCGTGGGCCAAGTTCATTGATTCTCACCCTCAGTTAGGACACCTTTGGAAAGAAACCACGAGCCTATGTCTCATCTCCTCCATGGGGTGGTTGGGACTTGTTAGCTGTTGAGGACTTTCTCTGGCTCTGGAGACAACATGGTCTGATACGACAGAACCTGTCTGGAGGAGAGGTCACGGGCAGGAGGGTAGCAGGACTGGGAACAAGGGACATTAGGATCCCTGACGGCTGCTCAGAAAGACTTCCCACTCAGAGTCACTCTAGGTTGTCTATTCACTTCACACCTCGTAGGGCTATCAAAAATGATGGTGTTTACTTATTCATGTATATACTGTCTGCTTTCCCTACAAGAACCTGAGGTCTTATGACAACAGGGGCCCTCTGTGTTATGTTTACCTCTGTACCACCCATGTCCAGGGCTGGCCCTGACTCACAGTAATCAGGAAATGAACAATTGATGAATCGTGTCCTATGTGCTCACTTTAACAAAGGAGGAAATGGAGTCACGAAGGATCACAGTAACTTGACTGCAGTCACAGAGGGGAAGGGCGGACCTGGACTGGCATCCAGTTCTTCTGACGCCCAGTCCCACTGTCCATCCTCACCTCCCTCAGGGCTTTACCCCAAAGGTACCTTTTCACAAGGCCTTCCCCCCCCACCCTGTGGAAAGAAAACTACACCCCCTCCACTAGCCAACATTCCAGATTTCCTTCCTGGTTCTATTAACTATTTCCTTCTTGAGCTCTTACCGTGACTACCATACTCTGTTTTTATCTTGCTATTGTTTGTCATTCCCTATAGAATGTAGGCTGCATGAGGGCAGGCATTTCATTTGTGTTGTTCACGAACAATAACAAAGGCAATAGCTAATACTGATTGTGTACTTACCACGTGTCAGACACTTCAGGTGAATCATCTCATTTAAAATCCCTAGCAGGGACTTACCTGGCAGACCAGTGGTTAACAATCCACCTTCCGACGCGAGGTAGCTGGATAGCTGGTTCCATCTCTGGTTGGGGAACTAAGATCCACATGCCCCCAGGCACCTAAGCCCCTCTCACCCAACTAGAGAGAAGCCCAACACTACAAGGAAGAGCTGGAGTGCCTCAACTAAGATTCAGTGCAGCCAAAAATAAATACATAAATGAATAAATATTTAAATAATAAAATAAAAATCCCAGTAACTCCATGAAGTAGCTGCTGTTAGTATGTCCATTTTACAGATAGGAAAACGGAGCTTAGATAAGCCAAGTGATATGCCCCAACTAGCCACTGCCTTAACCACTGTGCATATACTGCCCCCCACAGTGGCCCTAATGGGAGCAGGTGGTAAAGACCTGGGGCCTGCAGAGTTGGGTGGGGGGCATGGGTGTAGTCCAGTCCCTTTGTACCTCATAGGCAACTGCTCTCTTCCTATGATTTGGTTGTATCCAGAGGAATCCAATAAAGCTGCAAGTAGGATGATGGGCAGAGCCCTGGGCAGAAAACATTGTACGAAGAAGTCCCTTGAAGCTCCCCCACTGGCCCTTGCAGCAGGCATTTCTCAGGACATGTGACACAATCAGCCTCTCAACAGGAAGACAGGAGACAGCCAGTCCTTAACTCCCTCCTTAACTCCCTCTGCCTTGGTCCCTCACTTTCTTAGAAGCCCCACCTCCTGACCTACGGCACCTTTGTACGTGGTCCGGTCCGGAAACAGCGGGAAGGTCCCAGCCTGTCAGCACTTTCCCTTTGCTTTCAGTAACAGCTTGTCTTCTGCCCTGAGGGAAGTGTGCAAGGTACAGATGTCAAGGCCTGGGCAGAGAATGGAGGCAAGCAGGAAGGTACCTTCTCACTGGTCCCCCAACATGCTCCACACTGTTGGTGCTTTCTACCTCCTCAGTGCTCATTTCCAGGGACTTTCCACTCTTTCTTTGGGTCCTTAGGTCCAAGGACCCTATTGTGGATCTTCACAGAGACGGGTTAGGAGCAGGGGAGAAATCACGTTTACTGAATACCTGGGTTGTAACAGAGGTGCTGAGAGGCCCACAGAAGTGGCGTCTTATAATCATCACGTAATCCCATTCTGTAGATGGGAGAGCGGAGGCTCAGGGAACTGAGGGCACAAGTTTAGTTCTGAAGTTCTAGCTCTACTAGCCCCTCATCTGAGTTGCATCTAACTTGTGGAAGTGGGTCCTAATGTGTCCCTAAGGGAGAGGGCCATCGTCCTGCCTGTTAAATGCTCAGCAGCAAATGCTCAGCATCCACTCTGCGTTGGGGATTGTGCTGGATGCTGGAGATATAGCAATGAGCACAACAGACCAAAATGCCTGTTCTCACACAGCCTGTGTTCTGTAAGGAGGGACTCACAACAATAAGATAAAACGAAAAGAATCATTATAAGTGCTTGTGGGTTGCAGGGAGAATGAAATAGAGCTAGAAGAAAAATGTGGAGTGTTGGCTGGTGGAGGGGGTGGAGTTTTCTTTCCACAGAGTGGCCAGGGATGCCCTCCTGCGAAGGTGAGTTTTGATTAAAGCCCTGAAGGAGGTGAGGACCAAGAGTGGGGCTGCAAGTCCAAAGAACAGGGTGCCAGTCCAGGTTCACCCTCCCTCTGTGTGACTAGTCAAGTCACCATGGCCCTTTGTGACTGTTTCCTTCTTTGCAAAGTGAGCACACAGGACAGAATTCATTTCTTCAATCATTCATTCAGCAAATACTGGGTTCGCCAAAAGGTTCATTTGGGTTTTTCTGTAACATCTTACTGAAAAATCCAAATGAACTTTTCGACTAACCCAATATTTATTTCCTGATAATTCTGAGCCAAGTACAGCCCTCAACATTAACACTACAGAGGTGAACATGACAAATGAAGCCTCTGTCTTCATTGAGACCTCATATTCTTGTGGGGAAGACAAGTAGATGAATGAATAAAAAAATATCATTTTTTAAACTTTTTGTTTGGGGTATAGCCGATTAACAATGTCGTCATAGTTTCAGGTGCACAGCAGAGCAACTCAACCATATATATACATGTATCCATTCTCCCCTCAAACGTCCCCTCCCATCCAGGTTGCCACATAATGATAATATCTTTGATAGAACTAAGAGCTGTGAAGTTCATTTAATACACAATGACTATGGGTGGAAGGCAATTCTTTGAATGGGATAGCCAAAATTCCTAATGTTCTGTATTCAGGTTCCTATATTTACCTGCCTGTGATGTCTCTCCCTGTTAACTAAGAACAGAAAGGGGTTGCCACGCTAGGCAGGGACCGGTCTCACACTGGGAAACCACTAGTGCAGAGAACCATGGGAACCATGAAGGCATCACAGGGAGCAGAACCTTCCTTCTGCCTGGGGTCTTGGGGACCTCCCTGGGCCTTTCACAACTCAGTAACATTTACAGCCTGCAGAGTCAGAAGGAGGGAAGTGATTGTTATGGAATTTCACCCCAGGACTGCCATCTGTCAGTTCCTGACTTTCAGCCTAACATTTTCAGATTCTTTCCAGGTATTTGTTTCTTGGCATTTGTTTCTACTCCCTGCCATCAGAAAGCTACACTTCTGATTATTCTTTTCATGACAGTTGCAATATTCCCTGCCTGCTGAATCTCTTGCCTTTGATTTTTCTGCTTGGTGACCTAACCTTGTTATTTTGCTTGGTTGGTATTCTTCTCTTCACAGCCATGATGGCTCCCACTGCAGGCCTGGCTGCCACTTCATTAGCAAGCTGCTTACACACCTTGCAGGTCATTAATAAAGATAGTAAATGAGGAAAGGCCCAGCCCCCATCACTTGTAGCCCTGCAGACACCTCCCTGGTGAATAATTACTATTTATCGTGCTGCTCTGTTTATCATCTTTTAGCCAATTGTAACACTATTATTCTCTGAACTAACTTTAACAGTTAGTTCGTGAGTTATGACATGAGTTTGAGTAAACTCTGGGGGTAGGTGATGGACAGGGAGGCCTGGCGAGCTGCAGTTCATGGGGTCACAAAGAGTCGGACATGACTGAGCAACTGAACTGAATTGAACTTTAACAGATTTTTCAAGGGAATTTCTCATGAGGCAGATGTTCATTCTGAGGCTTAATAGCTCCAAGAGCTAGGGAAAGTCTTATTGGTGGAATCAGTGTCCCCGGTTGGACACGTTAAAATTCTCCCAGATGTTGCTTAACTCTGTGAATGCCACTATCCTGAGCCTGCCTTTAGAGGCTTCCTGGTTCATGCTGGGAAATTGCTGTTCCTATTTTTCAAGTCCCCTTGATTAAGATCTTTATGGCTTCTAAAGCCTAGTTATTATTTTAAAAAAATCAATATGAACTAATGAGAACAAGCTTTCATCCTCTCTTGCCTTTAACATATTTGTTCATTTAGCAATGCACTTTTATTTAATTCTGTCCAGCACAAAATATTTCCTTGGGGGCTGACATAATTTATGAGACATTATTTAGACATAGAAGTACAAAGATAATAAGATGCTTCTGCTTCTGGTAGTATGCATAAGCTTCTAGCAAACCAATTGTCTCACAAATAACAGCTATAAACTTAGATAAAATTAAAAAACAAAAAACCAGCTACTTGAAAGAATTGGAGAGTGAACAAGAGTAATTTGTTCTAGAAAGGAACTGACACTTGGGAGAAGGAAATAGCACCGGGTGAGTTTCCTATGTTAGTGGATTTCAGTCTTGTGGTGCCACGAAGGGTGGGATGGCTAGTTCAGTTCAGTTCAGTCCCTCAGTCGTGTCTGACTCTTTGCGATCCCATGGACTGTAGCACACCAGGCTTCCATGTCCATCACCAACTCCCAGAGCTTGCTCAAACTCAAGTCCATTGAGTTGGTGGTGCCATCCAACCATCTCATCCTCTATCGTCCCCATCTCCTCCTACCTTCAATCTTCCCCAGCATCAGGGTCTTTTCCAATGAGTCAGTTCTTTGCATCAGGTGGCCAAAGTATTCACGCTTCAGCATTAGTCCTTCCAATGAATATTCAGGACTGATTTCCTTTAGGATTGACTGGTTTGATCTCCTTGCAAACCAAGGAACTCTCAAGAGTCTTCTCCAACACCACAGTTCAAAAAGCATCAATTCTTCAGCACTCAGCTTTCTTTATGGTCCAACTCTCATATCCATACAGGACTACTGGAAAAACCATAGCTTTGACTAGATAGACCTTAGTCAACAAAGTAATGTCTCAGCATTTTAATATGCTGTCTAGGTTGGTCATAACTTTTCTTCCAAGTAGGAAGGGTCTTTTCATTTCATAGCTGCAGTCACCATCTGCAGTGATTTTGGAGCCCAAGAAAATAAAGTCTCTCACTGTTTCCATTGTTTCCCCATGTATTTGCCATGAAGTAATGGGACTGGATGCCATGATCTTTGTTTTCTGAATGTTGAGTTTTAAACCAGCTTTTCTCACTCTCCTCTTTCACTTTCATCAAGAGGCTTTTTAGTTCTTCACTTTCTGCCATAGGGTGGTGTCATCTGCATATCTAAAGTTATGGATATTTCTCCCAGCAATCTTGATTCCAGCTGTGCTTCATCCAGCCCAGCATTTTGCATAATGTACTCTGCGTATAAGCTAAATAATCAGGGTGTCAATATACAGCCTTGACATACTCCTTTCCCAATTTGGAACCAGTCCATTGATCCATGTCCCATTCTAACTGTTGCTTCTTGACCTGCATACAGATGTCTCAGGAGGCAGGTCAGGTGGTCTGGTATTCCCATCTCTTGAAGAATTTTCCACAGTTTGTTGGGATCCACATGGTAAAAGGCTTTGGTGTAGTCAATAAAGCAAAAGCAGATGTTTTTCTGGAATTCTCTTACTTTTTCTATGATCTAACAGATATTGGTAATTTGATCTCTGGTTCCTCTGCCTTTTCTAAATCCAGCTTGAACATTTGGAAGTTCTCAGTTCATGTACTGTTGAAGCCTCACTTGGAGAATTTTGACCATTAATTTTCTAGTGTGTGAGATGAATGCAATTGTGAGTTAGTTTGAACATCCTTTGGCATTGCCTTTCTTTGGGATTGGAATGAAAACTGACCTTTTCCAGTCCTATGGCCACTGCTGAGTTTTCTGAATTTTATGGCATATTTAGTGCAGCACTTTAAGAGCACCATCTTTTAGGACTTGAAGTAGCTCAGTTGGAATTCATCACCTCCACTAGCTTTGTTCATAGTGATGCTTCCTAAGGCCCACTGACTTCACATTCTAGGATTTCTGGCTCTAGGTTAGTGATCACACCACCGTGGTTATCTGAGTCACAAAGATCATTTTTGTATAGTTCTATGTATTCTTACCACCTCTTCTTAATATCTTCTGCTTCTGTTAGGTCCATACTGTCTCTGTCCTTTATTGTGCCCTTCTCTGCATGAAATGTTCTCTAATTTTCTTCAAGAGATTTCTAGTCTTTCCCATTCTACTGTTTCCTTCTATTTCTTTGCATTGATCACTGAAGAAGTCTTTCTTATCTCTCCTTGCTATTCATATTTAAAAAAAATCACTGGTGAGTGAGCGGGAGATCATGAAAATGAAAGGATCAGAGAGAGAGATAATCCAAATTCTGTGTATAAACTCTGCCTGTATTTTTGTCTGACACTTGGACAATGCATGTTTTCATGTAGATTGCAGGCAGACCAGCTAAGGATGAATGAACTGAATTCAGATTTGAGTTGCTACCCAAATCTCAGTATTAAAGTATCTGCTTTAATGCATGTTGAATGTTGCATGTTGAATCCAGTTAACTAAAATATCTGCTAAAACAAAGTAAACACTCTTTAGAGGAATATAGCTTAATCTAGAGTCACCACAATATAGTATTCACAATGTCAGGGATATGTATGATCCAACAAAATTACTTGACAGATGAAGAAATAGGAAAATGTGAAGCACTTTCAAGAGAAAAGAACAACCTATGGAAAAACCCCAGAGGAACCCAAAGATAATAAAGTATGTTAAATAAACTAATAGAATACAATACAAACTCTGCCTTAAGTATAGTCCTAAAGTGACAGACTCAGCACAGAGATGATGAGATGAGAACAATATGCCAAAAAGCATCTGATGAGTTTTAATATAAAAATCAAAGTGATTTTGAAAATCTCCTATTGTCTGAAAAATAGGAACATCTTGTTTGTGATTTTATCACATTTACATTTTCTACAGACTCTAATGGGAAACCTTTGAAAAGACCATTCCAACTGTGCTTGCACTGCTAAGAACCACTTTACATTTCTCTTTTGGATGGAATAGATTTATGTCAGCAATTCAAACTGACAACGTACTATAGATTGAAATAAAATTTTAAAAATTTAGCAGTTTGCATTCCCACCAACAGTGTAAGAGAGTTCCCTTTTCTCCACATCCTCTCCAGCATTTATTGCTTGTAGATTTTTGGATTGCAGCCATTCTGACTGGTGTAAAGTGATACCTCATTGTGGTTTTGATTTGCATTTCTCTGATAATGAGTGATGTTGAGCATCTTTTCATGTGTTTGTTAGCCATTTTTATGTCTTCTTTGGAGAAATGTCTGTTAAGTTCTTTGGCCCACTTTTTGATTGGGTCGTTTATTTTTCTAGAATGGAGCTGCAGGAGTTGCTTGTATATTTTTGAGATTAATTGTTTGTCCATTGCTTCATTGGCTATTATTTTCTCCCATTCTGAGAGCTGTCTTTTCACCTTGCTTATAGTTTCCTTTGTTGTGCAGAAGCTTTTAATTTTAATTAGGTCCCATTTGTTTATTCGTGCTTTTATTTCCAATATTCTGGGAGGTGGGTCATGTAGGATCCCGTTTTGGTTTATGTCAGAGAGTGTTTTGCCTATATATAAAAAAAAAGAATATTAAGGAGAAAAAAAAAGATTTTTAAAAATTTAGCAGTAAAATAAAATTTTAAATAAGAAAAAAAAAGAGATAGGAAAGGTTCCTTATAAAAGTTATTGTTTGAGCTGGTGTTAGAGTCTTAGGACTTGAAAGATAAGTAAGAGTTAAGTAAAACAGAAAAAAAGAGAGAGAGAGAGAGGACTATGGGGAAATACATGTGACAAGTGAGGGTGGATATTTTAAAGGAAATAGACGGTGCCTTGGGAAAATCACAAGAACAGTTGAAGTCCTCCTACCCTATATTAATTGATCCATCAAAAACATTGGCAAAAGTGAGCAATTATGGAAATTTTTTACATGCCTTAAGCATTTTATTTGAATGTAAAACATATAAATGGGTGTTACTTCATTAACCTTTGGATTTTAGTCCTAGACCTTGTCTTTTGATTAGTGTTCCATGTTAAATTCCTTATGTAAATGGATTCATATTGCATTGTACACTCATTCCAGTTTTGAGTGAAGTGAGAATTTAAAAAGACTTATGAAACAACCTTAAATAGAAGTTATACTTTTATAATATTCTCCCACCCAGTCTTTACAGTTGCCTTGTTCACACCTAATCCAAAAGCATTTTAGGACAACACGTCTTAGTAAGTCTTTCTAAAGCATTCAACCTAGTTTTCATAGAAATATTGTTTTCTCTTTGATATGGCATTTAATTGTGTAATTATTTATATATATAAATTAATCACACAATGGCCATGACAAGTAAAGAGACAGTGGACTCCTGGTAAACAGGCAACTTGACTTGTAAGAACAGAAGATTGTGAACCCATGAGAGAGCTACCAAACTTCTCTAGTGCTGCTGAATGGAGGGTTTTGGTCAATAGGGGGAAGAGCAAATGTCCTAATTTTGCATGATTGCTGCATAGCCCAAATACTTCTCTGATACTGTTGATTATTCTAACATTATGAATTCCAACTACCAGAAACAGAAGCACTTGTAGGGTGGACATATTAAAGAAGTCAGATCTAACAGACCACCACAATCACTCCACACAGATGGATTCTTATCTAAAATTCTGTCAAAAACTGGTCATTTCTGGGTCATCTCTGTCCTCACTGACTTCCTCCTTCAGAAACATCTCCATCAGTTGTGATTCTGCTCCTTGATATCCTGTTTCAGAGAATAACACTGGGTTGCTATTATGAGTTCAGGAAATCAAGTAAATGTCGAATGACCTGAGTTAAGAATGTCCTAAAAACCAATTTAGAAAAGTTATTTAAATTCAGTTGAAGTGTCTCTATTAACAATTTGGATTGGCAATCACATGTCAACAGCCTTCCACAGCCACTTACATTAAGAAGTTCAACTGAAAAATAGCCCCTGCTGCATGTTTTCTTGAATGTACCTTAGACTGGCTTAATTTAGAAGGCAGAGGCATTTATTGGTTAGGACAGGAAATCAAATGGGATAAATATCATTTTCAGATTAATGGCTCGAACAAAGATCATAAGTGAAATAAGACAACATATATTGCAAAAATAAATCCCAAGGGATAGCTAAGGTAAAAGAAGGATTTACTTAAATGAGTACTTTGGCTAAGTAGTTTGAGCTGATTTGGGTAATCAAGTGAAAAATGAGTAAGAACTAATGAAGAGTTAGTGAACTCTTTCTAAATGGAGAAGTATGTAAATTACCCACATAGATTTGCTCCTTTCTTTTGATATGATATTGTGCTCTTCTGAGTTTTGCTACTGTAGTAACAACTTGCATTATAGATCTAAACAATGACTCATGAAGACTCTCGTTTTTCTAACTTCTGAGTTTGAGTCACAACAAATATTTACTGGCACACCTACTCTGTGCCATTTGCTGGATGAAGTACTGATCATGTGTTTATGAAGATGATTTTACTTGACACGTAATTCCTTTGTAACTGTCAGATCATTTAAGAAAGGTTTTATTTAAGTCTTAATGTCTCAGACTTCTAGAGCAGATATATTGTTTGATCACATGTTGGACATAATTCTTACCACAAATATTCCAATTATAATAGAATTGTCTTGTCAGAATCCATTTCCTAGATGCCATATCATGCAGAGGGCATAACAAACACCTCTATTTAGGCTTATTTGAGAACAAGAAGGGACCAAGTCATGTGCATCTTCTCACCAATTTTGAAGATATCATTTTAAAATATAGTCAGTATTTTTACAGTATTACATTACCCAATATTTGGACCATTGTTTTTGCATTACATGCCTGCTTAAAGTTCTCAGTTTGTTAGTGGCCATCAGTTTTTATCTTATTAAACCTATCAACATTGGGCACACATGACCATATCTTCCTTTTTAAAAGACTCCTCCTTTCTTTTCTTTCATTCCACACTCTCTTGTTGTTGTTTAATAGTGTTATTCAGGTATATATCATGCATCATAAGGATCATTTATTTTAAGTGTTAAGTTTAATGCTTTTTAGTAACTTTACCAAGTGATGTAACCATCACCATAAATCCATTTCAGAACATTTTCATTCCCCTAACAAGATCCTCTTTCTCACCCCCAGTCTCATCTTTCTTGGTTTTCCTCCCTCCCGGCTTTGCAGGCTCATTCTCTCTCATTTAATGAGTCATTAAATGTTTCCATTTCTCAAGGTGCAGCATAGACTCTCTCCTCTTCTCCCTCTATATTCCTCCTTTGAAGGAACCCCATTATGACTGTGGCTTCAGTTATCACCTAGATACAGATGTGCTAGGCCTCTCCATGCTGCTCCAAATCTGCTTATTCAAAGAATCTACTAGAGACCTACATCATACATGTTGAAAAAGTACTTAATTCCACATATCCAAATCCAAACTCCTGGCTTTTGTACCAGAGCAACTGTCAACTCAATCTCCAAAGCCAAAATCTTGGGGTCATTCTTGACAAGCTCCTCATGTCTTGCTACCCCTATGTTTAACACATCATCAGGTCTTTTTAGTTTTCTATCCAAAACATTTCTTAAGTACATCTCCTTATTCTCATCATTTTTCCCCTTAGCTTTGTGAAGGATTCTATTATCTCTCACCTGGAATATTTAATAATAGCCTCTAATTTGTGTTCTTATCTTCCCTCTTCCCCTTCTAATCAATTCTCCACATTGTAGCCAAATTTTTTATAAAGAAAGCACAAATCTGATCCAATAGCTGCTTGTTACTCTTAGGTTAATATAAATATATTAACACAACTTATTGCCTGTCACTACCCGTCTCTTGCTCCATAGCTGTACAGCCTATCTTTAATTTTCTTAAAAGTATGCATGTTTCTACCCAATATGAGGCTGAAGTGAAATGAGAGTCGCTCAGTTGTGCCCAACTCTTTGTGACCCCATGGAGAATACAGTTCATGGAATTATCCAGGCCAGAATACTGGAGTGGGTAGCCTTTCCCTTCTCCATGGTATCTTCCCAACCCAGGGATTGGGTTCAATTGGGTTCAACCAGCTCTCCCACATTGGAGGCGGATTCTTTATCAGCTGAGCCACAAGGGAAGCCCATACAAGGCTACCACATATTTTTTCTCTCTACTTAAACCTTCTTCATCACTCACTTCTACTCAATGAATCCTTCAGATCTCAGCTCAGTCTGCACTTTCTTATGGAGACCTCCCCCACCCATCATCAATGTAGATCAAGTCATCAGCTTATATGCTTTCTTAGCATTCTCAACTTTCCCTTTATAAAATCTACTCTTCTTGTGTGCATGCTCAGTCATGTCTGACTCTTTGTGACCCCATGGACTGGAGCCTGCCAGGCTGAGCTGTCCATGGAATTCTCCAGGCAAGAATATTGGAGTGGGTTGTCATTTCCTCCTCCTGTGGATCTTCCTGACCTAGGGATCAAACTCCAGTCTCCTGTGTCTTCTGCATTTGCAGGTGGATTCTTTACCACTGGACCATCTAGGAATCCCATAAAATCTTCTATAGGTTGAAATTATATGCTTATGTATGGCTTTTTGATTAATATCTGTCTTTTCTATTAGACTATAGTGCCATGACTGCTTCTGTTCATCTAAGAGCTAACACAGCATACAGGAGGTACTCAATAAATATTGTAAGATAAATAAATAAATAAATGAACAAAACCAACAAAACTAAGCAGAATACAATGGCTAAGATCTGGCAATTGCTTATACTGTATTCCCCCACCATGACCCTACCACCACCCCAGATCTCTAAAATGGCTTCGTTTCACATATAATGTGTTTTTACCCAAAGAGAAGGGTTGAGTTTAAGTTCAGAGGCTATGTCGTGACTCAGGCATGTCAAGGAGTCAAATTTTTATTACTTTTCTGTGAGCACGTCTTCCACTATGACATGTCTTTATTTGTGAAATGATATAACCTCTCTCCCTCCTTGGAAATGAAATTAAGAACTAGTCTTCCATATCTAGTGAAGCGCTAGTAAACATTTAACAGTTGACTATC
The DNA here is from genome assembly GCA_007570785.1 of Antilocapra americana. Classification (NCBI taxonomy): domain Eukaryota; kingdom Metazoa; phylum Chordata; class Mammalia; order Artiodactyla; family Antilocapridae; genus Antilocapra; species Antilocapra americana. The sequence continues at coordinate 2,817,421 of ML662436.1, forward strand.
TGGGGAAAAGTCCTGATTGGTAGCATTTGACGATTTCACTGTAGGAAGTACTGTGATCATAGCAGTTTGAAGCCCTTGACCTCATCTCCCCAAAAACAGAGTTGGAAAGAAAGAAACACAAACTGCTCTTAAAAGCCACAACAGCCAGCTCCACACACTGCTAGATCTGAGGTCCACTTGCTTCCAAATTTTCCTTTTCTTTCTTTAACCAAAAATATGGACTGCCCTCGGCTCTGTCCAGCATTCTGTGACTTCATGATCATTTTTCTCATTTTTTATACTTTCAACTACTAGATTGCTATTTAGAATACAGAGACTTGGGGAGAAGTTTGTCATATCCATTTTATTCCCAAGGCTAAATTGCCACGTCTGTCATGAACTCTAATCTGTCACAAAAATTGGGCAGAGAGGTTCAGCCTGTATTAGCAGCTTCACAAAGATTGGCACCAGGCAGTAAATCCCATCAAAAAGCAGGCCCAGAAATCTGACCATGAGTAAATGTTATTCACCACAACTGTTTACCAACAGTTTCACATGCCTTTGCAAATACTTCATAAACAGTTTTCAAGGCAATGTTTATGCAAAGGATTAGTGAAAGGACAAAAGTCTCAAGGGAGAGACCTCACCAAAGCACATATCTCTCCAAGCGTTAAATTGTCAACAACATGAAACCTTCGCTCCACCCTAGAGCCTAGCTTCCTTGCCAACGTTAGACACCCACGTGTGTTGGCAAAGATAAAGTCAACAAGAAAAGCACACATGTCACATCTCCTGCAGAGTGACATGACCACTGCTGCTTGGGTGTGGCGGCCCAACCCCGCTAGAAATCCTCATGGACAACACACAGCGAGCCTGTCCCTGGTTCTGTGGCTGATGGCAGGGTACAGAACGTTGCTTCTGAAAGCAGTGATAGCAAAGTCAGCAAGAGCCCCAACTGTTTGTTAAATGCCTAACGATTAACAGAAGCCCCAGCCTCGGCCTTTGGGCTGCCACTCAGGGTAGTCTGTTTAGTAAACAGTCAACCACCAATATCTTGAGCAGGTTGAACAGATGGCTCCAGGGTTCAGGCCAACTGTGTTTCCCTCAGTTTCACACAGCTTTGAGTAATGACAATCATAAAAATCAAGAAAAGTAGAAACATAAACACTGCCCTCTCCCCACCCTCCCCCATGAATACACACGGACTCCAATCTTGAGGTGATGAAATCTGACTAAGATATAAGATTAGAGGGAGAGGGAGAGCCCGAATGGAGTGGATCTGAAGTCATTAGAAGCTCTGTGTGATTGAAGATTGAGGAGAAGGAAATGAAATCCTCATAGGTGTCTCTGCATAGAGTACATAAAGGAATGGATACAATGAAGAATCGCAAGATGCTCAGCCAATGGTTCAGAAATCTTCAGGCAGAAACCACAGATCCTAAAGCTGAAGCACCTTGTGGTTAAGTTGTAAATGGGACATTTGGCCTACCCACCCTAGCACTGCTGTATTACAGCCCAGAATCCAAGTGTTGTAAGCAACAAAAATGTTAGAGGCTGAGCTATGAACATGGCAGCTGTGATATAATTATGAATATTGCCTGCTGGAGACAGAATTGAGAAGCCTATTCACCAATTCTAGCCCTGCTGCTAAGCACCTGTTATGCTCTCTTTGTACTTATAAAATGGGTACATAAAACCCGACTTCGTGTATTTCATAGAGTTGTTGCTAAGATACATGAAACATGTCTTTTGGGCCAGAAGGTATTGTAAATTCATGCTCTTAGACCCTGATTGACTCCAAACAAATGTTAGATCAAATTTTAAGAGAGAAAAACAGAAGACACATCCCTCATTTCAAAACAAGGTAAACTTCTGCATGAATCAGAAGTGCAAAGCAGGAAGCAAAGCAGAAGCTGTGCTCTCCCCAAACTGCATTATATATGGAGCTGAAATAAACATGGAACTAGTATAAAACTCCCCACTTAGGGAAGAGAGAGGAAGCAGACCTCTGTCAACAACATGAAACTGCCTGCTGCCAGCTGGAGTAGGAAATGGCAACCCACTCCAGTCTTCTGGAGCTTGATCGCTGCTGCCTGCTAGAGTGGGTGAGTAGATAGATACTGTCTTCAGCCTCACCAGAGAGCAGGTGCCCTGAGTTTCCAACAGAATGCAGAGTTCTTAATCAAGAACCTAAGGGGTCTAACTGAGACATCCACAAAATATAGAAAGAGAAACAACCCTTTTGCTCAAGATGCACCTACAAATCAAAATTTTAAAACATATAAGGAAAAAGAAATCTAAGGAAATTAGCTAACAACATAAAAATCAAGATATCAATTCAGTCCTGAAAATTAGTTCACTATTCTTTCGCTGACACCTATTGTTCAAATGGACCTGTCTGAAAATGATTATGTAAGCATACTTTAGGACATTTAAAAGAAATAAAGTACTGGCATCCATAAAAAAGAACCAAAAGTCATGAGACCAAAAGGAAGAAATAACAACAAGAACAATAATACAATGACAATAATAAAAATAAACAGAATACATGGATTAATAGATTTCCCTCAAATAATTTCCTGTTTCAGTTCTGACACGTACAGAGCTTGGAAGTCATCACTCTTGTCCTTACAACAAGAAGCTGAACAAATTGAAAGTCAACAAAACAATTTTTCATGAACTAGAGAGGTGAATTCAGAGAGTCTCAGCAGAGATCTGATTATCTGGAGCAGAAGATGATATACGATGCGTGTGTGGTCAGTCGTGTCTGACTCTGCGATCCCATGGACTGTAGCCTGCCAGGCTTCTATGTTCATGGAATTTCCTTGGCAAGAATACTGGAATGGGTTGTCATTTCCTATTCCAGAGGATCATTTCCAACCCAGGGATTAAAGCTGTGTCTCTGCGTCTCTTGCATTTCGGGTGGATTCTTTACCACTGGGCCACTGGGAAAGCCCAAGCAGAAGATATTGGAGCCATACACCTGGTAGGAATATTCAAATAGTAATTCCAGTGAATTGCTGCAAACAGGTTATGGACTAGCATGAGACTGATAAACTTCTGGGGAATCTAGTCTCAGGAGGATCCACCACAATTTCATGAAATTTTCCTCCAGGAACCCTACCATATTCTTATAGTTATGATCTGAGAAATATCTCTTTGTTGCTTGAGCAGAAGGAAGGAAAGAGTAAGCCTAATGAAATATTCCCAGAGCATTCTCCCACAACAAATACCTGTTTTCCAGGGAAAAGAATGTGTCAGAGCCTTATCCCGGCTGGGGAAAGAAGAACATCTCTCCTCTTCCACCCCTTCTAGCCCTCTTGTTTCATCTAAGAGAAGAAAAAAAGCTGAAAAACAGTTGTGAAGGTCTCAGCTTGGGACACAGCCCAGTAAAATATAGTTTGATTAAATAAAATTATAGAACACTTTCTCTCTCCTTCGTTTTCCCACCATACCCAAGGGGATAATAACAGTGGATTACAGCTGATAGAACTATGAGACAAAAGCTATCTGAGAAGGACTGAGAAGTCTTCTGAGAAAGACTTCTTAGAGAAAACAAGAGAGAAAACAAAAATAAAGATACTAGAGTAATTTGAAACCTCTGAACTCTGTAACTACAAAAAACATTCAACAGAGCTCAACTTTTAACTGGATTAATATAAAACTTCATATCAAAGCCTTATTTACCTTAGTTGTTACTTCCAGATAGAGCATGCTTATGTTTCAGCAAAAATTTGCAAGACACAGTAAAATATATGAAAAATCAAAATCTAAAGAGACAATGCAATCATCAGAATTGATAGGCAAAGAGAGGAGATAAATTGAATCATATGAACTTATTTAAAACTAAAGAAGGCAGAAAAAGAGGAGGAAAAGAACAAAGAACAATGCAATAAATTAAAACGTCACAAACATGGTTGGTATTAATTCAACTATATCAATAATCACTAAATGTGACTGGTCTACATATACTAATTATAGAGATTATCAGAATGGATTAAAAAAAAAACAGAACTTAACTATATGTTGTCTATAAGAAATTCCAGGGGGGGAAATGCAATGAAAAGTTTAAAGGATGGAATAAACACCAGTTCGTTCACCATCAAAAAGGGTATTTAGAGGATAAAGAATGGCATCCAATGAAGAGATGTTTAAAAGATTAAAAGTGTAGTTGTAACACATGAAACCTTGATTGGGAGGTGCCAACAAATTTTGAATAGGAGCTAGAGGAAACATGGAGGCACGGTATTTAAAGAGGTGTAGGCTGAGAATTTCTCAGGACTGAATAAAAGGATATGGGTGATCAGAAACACCAAGGGCATAACAAGATAGATGAAAACAAATTTGCACCTGTATACACTGAAGAGAAACTGAACAACATACAAGTTCAGTTCAGTTTAGTTGCTCAGTTGTGTCGACTCTTTTCGACCCCATGAACTGCAGCACACCAGGCCTCCCTGCCCACCACCAGCTCCCAGAGTTTACCCAAACTCATGTCCATTGAGTAGGTGATGCCATCAAACCATCTAATCCTCTGTCGTCCCCTTTCCCTCTTGCTCTCAATCTTTCCCAGCATCAGGGTCTTTTCAAAAGAGTCAGCTCTTCACATCAGGTGGCCAAAAGCTTATGAGAAGAATTATCTGAAAGAGAAGATAGATAATTCTTCTCATTAGCATCAAAAGATGTCAGGAGGCAAGATGACAACAGCTTTAAAATTTTGAGGATTGTTGGAATCAATCAATCAATTCTCTAAGTTGGAATTAGGTTTACCTACAAGTAATAGAAAAAGATTGCTGGGAGAAATATCAATAACCTCAGAAATGCAGATGACACCACCCTTATGGCAGAAAGTGAAGAACTAAAGAGCCTCTTCATGAAAGTGAAAGAGGAGAGTGAAAAAGTTGGCTTAAAATTCAACATTCAGAAAACTAAGATCTTAGCATCTGGTCCCATCACTTCATGGCAAATAGATGGGGAAACAATGGAAACAGTGACAAAACTATTTTGAGGGGGCTCCAAAATCACTGCAGATGGTGACTGCAGCCGTGAAATGAAAAGACACTTGCTCCTTGGAAAAAAAGTTATGACCAACCTAGACAGCATATTTAAAAAAGCAGAGACATTACTTTGCCAACAAAGGTCCATCTAGTCAAGGCTATGGTTTTTCCAGCAGTCATGTATGGATGTGAGAGTTGGACTATAAAGAAAGCTGAGCACCAAAGAATTGATGCTTTTGAACTGTGGTGTTGAAGAAGACTCTTGAGAGTCCCTTGGACTGCAAGGAGGTCCAACCAGTCAATCCTAAAGAAAATCAGTCCTGAATATTCATTGGAAGGACGGATGTTGAAGCTGAAACTCCAATACTTTGGCTACCTCATGTGAAGAGCTGACTCATTGGAAAAGACTCTGATGATGAGAAAGATTGAAGTCAGATGGAGAAGGGGATGACAGAGAATGAGATGGTTGGATGGCATTACCGACTCGATGGGCATGAGTTTGAGCAAGCTCTAGGAATTGGTGATGGACAGGGAAGCCTGGCATGCTGGGGTCACAAAGATTCAGACACGACTGAGCAACTGAACTGAACTGAATAGAAAAAATTTATAAACAGCATCAACTTAAATGGAGTAGTTTAATTCCTCAGTTCAGTTAAGTTCAGTTTAATTACTAGTTACCTGAAAATTCAGAAGATAATATTCAAGACCATTATGATGGTTTTCTTTTCTGCTCCTTGAAGATCCAGGCTCCTTCCAACTTTCAGATCTTTCACCACCCAGAGTTGTCCTTTGTCTCAAAGCCCAAGAAGATATTTCAGTCATGAGATTCATGTTCCAAGAAGCTGGGTGGATTAAAGGATAAAAGGAAGAAAATGATACCCTTATGTTGTTTGCCAAAGAGGGTTCAGAGCAGACCTTACAACACTCTCATCTCCAGCCACTGGCTAGACCTTAGGGACATGGTAACACCTGGAGAGGATAGATAAGGTGGTCTTCATTTTGTTTCATCCAGTTAAAAATTCTATTTTTTTGGAAGAAGCCTGTGTAGACACTGGAGGACAAATAGCAATTCCTGCTTTACTGTGAATAATATCAATTTCAGAGTTTTTTTTAAAAGAAAGATATTTTAATTCCAAGAATCATGACTGTAGCATTATTTAAAACAGCCAAATCTAATAAAAAGGTCACTGAGATCTGGTAAGATTTGGAAAACTATGAATAACTGAGTGTCTATGATACCATGGTTCTTGCTGGGCATTCATGGATGAATTATAGGGGATTTGTTAACCTTCCAAAATTATATGTGGATTTGGAGGCATTTGTGCAGATTCCTGGGGGAGATGCTTCAGAGCTTCTGATAGGTTCTCAGAGGTGTCTATGATCCCACATCCCAGAGAAGTTAAAATTAACTTTTAAAAATGAATTCAGGTTAATCTCCAAAGAAGACATGCAGATGGCTAACAAACACATGAAAGGATGCTCAACATCACTCATTATTAGAGAAATATAACTCAAAGCTACAATGGTGTATCACCTCACACCAGTCAGAATGGCCATCATTAAAAAGTCTACAAACAATAAATGCTGGAGAGAGTGTGGAGAAAAGGGAACGCTCTTGCACTGTTGGTGGGAATGTAAATTGATACAGCCACTATGGAAGGTGGTATGGAGATTCCTTAAAAAACTAGGAATAAAACAACCATATGACCCAGCAATCCCACTCCCAGGCATATACCCTGAGGAAACCAAAACTGAAAAAACACATGTGTCCCATTGTTCATTGCAGCACTATTTACAATAGCTAGAACATAGAAGCAACCTAGATGTCCATCAACAGATGAATGGATAAAGAAGGTGTGGTACATATACACAATGGATTATTACTCAACCATAAGAAGGAATGCCTTTGAGTCAATTCTAATGAGTTGGATGAACCTAGAATCTATTATACAGAGTGAAGTAAGTCAGAAAGAGAAAGAGAAATATCATATTCTAATGCATATATACAGAATCTAGAAAAATGGTACTGAAGAATTTACTTACAGGGTAGTAATGGAGAAACAGACATAAAGAATAGACTTGTGAACATGAGGAGAGGGGAAGAGCATGTGAGATGTATGGAAAGATTAACATGAAAACTCACATTACCATATGTAAAATAGATAGCCAATGGGAATTTGCTATATGACTCAGCAAACTCAAACAGGGGTTCTGTATCAACCTAGAGGGCTGGAGTGGGGAGGGAGATAGGAGGGAAGTTCAAAAGGGAGATGATACATGTATTCCTATGGCAGATTCATGTTGAGGTTGATAGCAAACAACAAAATTCTGTAAAGCAATTCAGTTCAGTTCAGTTCAGTCACTCAGTCGTGTCCAACTCTTTGCGACCCCATGAATTGCAGCACGCCAGGCTTCCCTGTCCATTACCAACTCCCGGAGTCTGCCCAAACCCATGTCCATTGAGTCGGTGATGCCATCCAGCCATCTCATCCTCTATCATCCCCTTCTCCTCCTGCCCCCAATCCTTCCCAGCATTAGGGCCTTTTCCAATGAGTCAACTCTTCACATGAGGTGGGAAAAGTATTGGAGTTGACTGATCTCCTTTAGGATGGACTTGTTGGATCTCCTGCAGTCCAAGGGACTCTCTAGAGTCTTCTCCAACACCACAGTTCAAAAGCATCAACTCTTCGGCGCTCAGTTTTCTTCACTGTCCAGCTCTCACATCCATACATGACTACTGGATAAACCATAGCCTTGACTATTATCCTTCAATAAAAAATAAATAAATTTTAAAAATTGAGTTTAGGTTAAATCTTATGAATTCTACTTAAATATTTACACACTGTTGAAGATTAAGAGAAAATTAGTCTAACCAAGTCCTGTAATATAATGCATATAATTAAATGGTGCAGCAGGTATTTATAAATAGGGAAGTTTGCTCTCTAGGCTTTTGGATTGCACCACTCACCTAGTATGTAAACTTCTCTGTTAGTAGTTATTGTTTCATATCTTGCTCACTAAGTAAATCACTAAGTAAATCTCCTTTAAGATAGGACTTTATTCTTTATCTTTGCATGATGCAAAGGGCAACTCCTTGCCAATAGTAAGTATCCTGCTGATTGCCAGATACTCGTTTAGTCATTCCCTATAAACTATCTGTCTGGCTTGGCCCTATCCATTTACTGCTCCCTAGAGGAGATTCCATTGATAAAAACCTATTATTCTTCTTTCATTTTTAAACTTCTTTTTCTGCTTCCTAATCTTTCTCTGAAATTAGGTTGCACAGATATGGTACCCTACTCTTTGTAGACAGGATAACGAGCTTGAACTTTAGATATGTTAATTCCCAAGTGTTGATAACAAGCCTGCAGCACAGGTTGATAGAAAACCAAATATCTTAGTTTGCTGTCCTGGCTTTATCCATTTAACAACACATTTTTTGCAGGGGATGAAGGACAAGACTTATCATTGTCATTCCAATATCAAACAGGATTCCCCAAGCCATCTACTATTGTGTTCTAGCTTGAGAAAGAAGAAGTGAATTTTATCAATAATATACAACTAGAGAACTTTAGACTTTCAAGGGCTCAACAAGAATCCTTACAGCAATCACTTAGACACTACATCAGCTCTATTTGGGGAAAATAAGGCAATAATAATAATATTTGCTAACATTAATTGAACCATTTTAATTATTTTTTCTTCTAAAGAGCACCTACTATGTGTCAGGCCTGAGCTAAATATTTTATTAATACATAAACCTAAGTTGATCCCTGGGTCAGGAAAATCCCTTGGAGAAGGAAATGGCAACCCACTCCTGTTTTCTTGCCTGGGAATCCCATGAACAAAGGAGCCTGGCAAGCTACAGTCCACTGAGTTGCAAAGAGTCGGACACAATTTAGCAACTAAAGCACCAACCACCATCAACCCTTCATGTGGCCTGAGGACATTTATTGGTGATATTTTTCTTCCCATTTCATAGATAAGGAAACCAAAGCACAGTACAGTAAGTTCCCTTCATACAGACGAGTTCCATTCTGAGAGTGCATTCATGAGTCGAATTTGTTTGTAAAGTCCAACAGAGTTAGCCTAGGTACTCAACTAACACATTTGGCTATATAATACTGTGTTGTAATAGGTTTATAATACTTTTCAACCCTTGAATATTCATTGGAAGGACTGATGTTGAAGCTGAAGCTCCTATAATTTGGCCACCTGATGTGAAGAGCCAACTCATTGAAAAGCCCCTGATGCTGGGAAAGACTGAGGACAGGAGAAGGGGGCAACAGAGGATGAGATGGTTGGATGTCATCACTGACTTAATGGACATGAGTTTGAGCTAACTCTGGGAGATAGTGAAGGACAGGGAAGCCCAGCAGCTGCAGTTCATGGGGTCGCAAAGAGTCAGACATGACTTAGTGACTGAACAACCACAACTTTTCTCATAAATAATATGTTTTAAAAAACATAAAAAATGAAGAAAATATTTTTGATCTTATAGTACCTTGAAAAGTACAGTAGTATAATACAACAGCTGACATACAAGGGCACGCTCATATCTTTGAAGGTTTGCAACTTGTAGGTTCATACGTAGGAGACTCATGTAAAGTAACTTGTCCAATGTCACACAACTAATAAGTAAAGGAGACAGATTTCAAACTAGGCTCCAGACTCTAGACTCCCAATCATTGTTTCTCAAGGAACTCAGGACAGGCACCAAAAATCCAAGTCCTTAAGTTTTTACATTTTCAGTATGGTATAGTGGTTAAAAGCACACACTTTAGAGTCAGGTAAAGCTGTGTTTTAATTTCATGTCCATTAATACTAACTTGGGTAAATTATTTAAGCCTAATTCACTGAATCATTTAAGCCCTCTAAGCTCTCTCTCATCAACATCATCTCCATCCTAGTATCTGTCTCGTAAGATTGCTGTGTAGATTAAGTGTAAATTGCTTTACACAGTGCCTGGGACAAATCACCTACTGAAGACACACATGCATAAACAGACACAGGGATGTAGATGGGAGACTTGAGACTCCATTCAAATTATTCAGTTCCTGTTCAATCACATTTTGCCATTAAAGAAAATATGGCTAGAGAGAGTTGTTGAATCAAAAGACCTAAGTAATGAAGGGAAGCAGGGAGCAGGAAAAAATTGGATTCTAGAATCCAATTTTGCACAGGGGACTTCCATTTAATATACTCACAAGGTCTGAGAACAGGCTGAGAATCAGCCTTCCAAATGCAGCCACTGGAAATGTTCAGGTCTTATTCTGAGATGGCTTAGTGCAGGGAGAGGAAAATGACCCACACAGGTGAAGTCCTGCTCCAAATGAAGGAGAAGAAGAGGGAATATGTGAACTGCATGTGGTGTAACAAACAAGGAGGGAAGAAGACTGTTCAGCAATCATGACTATTGTCTAGTTCATTAGGAAGACAAACTCAGCCTCAGACAAGGGGTGGAAAATTAAATGAAACGTTGCATGTTAGGTCTTTTAAGTGTCACATTAAACACTTGAGACAAAGACTCAGATGTGAAGCTTACATGTGGAATCTAGAAAATACAACAAACTAGTGAATAACAAAAAAGAAGCAGGTTCACAGATATATAGAACAAACTAATAATTACCATTGGGGGAGATGGGGTGCAATTCAGGGTCGGGACATTGAGAGGTACAAATTATTGAGTGTATGGTAGGCTACAAGGATATACTGTACAATACAGGAAATATAGCCAATATTTTACAATAACTGTAAATGGAGTGTAACCTTTAAAAATTATATACTAAAAACACTACAGCTGATGAAAGCATCTATAGTAAAAAAATAAAATGAAAAGAAAAAGCCTCATGTGTTAAAGTAAATGTATTGATTTTAAGATGCATAATAATTGAAGGGGAGTATTCAAAATAAGGTGCCTCATAATTTCAAAGATGTTTTAGAAAGTGTTAAAAATTTACAAAAACTTACAGAAGACAACAAATGCAAAACCACCTCAGAGGTCTTTTTTCACAGTTTCAGGAAAGAAAATAAGGCTGGTAGTGGAAAATTACATTAGATGTTTTTAAATCGCCATTCCAGCTTCTTCCCTGGAGCCTAGAAACATTCCTACATTCATCCACTAGGTTTGGATTGTTACAGGATCACTGCAAAACAGTGAGGAATAATTAATATGGCAGAAACCCATCAAGTTGTCTCTGTAAGGTCAAATGCATGATGTGTAGAATACAATTAGGAGGTTAAAATGGCCTGTCAACTTTTACAATATTAGCTGTTTGTAGGGGTCAATACCTTTCAAGGATATGGGCCCAAGAGTGAAATTTCTAAGGAGCTGGTAAAATTGTTGCAACTTTTGCATTGGCTTTAACCAATCTAAGGCAATACATTTTTAAATCCCTTAAAAATATTAAAAACACATAACAATTTAAAACCATCAGGTACATTCTGGAGTCAGTAGTAAGTGAAACAAACAAATATATTCACTAAATTGAAATCTTTAGTTCCATTCTGGTTGAATTAAAGTGTAACAAACAATTTTCTGACCTCTGCTCCCAAGTCATACCAGACCTTTGGAAAAACCATCTCTTTCACCATAAAACAATTTGTGAGATAAGAGAAAAGCGTGGAAGAGAGGGAGCATCTAAGACTTTGTTATGATATCCTGAATATTGATAAACTTTTTAACTAAATTAACAAGTGTATGATAATTATCAATCAGAATTTTTAAAAGAGAAAATTCTTTAAGGTGCATACATGGATATCTGTGTGTCAGGATATAGGTTCATGAAGAATTTGGGGACATAGCTAAAAGGAGAGAGCTAACTTAAGTATATGCTTGTTTTTGGAGAGGGGTTGCTAGAAAGAGGAAGAAAGATGAAGAGCCTCTTGTCACACTGTATTCTCATGGCTAAAGGGGCCCAGTTACCAACATGACCACTTCCATCCCTTATGAAGGCCAAATGGTTCTAGTTATGAACAGATGGGCAGATGTGTGTTTATATATATGAATATGTCTCTAGACATATATCTTCCATTAAAATATTTATTGAACACCAATTATGTGCTAGGTTCTTTTTCAGGAATTTTTAATACATGATCTCATTTAATTCATAAAACAACCCTAGAAGAAAGAGGTATCCCCATTTCACTGAGCAAAAACTCAGGCTTCTCTAGGTTATGAAACTTGCTCTAAACAATCCAGCTAATAACTGTACTCTGAAGCCTTTGCTTGTAACACCACATTATGCTGTTTATCCACACACCAATGGCCTCCCTCTTTGATAAAAGAGGCTCCAACCAATGATTGGGAGCTAGGTTCACTAGGTTCATTAGGACAATCCTGAATGTCCTAATTGACTTTGGGGGACTTCCCTGCCCAGCCAGCGGTTAAGACTCTCTGCTTCCAATACAGGGGGTGTGGGTTCCATCCCTGACAGGGGAACTGAGATTCCCACATGCCATGCAGCATGACAGAAACAAGAAAGAAAATCACAAAGTGACTTTTGTGACTTTAGAAAATCACTAAAGTGCCCTGGGGCTTCCTTGGTGGCTCAGCGATAAAGAATCCGCCTGCCAGTGCAGAAGACGTGGGTTCAGTGCCTGGGTCTGGAAGATCCCCTGGAGAAGGAAATGGCTACCCACTCCAGTGTTCTTGCCTGGAAAAATCCTATGGACAGAGAAACCTGGCCAGTTACAGCCCATGGGGTCGCAAAGTGTCGGACACAACCGAGCAACTAAAACAACAACAAAGTACTCCGGATGCCTCTCCAGATTTCCTCATCGCCCCTCCTTCTGGTTGGTCTTCTGCCTAAACTGCTAAAGGAAACCAGACGAAGCAATGTAGGACATAACAAAGCCAGGCTCTATTAACTACATTAAAACATGTGCCTCTCAGTGCTTTGGGTACCTCCAAGAGATTTCATGCCAATAATTTCCACTCCCAATGACCCCCTTTCTTAAACCCACGTCCCTGTTTAATTGTGACCATCATCATGGTGGGAGCGGATTTCCACTGGCTCTCCTTTGCCAGGTATCAGAGGTCCCATTTCAAGGTTCATATTCCTAAGACTCTTCAGTGTACCCAGTTCTGACTCAGAAAACACAATGAGGAATTTACAACACTGATTTTTGCCATTGGCATAAAATTAGCCACCTAATTCCACGTATGCAGAGGACTTTTTTCCTAATTACTTCTTTATTAAACTACTCATGTCACAGCAGGAGGGCACGCTGATGTTATTGTACCTCAGAAACTTAATGAGATGGTGAGCGTGTCTTTCCTCTGCCCTCCTCCCTACACAGGCCTGGCAGGTTCTCCCCCATGGACCTCATCTGTAGGCTGCCTTGTCCTCGGGTACGGTTTGGACAATGGGCAGGAGAGCTGCAGCTGGAGTAACTAGTGTCCCGTCTCCCTGTGTGTGTGGGTTCACTGTGGTTTTCTGTGCCCCTCAAAGAAGCCACAGCTCCTGTCACATGGCCCTTCCCAAAAAGCTCTCTCTGATTCCCGTAAACCGTTCTCTTTATATCCAGGGGTGATGGTTCCCTGTGTGTGCTAGCCTTGGGATACTGCACCATCTCTTGTATTGTCTCCCTAAAGTCTGTCTTCGTCTCTTTTTTTCATCTTTAAAAAGTCTTTTATTTATATTTGCATTAAAAATTTGATAACACCATTACAAGTTTAGCAAAGAAAGAAAAATACTCATAACCTAAACACAACTCATAATTTTTGTTAACTCCCTGTTAATAGTCAACATTTTTAACAGTCATAAACATGACATATGAATAATTTTATATCCTGCTTCTTCACTTAACCTGCCATTGTTCACATTTTCCCATATATTTTGAAAGTTTATGACTTTCTAAATTGCAGTATTGTTGATTTATGATATTATATTATTTTCAGGTGTAGCACATGGTAATTCAAAATTTTTATAGATTATACTCCATTTGCAGTTACTATAAAATATTGGCTATATTCCCTGTGCTGTCCAATATATCCTTGTAGCTTATTTTATACATAGTAGTTTGTACCTCTTAACCCCCGATTCCTAGCTTACCCTGCCCCCACTTCTATAAAATGCTCCCTTTATTAAACTCCCCTAAATACCCATTTGGCATGAACACTCTCTTCCTATTTCCTGTACTTTGAAAAATACAGATGGCATTCACATGACTTGAGATTTTCTGTGTGTGTGATGATTGCCTGTTTCATCAAGCAACAACGTTAGAGGCTGAATCTAGCTGTGTGCTGTACTGCTGTGATTTCACTACAGCCAAGCTTTCCCTTGTGTGGGAAGAAAACACTAAGGTAAGTGCATCATCAGGGTGTCATGCAGACGAAATGATGCCTAAATGTCTTCTGACAGAAGTCAATCTAGGAATCAGACTGGCCCACAAAGGCCACCTGAGTCCTCAGTAAAACTGTTTAAAAGCCAAAATGAGGAGGGGAGGGATAAAATAGGAGTTTGGGACTAACATATACACACTACTATATGTGGGCTTTCCCGGTGGCTCAGAAGTAAAGAATCTGCCCCCAATGCAGGAGTCACACAAGATGGGGATTTGATCCCTGAGTCAGGAAGATCCCCTGGAGGAGGACATGGCAACCCACTCCAGTATTCTTGTCGGGAGAATCCCATGGACAGAGGAGCCTGGCGGGCTACAGTCCACAGGATCGCAAAGAGTCGGACATGACTGAAGCAACTTAGCACACATATATGCCCTACTATATGTAAAGTAGATAATCAACAAGAACTTACTGTATAGCACAGAGAATCGACTCAATATTCTGTTATAACCTATATGGAAAAGAATCTGAAAGGGAATGGATATATGTATAGCATAACTGAACCACTTTGCTGTACAACAGAAATTAACAACATTATAAATCAACTCTACCCCAATATAAAATAAAAGTTAAATTTTAAAAAAGGTCAAAATGAAACAAAAATAGAGACTTGACATGAAGAAATAAAGATGATCGTCCCATCAAGTTTCTTAGAGGAAACCAGAAATTTCTCCTGGAGATCATCCAGACTTTCTGGCTTTCCAAGTTGTGTTCTCGACCCCTTGTGTACCCTACAGTTGAGAGCACATCCTAATATTTATTGTTAATATGCCCGAGGATGAGATTTCAAAACCTTCAGTTCAGGTTGGGAGGCCAATCAAACCGGGTCTCTGCCTTTGAAGAGGAGAGCCACTGCTGCTTTGGGCAGAACCCAGGCCCAGAGTGGGATTTTCTCTGCTCAGTGTTGCAGACCAATAAGGTCTTCTGCCCTTTCCTGAGACCCCATGAAGGAATGTCATGGAAAGAAGTAAAGCCACAGCTTTGGTTTTGTTGATTTTACTTACTTATTGGTTTATTATTAAAACTTGCTTTATTTTTTCCTGTTGAATCACGTGCCATCTCCCAATTACAGTTAGAGTATCATGCTTTACAAATATCAGCACAGTTAGCATCACCTCATCAATAACTGAAATAATCAATCAAACTGTTAATAGGTCTCAGTGGTTATGTCCACATCTAGATTGTTAGGGATCATGGTCTGGAACTCATTTGTTTGCTTTAGCTTTTAGCTTTCTTGGTTTTATCTCCAAATACAGAAGAGGTGAAAAGTTCTTGCTGTTGCGACAAAGAATTTAGCAGCAAACAGACTCCAGTTTGGGGGAATAATTATAAGTGAGTGTTTTGACCAAATAAACCCTGCAGTCATCAAAACAGAAGATTGGACTGTGCTGAATTTTTCTGCAGGTCTGGCCATGTCAGCCAGTCCAGCACACACCTACCCTCTCTCACTAATTGGAACCCAGGAAAATACTCTTCCAGGACCTGCCGGGGGTTGTACATCAGCCTCAATTTCTCATGAACCAGGAGCTCCAGTTTATCAAAGACCTGGTGGCAGGTGTCCTGCGGTCCCCAGATGCTGGCATTGACATCTCCACAGATGAGTGACTGTGGGCTACCAGGTGGGAGAGTGGCCGTGTGCTCGTCCCTGGCTGGCCATGGAGAGCAGCTTGTCATTTCCCGCTGCCTTGCACCCTCCTCTCCTCCAGGGAGCCCTTCCTGTAGCTCAGCCTGCTTCCCTGTGAACCTGGTGGCCCGCCCCAGTGATTGTTTATTTTTTTCCATGAAGAGGAAGAAGGCTATAAAGTAGGAGAAGTTGGCCTGACAGTCAAGGAACCTGAGCTTCTGTCTTGTACTTGACTTTTGGCAAGCCACTTGGCAACTGTATGCCTCTGTTTCCATCTGTAGAATGAGATGGCTGAATGGTCCTACTGTGTGCCAGCACAAAAGAGGTGGTGAGAATTGAAAATGGGCACCCACTGCTGCAGAGGCTTGACTCAGGCAGGCTGCCTGGGTTTGGCTCCTGGTCTCAGGGAGTCGGTGCTGGCATCAATGTTCTAATCTGAAAATTGGGTACCATATGGCACCTTTCTCAGAGCTGTTGTGAGGATGAAGTGAGTGCACAATACAATAAGAGCAAGGCCTGAAACGTGGAAAATGCCAAGTGCTAGCTGATAGTACTAAAGGCAAGTGGGTGTGTGAGGTGAGGGGGACCCCTCTCATGACTTATGTTTCCATCAGGTGTGAGAACTGTGGAAACCCAGCCTTACTCTGAAGGGTGACTCTCATCTTAGCCTCACACTGAGTTGCTTATGGGGCCTGTGGAACATCATCTCTGTCACAGGACAGTTTTGGGAGGAGACCATACTCTACTGTTTTTTTTTTTTTTGGTCTGTCTCAAATGGACACTTTGCAATACATGATAATACCACCAGCATCTGTTTCTGAACATTTCTACTTATAAGAACCAAAAAAATACTCCCAAGAAGAAAATACTTTTCTCTCTATTGGACTAGAGTCTTTCTGAAACAGCTTTCTACCAGGAGATTAATTATAGAAGCCACGGTATTTCCTGAAAATGGTAAAATATTTGAAAGGAGTCCTAAGACACTGCTTGATAAATGGCTTGACTCTTTATTGCCTAACAATCCAAAAGAAAAATGCATGTTTGAAACAGAACAGGATGTAATGGAAATCTAAGTAGATGGACTGTAAAATGGATTTTATTAACTATTTACAGTGGCTATGTAAATTGTTTTCATCTCTGCTTGAGAAAGTTCCCATCAGGGTTTCTGGGCCTTCCTTGGTACTTCTCTGGTTTGTGGTGTAAAGACGAGTGGCTCCAAATGTGAGTGTTGTCAGCGAGATCTCCAGATAAGCCTCACTAGGTTACTGAAAACCTTGCTTTAGAGAGGGACTGTGTCCTTCAGAGAGCGTCTTCCATTAAAGACAGGAAAAAACTAAGGAGAAACAGTGCCTTTGCATCCTGATTGTCTCCTGTCACCATTGTTCCTGGCAATTTGTCTCTATTGTAATAGACCCAGATGGCGCAGTTCAGTGGTGAGGTCATCTCTTAAAACATAATATGTAATTGACTCTACAACTTGCTTATCTAAACATGACCTTTCTATGGTCCCAGTTGTGAAAAGTCCACCCATATGTTTGGAAAGGGTTTCAATTTACTTTTTTAAAACGTTAATTTGCTCTTGTCTCAAAATATAGTCACTTTTCCATTCTTTGTGGGATCTGTCAAGTAGTTTGTGAATTACTGAGACCCCTGGCTTCTCTGCTCTTGGCCTGCCTTCTGATGCAGTCACTGAACATTGGGAGGGCCTTGGGGCCCTGTGGCGCTGTGCTGCCAGCATACTAGTGACTTACAAAATGAGGGCATTCCCAAACCATCTTTCCTATAAAAAAAAAAAAATTGAAAATTTATATTTCTAAAGAAGTACTAGGACTGTCATCACAGTAGGAAAAATATCAGAATGTTGTTTCACTTCTTTACACTTAATTATGGTTTAGTATTATTTTTATTTTTAATTATATACAGGGGTAGTGGCACCATAGTCTTCTTAGTGCCTATGCCTTCTAAAGTCTTACTCAATCCTGATAGGGATTGAGTAAAGATAGGACTCCAGGCTGAGATGTTCATGAAAGGGCCTCGCATGTACTACTGCTGCTTCTGTGTTGTAGGAGCCATGAGATGGGACCATGAGTCCTGCCTTTCTGTTCTCAGGTCCCAGAATGATACTAGGCATAACATTAAGTGCACAGTGAAGACCTTTATCATTATCCTCACTGTCTCTGATATTAACAGTTCCACTGAGGGTTGCTATTAAGGCAGCTCAGTTTCAGTGACGAAGCTGATGAATGCTCACTTGCTGGACACAACTCCGTCCCTACAACTGGTGGAGGAGAGAAATGGGTTTCAAAAAGTTCGCTTATTCTGGGCACTGTGCTGGTTGCTTTCTTTCATTCTTTTTTAACATTTTTTAAGAATTGAAGTATTTACAGGACTGCAAAGTAGGACTTTGTTATTTATCTATTCTGTATATTGAGTTGACCAGAATGTTCATTTCAGTTTGTCTGTATGATCTTATGAAAAATATGAACCAACTAGGGCTTCCCTGGTAGCTCAGATGGTAGAGAATCTGCCTGCAATACAGAAGACCAGCGTTCGATCCCTGGGTCGGGAAGGTCTCCTGGAGAAGGAAATGGCAAACCACTCCAGTATTCTTGCCTGGAGAATTCCATGGACAGAGGAGCCTGACGGGCTACAGTCCATGGGGTTGCAAAGAGTTGGACACGACTAAGTGACTAGCACACACAATATAAAATAGTTTGCATCTGTCCAACCCTAAACTTCCAGCCTGTATTAACTCTTTTTTTAATTCTCATATCAAACTCTGAAGTTGATATTAGCTCCATTTTACACACAAAAAACTTGAAGCTCAAAGGTTGTAGAAGCTCAAAGCCCTTCTACAGAAATGAAAGAGTGGAGCATTAGATCAAGATCTATCTGACCCCAAAACTCACACTCCTTTCATTACACGTGATGCCAGATCACCTAGAGTTCAACAGGTTGATCGCTGGGGTACAAAAACTAAGATAGATGCACTGGAAGTAGCTCAGCAAATCACTATCTAACAAGTTGTGCTCAGCATTAGAAATTAAAATTAAGGACCTATGCTTAAGACTGCAGGTAGGACTGGAGGTAGAGGAAATTCCCTGCACATTTTAGGTCTCTAGGGAACAATTCCTGGGTCTGAATAAATCTTAGAAAACTCTTGGGAACAAATCCTTTTCTTAGACATTTGAGAAGAGCTGGATTTGGGATGGAGCCAAACATGAAGTTAAATGCTGTTGGGTAGGCCTTTGATTTTGTCCCTTTTCTGAGCTGTGAAGGTGGGTGTGAGTGAAGAAACTGTCAGCATCTAAGGAATGGTGCTGTGATCCTGGCAAAGGAAAGAAGGAAAACACTTCCATCCTCTTTTCTTCAACCTCAAACACTGATTCAGTTCAAGACTATTTTCAGGAAATCCTGGAATTTCCACAATTAATCAACCTGTGGCAACAGCAGGGAAGCTGGAAAGCAAACTCAGAAGGTCATGGGCAGAGAAGGGTCTGGGCGGTAAAGCAATCTCGCCTTTCTGCCTGCGGGATATCTACACAGACGTCCCAACTTTGGATGGTTCAACTTCACAGTTTTTCAAGTTTGCAATGGCTTGAAAGTGATACCCATTCAGTAGAAACTGAACTTCAGAATTTTGATTTTTCCTCTTTCTCCCTAGCAAGTGATATATGGTAGGACACTCCCTTGTGATGCTGGGCAATGGCAGCCACTGCAGCTCCCAGTCAGCTCTGCAGTCATGAGAGCAAAGAACTGGTATTTTTTCAACTGTTCTCAACATGAATGCTCATTCAGTTTTTCGCTTTCAGCACACTAATCAATAAATTACATGAAATATTCAACACAATTATAATTACAAAATAGGCTTTGTGTTAGACAATTTTGCTCAACCACAGAAACACTTAAGGTGGACTAGATTCAGTTACAATGTTCTATAGGTTAGGTGTATTAAATGCATTTTGACTTACAATATTTTCAACTTATGATGGGTTTATTGAGATGTAACCCCATCATACATCAAGGAAGATCCATGTTTCTCGGTAACATGAGACTAACCAACTCTTCTTCCTAACAACAGAAAGGAAAGAGCCTGAACTAGAAGGGGAAAGGTATTAAGCTGCATACGAAGAATTTTTTTTAAATAGAGGGGAGAGGCATGTTATTCTACAGATTCTTCTGAAACAGGAGTCAAAATTTACCTGCTTGATTGGTGTAGAGCAGAGTAAGGTGCAAGTGGGTGGACAGGCAGTTTTCAAAGTTTTTCCAGCCCCAAATTTCTGTAACTGTATGATTCCTTTGGATAATTTCCCATTCCATCTTTTTCTTTTTTAGCCTAGCTTTTCATTGACTTCATTTATGATACAAAAAAGAAAGTTATTCCCCAATTTCATAAGGCCAAGTCCAGGTCATATAGAATAATGAAATGGGAAATCTCACAGACTCCAACATTAGACAATGAAAGAAGAAATTCACAGTCCTCCGGTCATGAAATGAAATGAGAAAATGCATTTCACTTCCTCCATGGCACATGTGCTTTTGAAGAGCAAGGAGAGCTAGGAGGATGGGTTATCATAGGTAATGCTTCTATATCTGGTTTACTTGTCAAACTAGATCTTTGTTTTTATGATATTTAGATACACAGTGAATTGTAAAATATAACATCAAAGTTAAGAGTGTGAATTGAGTGTTAGGTGTGATAAGTCATGAAAAGGAGATGGTTTATGGGTGTACTGACAAAACATTGAAGAACTCAGGCATAAAGTAATAATGAGTTGTGTCAACTAAGAGACATAAAGAAGGAAGGAGAATGAGATTTGAAAAATAATAGAGAGTCCGTGTGGCAGAGAGCTAATTATCTTGACATCTAATCTTCCAGGAGACTAACAGTTAGTTCACTTGCTAAAAGTCATCTAGGAATGAGTTACAGAGATATTTTTAAACATGCCATTTTCATAATCCAGCCATGCCTGCCTCTGATCGTCAAACCCTTAAGGGCCAACTGTTCGAGCAAAATATGAAATGCTCTCTTCAGCTCTGTGTCTTAGACTCTGGGAGGTTATTAGCAATAATAAGCCCTTTATTACCATTCAGATGAGTTCCTGAAACTGGCTACTACTGCTTTGAAAGATGGCAGCACCTCTAAGTAAATCGTGGAATACTTTGTGTTGCTATTTTTGTCTGATTAGATTGAATGGTTTTAGAAAGGGGTCTGGGCAGAGGGGCTGAGGAATATTGGAGGAATAAGAATAAAGAGCAAGACCTAGGCAGGATTCTAGTTCCAGAACTCCCTCTGATGGACTTCATCTTGGTCATTTAGAAAAATTAATAGTTACATTATTTTAGGCACTTTACATGAATTAGCTCATTTTTCTCTGCCACAACCCTATGAAATAGGTTCTATCATTATTCGTCCTGTTTTACAGGTAAGGAAACTGGGGATCAGAGGGATCCCTAAGTAATTTGCCGAAGGTCACAGAGTGTATAAACCACAGAGATCAAATTAGTACCCAGCTTTTCCTCCCCATAGAGTCCATGCTCTCAACTTGTTATTTGACATCTCTGAGCTTGTCAGCAATTACCACGTGTAGACAATGAACCAGACACTGTGCTGGACCCTGAGCCATGATCAAACATCAAAGGACTTCATGGGTTTTGGACATGACACATTTACGGTCTTTGGTTTCAGTCATTCACTGCGCTGTGCTCAGTCATGTCTTTGCAACCCCCTGGACTGTAGCCCACCAGGCTCCTCTGTCCATGAAATTCTCCAAGCAAGAATACTGAAATGGGTAGCCCTTCCCTTCTTCAGCAAATTTTCCTGATCCAGGGATTGAACCTAGGTCTCCTGCATTGCAGGCAGATTTTTTACCATCTGAGCCACCAGGGAAGCCCAACCAAGGGTATAGTGGGAATCAAAAAGCCACGACCCCTCTCCTTATGACACTTACCATCCAGAAGCAAAGGGAGACATTAAGCAAAGCATTTAAAATTTCTAAAAATTTCACGTGTGCAAAAAGCCCTGTAGAATAAAGGGGTATTAATTTCCTCAATAGAATGAGAAAACCAAATTGTATAATCTCCCTTTAGACTTGATTGTTGCTTTCTTTGCAGGAATTTACATCCCCCAATAGATCAGAAGCCAACAGTACAAATCAATAGACCTACAAAAATGCTGTTCAGGCCATAAAGTTTCTATAAAAATAATCTATAAAAGCCCCATGTTCTCCAATTACAACCTTCTTCCTTCTTTCTTAGGACTTTTCTGAGTATCCTACTAGGTTTGTTCTAATCTATAACACTTATAGAGTGCTGCAGAGTTGACCAACACATCCCCAAATGTCATCTAGTTGGGTCTTCCCAACAGTCTTGACAGGTGGCTGCCTGTCCTTCCATTTTGTAAGTAATAATAATACTTATTAGGCACTCTGTTATGCGGACTCCCCTTGTGGCTCAGACGGTAAAGCATCTGCCTACAATGCGGGAGACCTGAATTTGATCCCTGGGTCAGGAAGATCCTCCGGAGAAGGAAATGGCAACCTACTCCAGTACTTTTGCCTGGAAAATCCCATGGATGGGGGAGTGTGGTAAGCTACAGTCCATGGGGTGGGGAGAGTAGGACACGACTGAGCGACTTCACTTTCACTTTTCTCTCACTCTGTTATGTGCCAGACTTAAGCTCAGCACTTCACACACTTTACTCAATTCTTCATAACCGCTCCATGAAGTAAATATCAAGATACACATTAAGGAAATCAAGGCTTCAAGAAATATTTTATCTGAAGTTCAGCCACTGGGAGGTTGAGGAGCTGGCACTGTCTGCGTCATAGCCTGAGCTCACGGGAACTTGATGGGAGGTATGACTAGCCCAAGGCCATGCAGGGGTGACGTTAGGACTTGAACTTGAGCGTTTAGTTCTTTCCTGCATAACCCGGAAACCTCCTATACCTAGGTCTGCTTCTCGTGCTTGGGCACATAGGCTAGTGGAAAGATAATTTGAAAGTAACTCAAGTGTAGATAAATTGAGGAATATGTTCCACTTCATATTAAAGTGACATGGCTATTATCAACCTGTTTTGTTTCTGGGAACAAAGAAGGTTTTCATTTATAAGGCAGAATCATTAACAGAAATATTTCCCATATATGACTGGAGTTGATCCCTGCTATAGCTTTATTCTGCTTTTGACATGTTTATTATTGTGATAGTAAAAGTTAAGAAATGCAGAAGCCTTGAATGCAGACAGGCCAAAATTAACTTCTAATATAGTCAGCTGAAAGAAACTGACCTCTGAGCCACTATAATCGTCAAATGTAGATATTGCCCAAGAAAGTAAACTTTAAAAGATTTAATGTCGCTGCATTGTTTACAATAGCCAGGACATGGAAGCAACCTAGATGCCCATCAACTGACGAATGGATAAGAAAGCTGTGGTACATATACACAATGGAATATTACTCAGCATTAAAAAAAAATTCATTTGAATCAATCAGTTCTACTCAGATGGACCGAACTGGAGCCCATTATCCAGAGTGAAGTAAGCCAGAAGCAAAAGCAACAATACAGTATATTAACACATATATATGGAATTTAGAAAGACAGTAACGAGAACCCAACATGCGAGACAGCAAAAGGAAGGCAGATGTATAGAATAGACTCGTGGACTCTGTGGATGAGGGAAAGGGTGGGATGATATGGGAGAATGGCATCGAAATATGTTAATTATCATATTTCCAATCAATCGCCAGCCCAGGATAGATTCTCGGGGCTGGTGCATTGAGATTTCCCGGGGGGGAGGGAGGAGGGAGGGAGGAGGGAGGGGGGAGGGAGGGGGAGCATATGTAAACCCATGGTGATATCATGGAAAAATAAATAAATAAATAAATTTCTGTTTAAAAAAAAAAAGATTTAATGTCCTTATACGTCTCATTACATTTTTTTCTGTGACCCAGTCTTGTTCCTCTGAAGTTCTTATGTGTACAGAAGAGTACTCTTTAGAGTCTTTTGGTTAAATACTTTTGATAGATGAATAATACTATTTACATCAAACAGTTTAGTCTATAAAGGCTATGTAGCGCTATTCAAGGAATATAGTTGCTCATATTTTAAAATTCAAATATGAATGGGGAAATCTGGCTAATTTTAAGCAATGTTAAATTTTTAAAGACTGAAATTTAAGCTATCAAGAAAAGACAAGTAAACCAAATATACTTCAATATAAAAAAAAGAAAAAATTCCTTGTTATAAAAAACTATATATTCTGGGGAATAAAAGCATAGGTGAAATAAAAATGGAGAAACTAAAACATAATGGCTTGAGCACAGATAGAAGAATTTTAAAATCAGATTAAAAATAGGGGATAATTACAGACCAGGTTTTTGAACAGCAATTTACTTCCCTGTCACTAGATGGGGCTCACTAGTCGAGGTTATTTTCTTCCCAGATTTGCATTTTGTGTCAGACAACATAAAGAATTCAATTGGGATTTGGGTTCAGCATTTTAAAAGATAAGTTATTGGAAGGTATTCAATGGGAATCCTAATAAGATTGACTTTTTTTGTTGACCACAATAGTCTTATTGAGCAAAGCTAGCTTTATCCCAATTTAACATGAAATAGGTCACTATTAGGAAAGACAGCTTTATTGTGTTTGTATTCGGGATTAACGGATAAAATAAATAGTTCTTTTCTTCCCACAGGGGTTGATGAGCCAGCTTTATTCTAAATGACTGAAGACTTCTGTTCTTTTCAACAAACACAGTCCTCCAATTAGGAGCTGCAAATAAGATTATATGCCCTGAATAAGTCTGAAAAGGTCCTTTTATAATTAGAAAGTTTGTGTGTGGGAAGTGGAAGCAGCATTAAGTGTTCACTGTGGCTTTATTAAGAGAGTGACATGAAGATTTCCCAAATCCTTATCTGAGTACTCTAAAATGATAAAATGAAAATTATAGAAAACAGTACATATATTCGATTTCTTTTTCTCCCCCGGAAAGCTTTCACATCTAAGCTGTTGAAACAAGTTCATGCTTTTTATTTTATCAGGCATATTTTAGAAACAGTGTTATTTCATAGTGCAAAGATTATTAAAATACAAGTGAAAATAATTTTGCTTAATGAATGGAATTAAAATGGCTTTGTCAGTATAGGACATTCTGGATATTTTCACTGGAGCCCTTTTTTTGATTATCATTCTGCTACTACTATGACATAATATTTTGTTAACTAGTGCTGGATTTGACATATTTAGCTCCCTGGGCTGCAGATAAACAGTAGTTATTGTATTCGTCTGACCTTGTAGAGCAACCAGATTTTAGTATGTAAATGGATATTTCCTGGATGAGTAAATACCCTCTCCACAGTGAGTTCAAGGAGCCAGTCAGATGCAGTCCCCACAGCCTCACAGAATAAGATGCAGTCACATAAGGGCAGCTTCCTCTGAATTAAGGATGGAGGAGGCAAAGGTGACATGGGAGAGGATGAGCTGAGAGTGCCTAGATATGAGGGGAAAACCGCAGGTCAGACACAGCTGACAGAAACCAGTTCAGTCTCCAGCTCAGCTTCTTCCACAAATATACTTGGTGTGCTTACCATACCAGACACTTCCCTGGGCTTATGGATACAGCCATGGACAGGTCAAAGATCCCTGCCCTTATGGAATTACATTCTAGTCATTTCTTGACTGTGTGACTCTGTTGTACCATTTTGGGTCATACTTTTTATCTGCAAAATGGGTATAACAATACCTACTTCACAGGGTGAGTAGATTGGAAACAAGAAAGCTAGAGGACTCAGAAAGACACTGACACCTAGGGGGACATTCAAGAAATATTTCATGAATGAATGAGTATGTAGTCAGGGATTCACTCTCTGTGGGCTTCCCTGGTGGCTCATTGGTAAAGAATCCACCCACTATTACAGGAGGCAAGGGTTCTATCCCTGGGTCAGGAAGATCCCCTGGAGAAGGAAATGGGAACCCACTCCAGTATTCTTATCTAGGAAATCCCATGGACAGGGGAGACTGGCAGGCTATAGTCCTTGAGGTCACAAAAGAGTTGGACATGCCTTAGCAACTAAAATAATAAGAACTCTTTGTAGCTGATTTCCTAGACTATTAAACCCTTAAAATTAAATTGCAGATACCACCTCCTGACATTTGAGTTTTGTGTACACATAATACACAAACACACACACCCACCATTTAGAATCACTAAATATCTCAGGAGTAAAAAAGATTCTACTGGGCTTTACTTTGTCTAGTTTAAGTTACGAAAAAGTGGGAAATGAAATTGGATAACAATGTTGAGTATGATCTTTCAAACTATACTCTCCCTACTTCACCCCTATCCAATCCAGAAATGTAGACGAGTCCCTCCTTCGAATGGTCACCATGCCCAATAGACATTGAATGCGCTGAGATTCTCTCCTGTTGAATTGAGAGAACTTTCATTTCCAGATGGAACCATTGGCTTTAAGTCATAGCAAGGTATATTTTAGGCCAATAGTCCTTCTGGCTGCATGCTGAAGTCATCTGGAGGAGCTTTATAACAACACCTAGGACCTATGATTCTTTACCGATAGTCCATAAGGTCGCAAAGAGTTGAATATGACAGAAGCTGTTTAGCACAGTACCTATGATGTCTTGGCCATGACACCAAAAGCACAGGTAACAAAAGCAAAATAAACAAGTGGGACTTTGTGAAATTAAAAAGATTTTGTAGAGCAAAGGATACAATCAACAAAATGAAAAAGAAAGTTACTGAATAGGAGAAAAGATTTGCAAACCATATATGTGATAAGAGGTTAATATCCAAAATGTATAAGGAACCCTTACAATTCAATAGCAAAAAACCAAACAATTAGCAAAGGCTTTGAATAGACATTGCTCTAAAAAAGACATACAAATTGCCAAAAATTACATGAAAATGTGCTCAACATCATTAATCATCAAGGAAACGCAAATTAAAACTGTAATGAGGTATTACCACATACCTGTTAGTATGGCATTGAAAACAAAGCCAGAAAATAATAAATGTTGATAAGGATGTGGGGAAATTGAAAACTTGAACACTAATGGTAGAAATGTAAAACAACATAGCCATTGTGAAAAATAGTGTGGAGGTTCCTCAAAAAATTAAAAGTAGAACTGCTATATGATCCTACAATCCAACAACTTCTAGGCATTTAACCAGAAATCAGAATCTCAAAGAAGTATTTACACTCCAATGTTCATTGCAGCATAGTTCGCAATGGCCAAGATATGGAACCAACCTAAATGTTCATCAGCATATGAATGGATACAGGAGATGTGATATATTCATACAATGGAGTATTATTCAGCTTTTTAAAAGAAGGAAATCCTGTCTTGTGCTACAGCATGGATGAAACTTAAGGACAATATGCCAAGTAAAATAAGCCAGTCACAGAGGGACAAATACTACATGATTCAATTTATATGAGATAATCAAAGTAGTCAACTCATTGCAGCAGAAAGTAGAATGGTGATTGCCAAGGACTAGGGGGAAAGAGAAATGAAGAGCTGCTATTGAATGAATGTAGTGTTTCGATCATGCAAAATGAAAACGTTCTAGAGATGTGCTGTACAACCAAGTACATATAGTTAATGATACTGTATTGTACCTTAAAAAATGTTAAAAAGGTAAATTTCATGTTGTGTTTTTTTATCATGAGAAAAGAAAAGTGCTTGGCTCCATCCTAACCAATTAAATTAAAACCCCTGGGAGGTGGGAGGTGGACATCCCTCTGTAGCTTTTAATGATGTTGTGGTTGATATTCCTCTTTGAGCTGTGCACACTAGAGTTACATGCTACAGGAAAATCTCTATAAAGCTACATTATCTTCTTAAGTCTCTATCCTCTCACCCGTATCTGTGCCTTAATATAACTCTAATAGTTAATAATACCTATTTTGATTAATGGCACCGTCATCTTTCAAGTTACCTGAGCTGGGAACCTGGGTGTCAGCCTAAACTCATCCCCTTTATCAGGTCATCCAAGCCTGTTAATTCTACATTTTTAAGATCTATCTATCCATCGCTCTTCTCTCTCTGTCTCTCTCTCTCTTTCCTTCTCAATTACCACATTTTTAGAATGGTTTTTGTCTTTTCTAATGTTAAGATCTAAGTTTGTTGCTGTCATATTTAAAAAATTTCAACAAACAGCCTTAGCTTTCAGAATAAAGTTTCAACCTAAGCCTATGCTCCTTTAACCTTTGCTGTCCACTAAAATAGAAAGGCAATCTCTATATAGCATATTCTACTCTCAGCTCCTTAAATGTGCCATCTCTCCCTGGCCTTTGAACATGGGCATAAGTTGTTCACACTCTCTGAAATATCCCCCATCCCTGTTCTTCTCCATCTGACCAGTTCCTCTTCAGACTTCAGGATCAGCCCACTAGTTGCATTAGTTTAGGGGGGAGGACAGGGGCAGCTACAGCAGTAAATAATATAACAAGCATGGCAGGTGGTGCCCAAAGGCTTTGAGCCTATGCACTTTCACTTCCAAAGCTGGCATTTGAAACCAACTGGCTAGCTTATATGAGGGTTTCTAAGGATCTACTCAT
Organism: Antilocapra americana; assembly: GCA_007570785.1. Classification (NCBI taxonomy): domain Eukaryota; kingdom Metazoa; phylum Chordata; class Mammalia; order Artiodactyla; family Antilocapridae; genus Antilocapra; species Antilocapra americana. The sequence goes on from ML662436.1 coordinate 2,845,946, forward strand.
CCCCTCATCTTTGCAGGTTAACCCAGAGGGTTAGAGACAAGGGCACAAAGCCACAGAATTTTAATTCCAGTTTAGAATTACAAACGTGAGTAAGCCAAAGCTTGAAAAATTTGCAAAACGAAGAAATCGCTATGAATTTTGCAACAATGCCAAGAATGGTTGTGAGCAGGCCCACACAAACATACACACTAGTTATATAAATACAGAAAGCTTTTTGTACCCATGCCCAACCTCTGAAACCAAAGCCAACACACCCTTTGTGCCTACAACCCACTGAAATGAAAAGAGGAGGGGTCGAGTGAGAGGAGGTAAGCATTATATAGCTTATTTTACATCCCTATAATTAATGCTTCTTTCGAATTACTAATCAAATTGGGCTTTGGATTTTGAGTGGACCTCCATTCTAAATGTTGCAATTGATGTGGATATGGCTATTGATTTGCTTTCGAAACTATTATCTTTTTGACAACCAAGGAAAATTATCTTCTTTGGATCTGACCTGCCAGATTTGATTCCCAAGAAACAATGAACATCCATTAGAGGGTCCATATATATTAATGAGCAAGAGGGTGATGAACTGCACACTCTGTAATTATATTCCACAATTGCTTCTACATTTAAAATAAATTCTGATGTTATTTGCATGCATCATTGAAAACCAATTATTTATACATGTTGCAATTTTGACTCATAAAAAACGAACACTTGTTTTATACTTTTTGAGGATGGATAAAAGGAATGAATAGAAGATAATAGGTTCTCTGAAATGATCAGTTACCAAAAATATTTCTTTTTAATCCAAGAAAGTCTGTTAAATAGGAATGTTTGCATTATTTAGTTTGTTTACTTGCTTGTAGTTATTCTTGTTAAAATTTACAAGTCCATTTATTTGACTATGACATTGGAGTTATGTCCAAATAATTAGAGAAACATTTGCCCAGTTGTAATTAAAGTTTCTGGGGTGAAAAGAATTTAAAAGATTATATAAGAGATAATAAATATATTATCATTATCTTCTGTTGAGTAACTCTTCTTCATTTCCACTCAAGTAGGACTTGAAGGAGAGGGTTAGTTGTAGTTCAGTGAACACCAGCTCCAAGCCAGACACTGAGAACACACTGACAAATAAGAAAAAACCCTCCCTCAAAAAACTTATATTTTAGAGGGTTGCAATTTATAGCATCTCATATAGGAAGTTATCATCTACACAACACGCTCTCCATCAAGGTTAAGGGGAGCCAAGGTACTCCGTGACCTTGCATTAAGTGTAGGAAGGATCATGAATATTTCAGATGCTGCAAAAATATCTGCAGGCTCATAAAGTTTTGGAACTTACATGAGGGAAGATTAAATTTGCTTTTAACAGATAGATGAAGCCAGGCTTGCTCACTTCTCCTGCACTCGCTTCTCATGTGAGAGATGGTAGATTATAGAGGCTCTAGGCATAGACTCTGAAGTTAAGCTCTTAACAGTCTTGCTGCTTATCAGCCTATGAATTTAAACAATGAGAATATGGACTGCTTTCCTCAATTTTCAGTTCTGTAAAATGGGAGTAACAGTTGTGTTCATCTTGTAGGACTGTTATAAAGATTGGGTAAATTCATGCTTCCAGCAGGACTAGACCCATCAACAGGCTTCATAAGTGCTAGCTATTACTCTCAGGATCTCATCTATTCTTTCTCAACCCAAATCCCTCTATGTATTTAGAATTCTGCTCCAAATCCATTTCCAATGACTTATTTTAAGATTAACTCAAGAGGTTTCCTGGGGCTGACTTGACAAGAAGCGGGGTGGGGGGCAATATTGTCCCCTCTGTCTGCCATCAGGTTTGAAATGACCTCACTCGGTGCCTCTTTCTCTCTCTCTTTTGCACACCGCAGATTTTGGGGGGCTATGAAGAATTCCATCTCAAAATGCAGGTTCCCCTGAGAGAGGCCTCTTCCAGTCTCAAGGAGAACAGAGTAGGCAAGTGTGAGGCTCTGAGCTGAGGGGCAGCCAGCACTTCGCAGCTGCATTTGTAAACACTGCATTCGCAAGGGAAAGATTCTGGCTCTATGCCTCCTTTTTCCCTGTTGCTCTGAGAACTGTTACAGGTCCTCTCCCAAGCTACATTTGTGAGAGGCAGAGCCAGCAGGAATAATTCTCGATGCACAAGTGTCTGGGATGCCAGGTGGACGAAGAGCTCAGAGGAGCGCACAGAAGAGCAGCCACTCCTTCCCTCTATCAGCAGAAACTTCGAGGAGGCAGATATTAAAGCGAAGGGTTTAGACAGGCTGCACCTATTTTTTCACTCCATCTCAGATTGCCCAGGTGGGGAGAATCCAGAATATTGAAATGAACACAGAATCAGGTGGTACTTCTCTTATAGGTGATACTGTTGATCTTCTGAGTTCTGTTGCTGAGGTGGGTAATGCTGCTGTCTATAGGAGGAGAGATGACATGGAGAAGGGCGTGATCTGTCTGACTAGAACAGGGTTGTCCAGGAGAAATCTAGCGCAAAGCACAAATGTGAACATGTCATTCTAAACTGTCTAGTAACCACATCTAAGAAAAGGAAAAATAAAAATGAGAAATTCACGTTGGTAATGTATTTGACTGAACCCAGTATATCTAGGACATCATCATTTCATTGAGTAACCAATTTAAAAACATGGATAAGATCTTTTCCATGTTTTTCTTTACAGTAAGTCTTTGAATTCCAGTGTGTGTATTTTGTACCTATAGCATATCACAATCTGGACCAGCCATATTTCAAGGGTTGGATAGCTGCATGTGCCTACCATTTTGGACAGAGCAGGACTTGGTGCTTCTTTGAAAACAAGATAAAACAGAAAACTTCCAGATTGCCGAGCCATGAAATGTCTTCTGTCTGAGTGACTGGGATGATCTGAGATTCTTCTTTCTAGATGAGAGGTTTTTCATCCTCAAATTGAACTATCACTTGCTTTCTTTCCTGGCAGCAGGAGTCAGCAGCCACTCTCTCCTAAACCCCTGTTCCTTGGCATCCCCTAAGTAGTATCTCTTTGGCTGATTTCTTTCCAATTCCCAAGCTCCCAAAGAGTTTAGTGATAAGACTCCTCTGAATATTCGCAGCTACTTTAAAGGGTTTCTGGTTCTTCCTGACAAAGTTTCAGGCTGGGTAAAGGACAAGAGATAGAAAATTCTAGATCCACTTTGGGACAATGCAGCAAAATTGGAGAATGGATTACTTCATCAATCCCTTATAAGGGACGGGTGGGAGTAGATGAGAACTTCACTAAGCCTCCCGTGGCTCCCTTCCCTTCCAAATGTTCCCAACACTCTCTCTTCATCCCAGAATCGTCTCTCTTAGGCTATGTCCTGAGGACACCAGCTGTTTCTAGAGCTCGCAGAGAGAATTCTCATTCTGAGGAGATTCTACTGGCCTCTGCCCAAAAGTCTCTACCTTAAGCAAATCTTTTAGTGACCCACACTACAACAGTTGTACCTGAGGTTTGTGTATATTCTTCCAGCTCCCTGTAATTTTCTGTCATTTGTGGTTCTTCTATTTTACACCTATTGATATTATCGGTTTGGGTAATTACAGGATTAATATCTACTCCCCATATGTTTCATGTGAGCATAAATGAATCTGATTTCCTCACTTTTAATGGAGAAAATATGGAGCGTTGGCCCCTTCAGCAACCTAATGATCTACGAATCAGTAGGAATTTAATACTGCCCCAAGCTTAAAAAAACAATCAGTCAAACCTTCATTCACTGTTTTGCTTCTCCCTGTTCCATTTTGTCTTGAAAAATAGACATTTGTTCTCTGGCTCTTGTTTACAAGCTCTTCCCGAAGGCACCCCTCCCATCCATGGCTCCCTTTGCACTGTGTTCCCTTCTCCTCATCCACTGCCTGGGCCTCCTACCTCCCATGGCTATATGCCACCCTCTCAGCTCCTCACCTGTTATTTCAGAAACTGTTAGAATTTTTCCTCTTTTCTATGTCTAGACCAAAAACTTCCTGGGTTTCTGTAGCCAATCCTTGAAGGCAAGGAAGCCATACCCTGAAATCCCTACCTTTTATTGTGAACAACTGCAAAATCACATCAAAATGCTTAAGGGAAAATGCTGGTGAATCAAAAAGACAGACCATAAAGAAACTGGATGTCAAGGCAATTGCAAGCTCACATATTTCATAAGTCAGCCTGGGGTTCATTTTCCACTATTTCTGCCCTTGGCTATGACTTGTTTCAAGATCCTGCCAAATGAATTAGGAATTTAGAAAGCTCTGTGCAGACTTCCTATTTTCCACAGATGACAATAAACTAAAGGTTCTCCAGAGACATTTTGGTGGATGGAATACTGTTGCAAGAGAGCAATTCAGTCGGGTGCCAGCAAGGAGCTTTCATTTGGAAAGACTAAGTGCCCTAGATAGTGGCTTTGGATGGTCCCTTGGGCTTCAGTGAACATCATGATTCATTGAAGAGGGTTTTCTCAGTGGTTTAGGAATATCTGATTGCACATAGGTCCATGTCTGTGAATCCCAGGACAAGGGAGGATGAAACCTTACGTTTTCTAGGCTAGAATACGTGCTAGAGTGAGTTAAGATGAGTAGGACCTATTCTTAGAGTGGCAAATTCTTCCTTGTGATTTGCAGAGATACCAGGAAAAAAAAATGTGCAAAACTATGAATATAGTCCATCCTCCCAGAGCATTTTTACAGGAGTCCTCTGGGTAGGGCAAGATTTGGGCCATTGCACAGATGGGGAAATGGAGTTGAAAACCTGCTGGGAGATGAAGAGTAGCAAAGTCTTGAATACATATTTCCCCACTTCATCCACTTCAACACTCCTTTAAAACATAAGGCCATAATGTATTATCTTAGAATGACTATTTGTAGAAGATACACAAAGTACTATCTTATTATCATATTGATATTTTGCATATGATTTGAAAATTACCTAAACTTATTAAGTCTAAAGTTATCTTAACCTAGAAAGTTTGCTGAAGTGTGTAGCAATCATAAGTTTTTGTGCAGAATATAATATTGATTTTACAAATGTAGAAACAATGACATAGAATAGGAAAACATAATTATTTATAACCAGAGTACCTTTCTTATTGACTGGAGATTTTTTTTCAGCAAGCTCTCCTAGAAAATAGGCATCTAAGGAGAGAAAGACAATGGATACAAATGAAATACTCTTTCAAGCAGCAAAAAAAGACAGCTTTATAAGAAAGAACTAAGCGCACACACACACACACACACCCCTTCTTCTTTTCCTCCAGGTCTTAATAAAAACCCCAAAATGGTTTCTGCAAACAGTAGATGATTACAGGGAACAAACAGATACCCAGAGCACTCTGATTCTATCAATCAAACCTTGGAACTAAGAGCACAACTGAGTCATTTTCTTTTTATTATAACAATTTATAAAATTGGGGAAAATAAAAGAGGAAAAAAAATCTATCCATAATCTTTCCACCCCAACATGACTATTTACATGTTTGCAAATTTCCTTCCAGTTTTTCTTAATATGCACATTTTTCTAAAGTCCCTTAGAGGCAGTTATTTTCTTTGAATTGTATTAAATATTTCAAAAGAAAAGTTTCAATATCATCACACTTTTGTTTCTGTGGTGGTCATTTTATATTTACTTTGGGAGTTACTTCAAATGTTTATCTCCTGGGCAAAAGTTCTTCTTTATATATGGTACTCAAGTTAAAGAGAACCTATTAATATTGTACTAGGCTCTCACCCAGAGCCCACTGCTTAGTTCAAATACAAATTTACGTGACAATACATGTTTCATAATAATTTCCTTTTTTCTGTCTCAAATTATTTTAACAAGTAAAGCCTATTGTTTGTATTGACCAATTGAAATTATTATCTTTACCTCAGGGCAAAGCATCACCCAGGCAGCATTAATAAATAGAGGGTAGTACATGATTGACAGTTTGTACCATTGGATCATGCTATCTGGTATTTAAATAATGCCAGGGTTCAAGTGATTAAATTCCACTACAGAATTGGTCATTTTAAACAAAGTAACTTAATTTCTAGCAGCTGATTTGCATAATCACTCAGTCTCTCTCAGGTACTATTATTGAGACAGAGATTAGGGGATTAATCCAAGAATATATTTTCAGAGTCGAATTTGTTACTTTGATCTCACAGGTAGATTTTTAAAAAATATTTGTCAATTGTTTTTTTGCTACCTAAAATATATTTCTATTCTAGTGGAGTTTCCCATCAGAGTAACAGTCATGGACAGCAGGGGAAAGGTATTTGAATCTGTCCTTGAAAAAAAGAAACAAGTATAGCAATTCTACTTAAAAAATACAACCAAAATCCAATTTGGTTCTTGCCAGCAAACTAAATTCCTTTGTTATCAATGTGCAGGTCACATCTGGGGTTTTCTTGAAAAATCAAGGGAGAATTACTTTTCTAATGACTCTGAACATAATCTTTCTCAATAAATAGCAAAGAAGGCAGATGGGCAACTCATGTATTCCTAACATGTTTGGAAGGTAGACTAATTTTTGCAACTAAAAACTGGGGAAAGAAACAATACATGGTTTTAGTTCTCTAACTTAAAAAAAGTATTGGAAACCTCTAGTGGTTTGTTATGGTCTTCACTTTTCTAAGGAATCTGCATACTTTATCTGTTAGCTGCTGCTTTAATCTTTTATAGCTGTCTTTGAGGTCTATAACACTCCTTTGACCACCCTAAATTTTGAACATTTTATTTAATATACCAAGTTCAAATTTCATAGCATCCTTCTCAATCACCCATTCATCTAATCCTGGTTCCATCTATTCCTCCACCTGCTAACTCACTCAGTTGTCCTTAAATCATAGCACATTAGGAAGATTCTCCCATGAGAGTCATTTGCTGAAGTACATAATTTTAAATAAATTTAGAAATTAAATAGGAAAAAAAGAAGGACGAGGTTATGGAGAAGAGAGTAAAGAATTGGAGCAATTAACTGATCTGACAAATACATAGTGTACTGCTTATTTTTTTAAAGATTTTTTTGTGGAGAAGGAAATGGCAACCCACTCCAGTACTCTTGCCTGGAAAATTCCATGGACAGAGGAGCCTGGTAGGCTACAGTCCATGGGATTGCAAAGAGTTGGACACGACTGAGCAACTTCACTTTCTTAGAATAAAATTAAGAGTTTAAAAAAAATAAAGGTTTTTTTTGATGTGAACCATTTTCAAAGTCTGTTGAATTTGTTACAATATTGCTTCTGTTTCATGTTTGTTTTTTTGGCCATGAGGCATGTGGGATCTTAGCTCCCTGACCAGGTTGAACCCTCACCTCATGCATGGGAAGGTCAAGTCTTAACCACTGGACCACCAGGAAGTCCCTGCGTTGTTTATTTGCTACTGCAGATAACTGGATAGACATAGTTAATTGTATTATTAATTAGTTAATTAATAATGATGGAATCCTGGTTCTGGCTGCCCCGAGATTAAATCTATTCCTAATGTGTTGGTTTATTAGTTCTATTGGAGAAAAGCTTCAAAGCCTGGAGAATATAAGGAGGATGAAGGGGTAGAAGTAGGGTAGAGGTAGAATTTATCTCTGATGATCCATGCATAAAATGTTTTAACTTTGAAATGGGATCTCTTATAGCAATGCTTATTTTCCAGTGATCATATTGATCATAGTGGGCTTCCCCGATGGCTCAGTGGGTAAAGAATCTGCCTGAAATGCAAGAGACACAGGAGATGAGATTTGATCCCTGAGTCAGGAAGATCCCCTGGAGAAGGAAATGGCAACCCACTCCAGTATTCTTGCTTGAAGAATCCCCTGGGCAGAGGAGCCTGATGGACTACAAAATCCATGGGGTTGCAAAGAGTCGGACACAACTTGGTCATAATACTCTTTTGCAATAAATGAAAAACAAAACCCATGAGAAGAAACTGGTTTGTATTTTCTCTGGGCCAAACCCAGTAGGCCCAAGGAAATCAAGCTTATGAGGAAATTTGAGAGCAGCCTGGGAGCACAGACATACTCTGGAGGCTTCTCTTGGACTTTTGGAGTTTTTGAATGTTTTGTTTGCTTGTTTAAATGGGAACAGGTATTTGAAAGCAACACCTAGGGGTAAGTATTATTAACAGATTCTTCTGTTCTTAGTTTCATACTAGGAAGTAATAAGAATGTCAGGATGGCCAGAGAAATGTGAAACCTTTTTTGAAATTTGAGATGGATGCGTGCATGCTCAGTTGAGTCCAACTCTTTGTGACCCTATGGACTGTAGCCCACTGGGCTCCTCAGCCCATGGGATTTTCTAGGCAAGAATACTGGAGTGGGTTGTGATTTCCTCTTCCCCGCTCAGGGATTGAGCTTGTGTCTTCTTAGTCTCTTGCATTGCAAGCAGATTCTTTACCACTTGAGCCACTGGGGAAATTGGAAATTTGAGATGATCATGTAGATTTTTATGTTTTCCTCTAAATAATTTTTGAAGTTATTTTGCAAAGCTAGGGCAGAGAAATGCGGCTGTTCTTATGAATTATTCTGATGGGGCAGACACGAGGTGGTTTTTGTGAAGAGTTAACTGGAGAAAGAGTCTGATGTCTACATTACATTTCACCCCAAAGTTCCCTAATGAGTTCTTCCATGAGCTGGTCAGATGGTAACTTGGAAATCACAAAGTGGATTTCAAGGTGTCGTGTCAGGGTCTGGATGTTGCACTTCATTCACCTTTAATGTACTCTTTATTTCTTTCTGCTCCCCTTCTCTATGTATTTTGCTTTTGTGGTTGTTGACCATAGCACAGTTACAGGTGTCATTCTTTGTCAGCAAATTCAGTATGGTCCAGTTTGCAAATTTACAGCATTGATAAAGTAGAAACAATCATTTTTCATAATCCAAAACCTGAAATTTCATCTGTGTTCAGACTGGATTTTATCATGCCACTAACTTGCTGTTTAAAAAAAGTGGGAAAGGGAATCGGGAAAGCAGACATACTTTTTACTATTTACCCTTTCATTCTGTTTGAAAATAAGTATTACTGATTTCTTAAACTCTGTGAGATAATTAATTAGTTAACTGATTAGTTAAAAATCACCTCTGAGATGCTTTTCAGCACTTCTTTGAGATGCCTCAATAAAAGGGTGTCTGACTGAGCTCCAGGGCTGCTCTCATTCAAATTTAGAGCAATCAGGGGAAAAACGTAAAAGCAGAAATATTCAGGAGAAGGAAGACTTTGTTTACATAATTTAGATTTATCCCAAACTATCAAAGACCAAAGCAAGCACTGAAATTTGCTGGAACAATTGTCTTTGCAAAACTGAGCAGCATTTTATTGCCTCTCTATCCACTGCTAACAAGCTAGAAAACAAAGCTAATGAGGACCACAGCTCAGCAAGTCACCGAGGAGAAGGTTTCCACCCATTCAGTCTCCCGGTGCAACCTTCAGTGGACTATAACCTTCTAGTGTCTTCTGTTCACTCACAAACCCACAGGCTAAGGTTGCTGATTGCTTCTCTGGGAACATAATCAGCCTCTCCCCAGCAGAAGGGAAGCTGTGGTGAGGAGAACTGCTCCAAAAGAATGGGATGAAAGGAGGGATGGATCTGAGTCTGCCGCAGGGATATATGCATAGCCACCAAAAGACCAGGAAAGTAAGGCTCTGGAAATCAGAATTAGTGTGGTCCCAGTGTGAAGCTAGTGAAAAAAGAGAATATGCTGCATGACCTTGATTAAGGCACTGCATGCACAGGGAAGAGGTGTATGGATTTCCAGTCGGCCCAGCCTTGTGACTTACCTGAATTCCTTTTCTAATAACTCCGTGGTAACGAAACATGTTACCTCTTCTTACTGTCCTTGAGTTTTGGCCTTTCTCTGGTACTTACCACTGCTGACCATATTCTTAAAACTCCCTTCCACGTTACTAAGACTTCTTAGAGAGCAAGGCTATGTCTCATAATAGTAATAATATTAATAATCACTACCAATTATGAAACATCTTCCATGAACCTGGTTCTTTGTAGAAGCCTCTCTGATACCTCATAGTTAAAATTATTCCTAGGAAAATAAAGCTTAGAACGGTAAAGGGACATAATTCATATTTATGATGTCACATCACTAGTGTCCCCAACCCTGTTACTTCCTACCTGTGCAACATTAAAGTGAGCTACCTACAGACTCTCTGCCGTCCTAGAGTACTGTGTGTGTGTTAGTCACTCAGTCATGTTCAATTCTTTGTGACCCTGTAGCCTATGGCCCACCAGACTCCTCTGTCCTTGGGATTCTCTGGGCAAGAATACTGGTGTGGGTTGCCATTTCCTTCTCCAGCGGATCTTCCCGACCCAGGGATCGAACCTAGGTCTCCTGCATTGCAGGCAGATTCTTTACTGTCTGTGCCACCAGAGAAGCCCCTCTTTAGCACTGAAGCAGATACAAAGAAGTGGAGCATGTTAGAAAGAGGAGGGGCTTTAGAACCAGGCAGATTCTTGGCCCTGATACATAGAAGATGCTCAGTAATTGATAGTTACCACCGTCATCATCACTGTCACTGTTGTGATCGTCATCACCATCATCAGACATGAACTGTCTTCTCTGGAACTTTTGCTCATTTCAGTTTATCACACTTCCTTGTAACTGCCATGGTCTCCAGAGCATGATGCATGTGTGCTCAGCTGCTCAGTTGTGTCTGACTCTTTGCACCCTCATGGACTGTAGCCTGCCACGCTCCTGTCCATGGAATTCTACAGCCAAGAATATTGGAGTGGGTTGCCATTTCCTTCAGCAAGGGATCTTCCTGACCCAGGGATAGAACTCACATCTGCACTGGCAGGTGGATTCTTTATCACTGACCTACCTGGGAAGCCCCTCCATAGCATAGTAGCTACTTATTAAAAATTCCTAAAATATTTTCTGATGGACTGACTGATAGTTATTTGTCTTTCCAGACATAATAACATTGACAAAAGGACAAATCAGCAAAGTAACAAATTCAGTTGTACAGTTCTACAATTGGCATTCTAGTCTATGAATCAGGCTATAAGGCCATTTCCCAAATTTTAGCACAACAGGACCTACAAGAGCCCAGCACAGAAGAAAGAGCCTTCAGACTCCCCTTCAACCACTATCTCAAGCCACAAGTCCAGGTAACAAAAAGTCACAAGACAACTTCAACCAAGGAAGTCAGGACAGTTTTTAAGAAGCGAGAAAACCCCAAGACGGTAAATGTAATCCCAGCTAAATGCTTGGTTAGAACAAAAGAAACAGGGCCTTGTATGCTTTAATCCTTTGACCTTGTTAATGGAAGACATGGAATAAAATTGTTTACCTGAATTTTACTACAACAGGGCTGAAGGAAATCAGCTAATGTCGGAAGTTTGCATGAATGTCTTAAAAACTTCATCTTCTGAAGCCAGTCATAACATTGCCACTCAAAGAAAATGAAAAAAGTACTTCCAAATGCTAAAAGAGATTTCTATCTTCCCATCATTTCAACAGCAACTGCTATAAAATATGTTCTAAAACAAACACAGAGCACTAAAAATTCCACTGTTTAAACTAAAAGTCAAACATCTGTCTCACTGCTTTCTAGTTTCACCAATGCTCCTGAGGGTCTCCTCTAAAACTACAGAAATCTGGAGTTTTTCCCCCTCTCATGCATCTCAAAGAGTTCTGGGAGTTTTAAAATCATCTTCATTAGTTAATCATTGCTTCTCTTTCACCTCAAACAGATATGAAAGAAGGACAATCTATAGAATGAAATCAGCATCTTGATTCCAGAGGATGTGAAGAGAGCATATAGAATTGTGGTGATAAGCAGGACAGATCTGGGTTGAACCCTGTCTTTGCAGTTTACTTTCCAAGTGACCTTGGTATCTACTTAACCTTACAAAATCTATGTTTCTTATATATGAAAAATGTAAATAATACCTTGGTCTAAAGATAATGATTAAGATTCAGAAAGACAATTTATAAAGTTTTTGCCTGGCATCTAGAGATAATTTGCCTGGCATAAACAATAGAGACCATTATATCATTTTTGTCCTCCTTCACTTGGAGGGAGGAAAATTAATAACTATTACTCACTGAGCAATTATTACAGATCTTGTATACACCAGGATCTAATTCTTGTGTGTGTGTGTGTGCGTGCGTGCACATGTATGCACATGTTTGCATGTTGTGCCAGGTGGCATCTGGAATCTTAGTCTTTTGACCAGGGATTGAACCCATGCCACGCTCCATTGGAAGTTCAGAATCTCAACCACTTGACCACCAGGGAAGTCCCAAGCATCTAACTCTTAAAATCACATTGCAAAGGCCATCTTATTACCCCCCATTTTACAGATGAGCCACATAGCTACCATGCAGTAAACCTAAGGTTCAAATCAATGTTTGTTTTCCTCTAAAGTCTGTGTCCTCTCTGCTGTTCTTCACTGTCTCCTCAAACCCAAGGAACAGATTGAACTAGTCACCTGAACACTGATAACTTTCAATAAGGAATTTATCTTCAAAGAAATTTTACTAGTTGCCAGCTTCTTTGAAGGCAAGTTTTACCATGTTATCATAATTGATCGTGAGTCAGGACCCCTATCCAGTCCATGATTTACCATCTCAGTAATGGGACCCACAAGCGTTACACATGTCTGGGTCATTCTGTACTTTCTGGTCTTGGTTGACAGACGGCTGTGAAACCCTCTGACTCTGAGAAACTAGCATCTGTCAGTTCTAGCAATAAGTTTAATTTATAAGTACTTGAGTCTTTTTGGGCTGCTATAACAAAAATAACATGAACTGGGTGGATCAAACAACAAACATTTATTTCTCCTGATGCTGGAGTCTGGGGTGTTCAAGATCAAGGTGCTAGCAGATTCAGTATCTGATGAGAGCCTGCTCCCTGGTTTGTAGACAGAGACCCTCTTCTCCCTGTGTCCTCACAGGACAGAAGGTGAGAGGGAGCACTTTGGTGTCTCCTTTAGAAGAGCACTAATCCCATTCATGAGGGCTCTTCCCTCATGATTTAACCACCAAAGTTCCCATCTCCAAATATCATCACTTTGGAGGTTAGGATTCAACATATGAATTCGAGGGGACACAAACCTTCAGGCCATAGAACTCAGTCAAAATTTGCAAGATTGCACATCATCTCCTGAGGGGTTATTCATTATCCCCTTCTAACCATCTTCTTCCTGTTGCTTTGGATTCTGGTGTGAGCTTTCAGCATCGTTTGTGTTCTATGAGCGATGGAGAACACATCATGGATTCACATCAACCATACAACCCATCCATAACTCCTACAGGCAGCATGGTATTTTGTTATTGTACTGCATTTTGGGAAGATGATAGATGGCTGGTAAAAGACTCACTGGGGATAATTATTTACTGGTATTCATTGTTCACTCACTAAGTCATGTCTGACTTTTTGTGACCCCATGAACTGCAGCATACCAGACTTCCCTGTCCTTCACTGTCTCCCAGGGTTTGCTCAAACTCATGTCCATGGAGTCGGTGATGCCATCCAACCATCTCATCCTCTGTTGCCCCATTGTCTTCCTTCCTTCAAATCTTTCCCAGCATCAAGGTCTCCAATGAGTCAGCTATTCGCATCAGGTGGCCAAATTATTGGAGCTTCAGTTTCAACATCAGTCTTTCCAATGAACACCCAGGATTGATCTCCTTTAAGATGGACTGGTTGGATCTCTTTAAAGTCCAAGGGACTCTCAAGAGTCTTCTCCAACACCACAGTTCAAAAGCATCAATTCTTCGGCGCTCAGCTTTCTTTACAGTCCAACTCTAACATCCATACATGACCACTGGAAAAACTATGTATAATTTATCCCAATTGCCATCTCCAGGTTCAACAATTCTGAAATCATCTTTGTATGTAAGATTAGAAGGGTATACATATCACTTACCTTCTATAAGCCAAATTATCACCTATGTAAAATGAATTAAGATTGCATTGAGTTCTTTCTAGCACTACAATACTCTAATTATATTATTCTGCATGATCACCCAACCCATTGGTCTCCCTCAAAGTAGAAGACAGTCTTAGAATACATGACAAAGAATTATATCTATGATCAGGGGATATTAATACAAATTAATCTTAAAAGCCTTTATGAGCTCTTTTAGATGGAATAATTACAGTCATTTAGAGTGACTAAGCACAGCACAGAGTAAAATGAGTCTAAACCTAAACAAAAATGCCACTGATGTATGTATGTATCATTCTGTGATTACAAACATTGGTGATAATGTAACAATGGATTTTCTTATAAATATTCTTCTTATTTCATAAAAATAATAAATACATAACATATAAATACATGATAACTAACATATAAAAGGAAAACACTTAAGTGCACTAGTAGAGCAAAATTATTTTTTTAAATAATTTAATTTTTGTTTAATTTACATGATTTCAAGGATATTGAAAAATACCCTTAAAATAAAACAAATCTTACTTTAAACACACTCAGAAATGTTTTGTTTTTCTAACTAAAATAGATTATCTTAAATTTACTTATTAACCATTTTCAAGAAAGGGCTTATGTAAAACATTTACTAAAATAGATTTGCAGACCCATTTGTGAGGCAGGGGATTCGAGTAAGCATATTTAATCTAACATTTTGATGGAATCCGAAGGATTTTTGTTAAATGCTGAAATACTTTGAACCCAAGTATTTAAGCTTCAAACCAAGCTTTAAGCACTGGAGGAAATGTAAGTCAAATTTGATTCAAGTCAACCTAAGATCTTTAGCTGAAAAAGTACTTATGTTCTTAAAAATATATATTAGATGAGATTCTTGTAAGCATTTTGGTGTACACATACATACCAACACATGTACTTTTTTCCTATGAATTCTGCCAAAGCAGTTAACCACTCATTTTGAAGCATTTAAAAAATGTGATTGTTTCTACATTCATTTAATGAATATTTTGTATTGGATACTTATCTGTATCAAATGCAAACTCCAAAATAACTCAAAGTAAAGCATCAAAAGACACAAATGACAACCAAGCTGTCAAAAATCAGAGAAAATTTTGTAAGAGATAGATAAAACCCTAGTTTGCTATTAAAATTAAGTCATCAAAGAGCTAAAATATTGACCCCTTCCCTGGGGTCACAGAGATGAACACATCAAACAGGTGCAGCATAGGTCCTCTTTGATGGCAGCGGGTGGGTCTTATTTGTCTGTAGATCACCAGTACTCTGCATAGAGCCCCGCACATTGAATATGCATGAATATTAATAAATTTGCCTTTGTTCAAGGTCATAAGCCACTGCAAGACACATATTTGAGATATGTATGAAGTTTCTGCTTACTTTCCCAGGTGGTACAAATAGTAAAGAATCTACCTGCCAAGGCAGGAGATGCAAGAGATGCAGATTTGACCCCTGGGTCAGGAAGATCCCTGGAGAAGGAAATGGCAACCCACTCCAATAATTTCTCTGTCCATGGACAGAGGTTCAAAGAGTTGAACATGACTGAGCACGTGTGTGCACATGTGCATGCACACACACGCACGCGCACACACACACACACACACACACACACAGAGCTTATTAGATCCATTGTCAATAGGACACAAAATATTTGGATTTTTTTAATCCAAAATTACCAGGTCTATCTAATTGAAGGGGGTTTGCTAGTACCAGGGAATGGCTTTGAAGGATTTTTCCCTGTGTTCCATTCTCTCTTGCTCAATATACATACCCACAATTCTATACATACTGGCAATTCTTTAACATGGCATTCAGTATTTTCTTAACATATTAATACGAGTTCTATAAAAGAACCTCAAAGCCCTCCACTTCAATCCTCACCACCACTTTGCCACTCCTTATCCACTGACTGATAACTGGGGTGAAACTCATTGATAAGGGCATCTCTTGTTGGGTAACTGGTAGTCCCTGGAAACTGAAATGTTCCATGAGCAAATGGCCCCTGGATGTTACCATGAGCACGAACAAGACAAACTAGACTAGTCAAGGGAATCACAGGCCTCCTGTTGCAAAGACAAACTCGTCTTCAATGATCCACTGAAAATGCAAATTTAGTGAAAACAAATTGGGTTGTTTGGAGGACAATATGTACTCCGAGGATATTCATGTCATTGTGGTTTCCTGAGGAAAGGGCCTCTGTTTTGCTTGACAGCAAAATGTCAATTTTAATTATTCAAACTGACATTCCATGGTAACTTTTATGAAAATAGAGGTAGATTCAGAAGAATGGGCAGGAACTGGGGTTTTCATTTTGGAAAATTAGAATGGTCAGCAACTTTTGGTGGTCCTGAAAAAAAGAATTCTCGAGTGGCTCTTCCCACTCTCTTGGTAACAGAAGTTGGTTAGGTAACCTTGGGCAGGAATCCTTCCTCTGCCATCTTGTCTTCCATTAAAACAATTGAATAAGCTCTTGTAAGTAAAAGCCCTTTTGTGGTACCCAGTGTAATGTGAAACACAAAGAGGAGAAGTGTTTTTTTGAAATTACATAATGAGATGGTCTTTGAGAAATTGGTACATATTTTATTGCAATGGCTGTTATTATTATGAATATTTGACAATATCTCCCAATGTGGGGTGTCAAGTATCTATTGCCACAATAATGTTCCATAACAAACAACTTACTACATGCTAAAATACACACTTATTTAGCTCATGAGTAGGCATGTTAGCCAATTTGGGCTGTGCTTGGCTGGGCAGTTCTCATCTTCTCTGGACTCCTTTAAATGTGTGGTGGTTGCCTGACTGTCACCAAGTCCAAGATGGACTTGGCTGGGAGACAGGCAGTTCCACTCTTCTTCATGTGATTCTCATCTTCCAACAGACTAATGTGGACATTTCTCACAGTAACAGCAAAGGGAAAGAACAAGATCAAGCCCAATTTCATGAGTTCTTTTCATGCATCTTGTTTGCTAATACTTTATTGGCCAAATCAAGTCACATGACAGTCAGAATGGAAACGCAGACCAAGCTACTCAGGAAAGAATGTAGACACAGAGGAGTGAAAAACTGGGACCAGTAAAGCAATCAAACTACTACATGAGATGTTATTATTGTTTACATGGGAACACTCACCTATGTTACTTTAGTTTTGCATAATTTAAAAGGAATTTTGACTGTATCAGAACAATTTAAAGCAGTGTTCCTCAAATTTTATTGAAACTTACTGTAAGAAATAGATTGGACACACAATGTGACTCATTTTATATAAAATTTCACTAAATATTATTTCCTCTTATTATGAACATTTCTTTTTATTTTGCCATTTGATTTTTTAAACTGCTGGATGTCCACTAAATTAATTTCAGGATTCTCTAATGAGTCAAAATAAACATTTTGAAAAGTACTGATTTATACAGATTTAGCCTTCCATGATCCTTGTTTTCAAGAATAGTTCGTAAATGTATAGAAGACACATGAAGTAGAATGTCTGAATTGGGAATGTTACAGTTCAATGACAAATGATCCATAGAACTCAGAAGTGTGAGCATACCATTTTCAGCAACATGGATGGACCTAGATAGAGGTTATTGTACTAAGTGAAGTAAGCCAGACAAAGACCAATATCATACCATGTTGCTTATATGTAGAATCTTTAAAAAGTGACACAAATGAACTTATTTACAAAACAGAAACAGACTCACAGACATAGAAAACAAAGGGGAAAGAGTGGGAGGGATTAATTAGGGGTTTGGGATTAACAGATACACACTACTATATATAAAATGTATAATCAACAAAGACCTTCTTTATAGCACAGGGAACTATACTCAATATCTTGTAATAATCTGTAATGGAAAAGAATCTTAAAGAAAATATATAAATGTAAATAATTATATATAGATATGTATATATATATATAACTGAATCACTTTGCTGTACACATGAAACTAATACAACACTGCATATCAACTATATCCCAATAAATAAAATTAAACATTAAAAAAAAGAGAAGTGTGGGCCTAAGTGTTCTGGGACCTGGCTTCCCCTACTCTTTCCCAGAGCCAAATGACCTCTAGCATTTTGAGGCTAAGAGATGGCAGAAGGAAAGAGAAGAGAGTATTACTATCCATTGCAACATTTGGCTAAGTTCTTTACCATAGGAACATTTTTACGAGGAAACTGAAGCTTAGAGAAAATAAGTTAGCCAAGGTCACACAATATCTGGCAGAGCAGGGATTTAAAGGTCTCAAGTGCCTCTTATTCCATCAAAACCCTTATTTCCATGTCATAGTAGGAAAAAAGCAGTATGAGTCAAATTATTCACACTGATGTGTGGCATAAACATATATTTAAAAAGGATCCACTCAGAGTAAGACGTTGTTTTGTAGTATACTGAGAAAGATATATAAGAGGGTCTCTAAGAGACAAGATTCTTATTACAAAATGTATGAGTACAGTGCTTGGAAAACTACAATTTAAAAGTTTCAGGTTTTACTTTAAAAACGTGTTTATAGGGGAAGGAGATCCCAGGTGAAGACTTGAGTTTACTTTTGAGGCTGGTTATTGTTTCTGTTCATGTATTTGTTTATTTTTTTCTGGAACAACCATCACTTTGGGAACTATTAGTTATGCAAATCTAGGTCATATTCCACTCATTGTTCATGGGAAAATCCCCAATGCAGGAAAGTAACCTGAATTTTAAAATGTAGTGTTCTGCTTACTCAGGTAAATTTAGATGTCTTAAAGAGAGTTGCATCTCTGCAGACAATTTGTCCCTTAGAGAGCAGTTATTCTTCTAACAATGGCTTCAGATGGCTCGATACCTCTTTAGTATTATGTGTCTTTGGAGAAGTTTGTAGTGTGTTTCTTTTCTAAGTCATTGTCCACAGCACACCAGAAAAAGAAACGGACCAGGCTCAATGATGTCTATTCTAAAAAGGTGATAAGGTCCTAAAACATGGTGTTGTGCATACTAAGTCGTTCAGTCATGTCCAACTCTTTGTGACCCTATGGACTATAGCCTGCCAGGCTCCTCTGTCCATGGGATTCTCCAGGCAAGAATGCTAGAGTGGGTTGTCATGCCTTCCTCCAGGCGATCTTCTCAACCCAGGTGTCAAACCAGGGTCTCTTATGTCTCCTGCATTGGCAGATGGGTTCTTTACCACTGTGCCCCCTGGGAAATCCACACATGGTGTTATGTGAGACTAAAAGGTCCAGATGTTGGACAGTGTACTGATGTCAGATTAGCGTTGGAGCTGTCTTAGCAGTGGGGAGTCATCAGTTAAGGCCGTAATTCCCTGGGCTTTTCTGAAAGAAAAAAATAACTTCTTCCTTCCAAGTGCCATGGAAGGCAGTCCTTCCTGGATAGGAAAATAGGGACTGGGGATGTGGGGTCTGGGAAGAAGAGAGTGTAAATTCCTCTCTCCAGGACTCTGTGAAATTTAGCCTGGACTCCAAACTTCATCGGTGAGAATAGGACCCAGGTGTGGGAAAGTAAATTAGTTACTGTGACATGGCAACAGGATGCAGAGAGTAGGGGCACCAGGAGGCCTGAGGATGGGTGGTAGTTATCAGCAGATCTCTGGGTTATAACACTCTCTCACACACCTTCTGTGCTTTAGAGAATTAAAGACAGGGGTCAATCCAATATTTGGGATAAAATAAGAAAAGAAAGAAGAGTGTCTCAAAGACCAAAAATGGTAGTGACAGTGGTGGTCCAGTGAAGGACAACTTCCCAAAACAGAACGAGGATCCCATGAGAGCTGTCAGCAGTAGAGTGTGATGGTCAAACGGGGAAGCCAGAACAGAAAAGTACAAAGGATGTGCATCTAGGAGCCCGTTAGCCCCCAGAATGGGAGGGTCTCAGGCACACTTGGGAGATGCTCTGAAGGAGGTTACTTTCAGGTGGTCACTCTGGCGGAGCTTAAGACATAATTTAGATCCTCTTTCTGGGAATGTGATAGTACAGTGGATATAATAAGGAATCCCAATGCAAAGCAACTCAACATAGAGGATAGAGTATTCAGAATATAATTTAAAATGCTTAGCTAAGTTACAGAAAACTCAAGAAATATTCATAGGATAAAAATAGTTTAATAAGTCATGAATTCAAAGCAGTAAGTGGGCATTCAAACTAAATCTTGTCTTCAGGAAATCTGCCAATACATGCTTGTGAAGAATTGTTTGTTCTAATACAATATAAGCATGTGTTGGGGATAGGAGATAATACCTGGAGTTTGCACAAGCTAGGACAGCAAATTGAGACCCTTGCATAGAGCCAGTCCTATAAAAGGCAACACCCTAATAAAGGCAAACTAGAAAAATAAATTTAGTATCACAGCAAGAACCCAGTAGGAACTCCTAACCTCTGTCAGCTCTGACTCTGGGTAAGGAAGGAAAATAAAGGCTTCCCTGAGAATTACTAACAACAAGGTGATTATCACCTAGGTTTAGTGTCAAAATTCACCCTACCTGGGTGGCCTGAAAAACTCAGCCTGAGAACTGAGTTTAAATGATTAAAGGTTA
Organism: Antilocapra americana; assembly: GCA_007570785.1. Taxonomy (NCBI): domain Eukaryota; kingdom Metazoa; phylum Chordata; class Mammalia; order Artiodactyla; family Antilocapridae; genus Antilocapra; species Antilocapra americana. Next base: position 2,866,363 of record ML662436.1, read on the forward strand.
ACAGTGACACACGTGCCTGAAAAAGCAATCACAAATCTCTGGGGAAATGATTAATTACAAAGGAAATTAATCAAAGTCTTAAAATTTTTCTACAAAAAAGTTTCAATGACCATGAGCCTCCAGTTAAAAAAAAAAATTACAGACACACGAGGAAACAAACCATTATGAGTAGAAGCATGAGAAATAATAAATAATAATATCAAAACCACATGAATTGGGAAAATTAGATACAAAATTTAAATTAATGAGGCTATTAGAAAGTGTGATCAAGGAACCAGAAAATATTGCTTAAAAGATGGTGATATTTGATATTAAGGAATTACCATGGGTTTTTCCTTAATATTAAATATTTAACTATTACAGATAAAATGATGTGATGTCTGGGATTTCCTTCACTATTATCTAGAGTGGGAAAGAAAGTAGGCAGAGACATAGAGGGAAAAAGACTAGCCATGAGTCTTTTGTTGAAGCTGGATAATGGATAAATAAGGATTTACTGTGCTATTCTCTTAACTTTAGTAGGTTTGAAGTTTTTAATGTTAAAGATATTTCTTAATGAGCAGAGAATATGAATAAAACCCATACAGAACTTCTAATAACAGAAAAGTATACCAGATAAAATTTGAGTCTGAGTAGACATAGTATAGGTCATATTAGAGCCAGCTGACAAGAGAATTAGTGAAACAGAGAATATATCTGAAGTATTTTTCAAGAATGCAGTAGAGAGACTTCCCTGATGATTCAGTGGCTAAGACTCTGAGTTCCCAGTGCAGGGGGCCTGGATTTGATCCCTGGACAGGGAACTAGATCCCACATGCTGCAACTAAGACCCAGCACAGCCAAAATAAATAAGTATTTTAAAAAAGAAGACTGCAGTAGAGAGACTATATCATAAACTGACTATATGATAGTTTGACATACCTAGAAAGTAGACTCAGGAGGCTAAAATAAATCGAATAAGGTATCAGAGGTAAATAATACAGAAAATAGGGAAAATGTAAAATTGAAGAGATAATAGCCAAGAATTCTCTAGAACTGATCAAAGACACAAATGTTCAGATTCAAGAAGCCCACATCACAAGCACACAAACTCAAACCTTGATTCATGATGGTGACAGATCACAATAATTAAAAAAAAAAGATCCTTTAAAAGAAAAGATGCATTATATGGAAAGGAGTGGTAGACTGAAAATTGAGTTCTCAATAGTGACACTGAGACTCAGAAGTTAGAGATATATTTTCAAAAAACGAAATGGACTATTTCTCTCATCTTACACAAAAGTAAATTCCAGTTGTATCAAGGACATAGATGTAAATCAAAAAAATTTTTAAACTTTAAAAAGAAAATAAGCAAGATGATCTTAAGAGCTTTGAAGCAAGGAAGACTTTCTTAAATGAGTCAAAAAGCAAAATGAAAAAGAAAATTTTATTTTATTAAATTAATATAAGAAAAGTTATGACCAATCTAGACAGCATATTAAAAAGCAGAGACATTGCTTTTGCCAACAAAAGCCCATCTAGTCAAAGCTATGGTTTTTCCAATAATCATGTATGGATGTGAGAGTTGGACTATAAAGAAAGTTGAGTGGTGAAGAACTGATGCTTTTGAACTGTGGTGTTGGAGAAGACTCTTGAGAGTCTCTTGGACTGCAAGAAGATCAAACCAGTCCATCCTAAAGGAAATTAGTCCTGAATATTCATTGTAAAGACTGATGCTGAAGCTGAAACTCCAATACTTTGGCCACTTGATGCGTAAGAACTGACTCACTGAAAAAGACCCTGATGCTTGGAAAGTTTGCAGAGGATGAGATGGTTGGACGGCATCACCAACTCAACGGATATGAGTTTGAGGAAACTCCGGGAGATGGTGATGGACAGGGAGGCCTGGCATGCTGCAGTCCACAGGTTCGCAAAGACTCGGACAGGACTGAGCGACTGAACTGAACTGAACTGAACAGACATTAATATCAACAGCTCTATATTCTAAAGACTACAAAGAAAGCTTAAACATAAGCTAAAACAAGGACAAAATACTTGTCATATAGATAACCAATGAGTGATTAGTATCCAGAATGTAAATATTTTAAAACTCTTAAATTTCAATAAGACAAACAAGACAATAACTCAATAGAAAAGCAGATATGGTTCAAGAATGAGGAAGAAAAAAGAAAAAAATATATATATATATAAAATAAAGACAAAACAAAGAAAGAAAAGTAGATATGTTATAAAAAATATTTTATAGATGAGAAAACATAAGCATCAAGTAAACATATACTAAAAATGCCCATACTGTTGAGTGAAAAAACAAATCAAAGAGGTATTCATTCAATCTAATTCTATGTATATAAACTAAAAAATATACATAATTAAAAAGTTATTCTTTAGAGATACATTTTGGCCTGGTAATAACTGCAAAGAAAGCAAGAGCATAATAAATATAAAATTCAGGACAGTGGTAATCTCCACGGAGAGGATGAGGGATGTTATTAGGAAGGATTACAGAGGAGGATTCAAAGAATATGAAATATTCTCTCTTGAACTGGGTGATGTGTGCAGGGGAGTTTGTCTTAAGGATATTTGTATTATGCTTAAAACAAACATGTTTTATGTTATATCATATTATGTGTTATAACTCTATATATAGATATCTAAATCAACCTATCATGTTTACGTATAGGATAAATACTTGTGTGTTACACATCACATCTTGTGGTGGTGAATTGATTGCAAAATAGATCCAGTTTGTTACCTTTCTACCCTTTTCAGGAGAGGAAATGAGTGGGAAACTATCCCTCTTTTCATAAACTATGTGAAAAGCTTTTTTTTATGGAAGTATTTTTTAATTTTTATTGAAGTATAGTTGATTTACCAAAAGCTTTTCTTAAAACAAGGAAATTCCATGTAGACAGCTCTCTGAACAGGACTGCTGATTTCCAAATCTCGTCTGATTGCTCACTTCCATGTAAATCATTTTTGTTAAACATGAAGTTATATAAAAATTGATGTGTTTTCCATGCTTCCCTTTTCCTGTAAAGGCTAGGGATCTTAAAATAACACGATGGAGCTCTAAGCTGAAACCTAAACATGGCAAGACATGTAAACCCTCAGGCTATATCTGACAGAGAGCTAATTATATAACTTGGGCTTTCCTTCCTCAGAAACAGGCTCTATCTACCTGCCTCACGCAACACTGATTGGGAAGGGAGGATATATTCTGAATGGTGAACAAAACTTTTACTAAACACAAGGTATTTCTAGAGCAATCTTTTTTCCCATTATGCAGGGGCACAAATATATTTCACATATAGTATGTCATGCCAATTTAAAAATAAACTTTTAAATTTGGAAATTTCAGGTTTATAGAAAAATTGTGAAGAAGGTACAGGGTTTTCATACACTCCATGAGATGGTTAGATGGCATCACTGACTCAGTGGACATGAATTTGAGCAAATTCCAGGAGATAGCGGAGGAATGAGGAGCCTGGCGTGCTGTAGTCCATCGTGTCACAAAGATTTGGACATGACTTAGTGACCGAACAAGAGCAATCACTTCTCAAAACACACATACTCAAATAGTTTTCTCTACCATTTATGTCTTATGCTTCTATGATGCTTGGGTCAAATTGGTGATGGTGGTTTAATTGCTAAGTTGTGTCCAGACTCTTATGACCCATGGACTTTAGCCTGCTAGGCTCCTCTGTCCATGTAGATTCTCCAGGCAAGAATACTGGTGTGGGTTGCCATTTCCTTCTCCAGGGGATCTTCCCGATGCAGGAATCTATCCCAGGTTTCCTGCATTTCAGACAGATTCTTTACCGACTGAGCTATAAGGGAAGCCCACGGATCACATTAATGAACTAATATTAATACCTTATTAACTAATGTGCATTTTATCCAGATTTCCTCAGTTTCCTCCTAATGTTCTTTTCCTATTCAAAGACCCCATCCAGGGCCCCAGGAAACGCTGTCATCATGTCTCCACAGGCTTTTCTTATTGTGACAGAGTCTCAAACTTTCCTTCTTTATGATGATCTTGAAAGTTTTGAGGATGAATGGTCAGATATTTTGTAGAATGTCCCTCATTTGGAATTTGTCTGATATTTTTCTCATGATTTGACTAGGATTATGTTCTTTTGGAAGAAAAAACTGCAGGGGTGAAATGCCATTATCATAAAGTTTCATTTTTCTTAATCTCGTTATTCATTTTTTTAATGGTGGGTATGAGTATATAAGAAAGTATATGTACAGAAAAATAAATTGCCAAGGAATAAATAAAAATACTATCTCAGATACTAAAGTTACTGGATATTTGAATTTATTTTTTTACTTTTTCTTATCTGTATTTTCTAAATGTTCTGCAATAGACATGTGCTTTAAAAATAGAAAAAAAATTAATGTCTACTTTTAGAGTTGTCTATACTGGTTTGAAAAGGTACTTAGTTCTTCAAATGTAGCTCTTTCTTTCCAGGCCTGGTAGAAATAAGGAAGTATTTGTAGGTGCCATTTCCTAAGCAGTCAGAATAAGCCCCTACTCCATGTTCCTGTCACCTCTCGATCAATACCCACAGCTGAAAGAGAGCCAAGGAAGAAGTCAGAAGGGAAAGGAGAAGGATTAGCCCAAAAGAATCACTCTTACTTCAAGCATGGTGGCTCCAACAGAGAGCAGGTCTTCCATCTCTTTCTCTGTCTGCTTGTTTCTATCATCTCTCTCTTCCTCCCCATTTCATTCATTCATTCATTTTATTCTCTCAACTAGTATTTACTGAAGGCACTGAAAACAGACCACGACATCAGAAGATGTTCCTATCCTCAAAACACTGGCTTTCTAGTGTGGTAAGTCCATCTGGAAACAAATACTCTGTTGTGAGCCAGTTAATGCCAAAAAGAAAAATTAAACAGGTAAAGAGAAATAAATGGGAAGGAGAAAAGGAACTTTGCTATTTCAGAGATGATTGGAAGACCTCTCTGATGAGATGACCTTGAACAGGGACTAGGGTTCCAGGCTGAGGAAGTGCCAAGGACAAAAGCCCTGAGATGGGATTTGAGGTCATTGACCTGTGCTGGGGTTCCCCAACCCTACAGGTTATTCTGTTAGAAGGGAATCCACTGGCAAGTTCTTAGTTAAACAGTAATAGGACCTGAATGAGGCATTTAAAAGATCACTTTGGCTTCTGTTTGGAGATTTGACTGGGCGGATTAGGGAGGGAGATGGGGTTGGAGGGGTATGGCGAGGCAAGGAAACCTGTTTGGAGATAATTGCATGAGTTATGACAAAAGAAGACAATGAGTTATACTAAAGTGGTAGAAGTGAAGGTGAAAAAAAGTAGGCAGATTCCGTATATAATTTGATGGAAGAGACAAAGGGATATATTAACTATTTGGATATTAGACATGAGAGTATTTCCAGATTTTGTACATATGAAACTATTTTGTATTCCCCAAAATATCATCTCATCCAGCTTTTCCTTTTCAGCCTTTGAATTGGTTGAAATTTGAGAAATTCTCATATATACACTCTCTCTTTCAGAAAATATTGGAAAGAAAAGAAGACTGTTTTCTATTGATTTTTCTATTCAATTCTCTTCTCTCTCCCATTCTCCTTTCCCCAAAGAAGTCCATTCTAATATATGTATGTCTTTAAACATGCTTATATCCTTGTTAAATTCATAATATCATTTTATTTATATTCACACTTTTAATTTACCAAGATATGTTAACAAACATCTCATTTTTTTTATTCAACACTGTTTTTAGGATCTACCTATTCACGTTGCTGTTTGTACATCTAGTAATAAGTTTTTGTTTACTGTGTAAACAATATCTACAGCTCTACTGATTAATATCTAGGTTGCTTGCAAATTCCAAAAGACATAATATGACTTCTAGGAATATTCTTGTGTGGATGATGCCATGGACGTGTGTGTGGGTATTTCTGGATTAAAATAACTTCCATTTCCTATTCACATCCTTTATTGGTTTTGTTTTTAGGAGTTTCTCGGATTCTGGATACTAATTCCTGTTAATTTCAGACATTGCATTTATTTTCAGTCTGTCACCCGTATGTTAATTTTGTCTGTAGTTTGCTTATTGGAACTGAAATCTTGCATTTAAATGTGGTCAAATGATCTGCTATCTTTTAAAAATCCTTAAAGTGTATAGAACTCAGAAGAATCTCAAAAGAAGACTTACAACAAAGTAATGACTACCCACTCCAGTATTCCTGTCCGGGAAATCTGATGGACAGAGGAGCCTGGTGGGCTACAGTCCATGGGGTCACAAAGAGTCAGAGAAAACTAAATCAATTTAGCATGCATGTATATAGGAGTATGACACTCAAAAAAAGCATGGTTAACACTGGCAAACTGCCCTTCTGTTGAATGGGGCATGATGTGAAAAACATCAGGGTTATAAGTTTCATCTACTTATGGAGCCATGTTCTATCCCTGCTCAACTCCCTCTGACGCACAGTAGGTCATTAATAAATCACAGAACACAACTACAATTATATCTCTATTCTGCTCATGGTCTATGAAGGAAGGGAAAAAAAAACAAGAAAGATCACATACAATCAGCATCATCAGAGATAATGACTATTATTCAACAATGCTACTTCTAATTTTTTTTTTCTATGAATACAAGTAGACATAGAAGATTTTTGAAGTAGAATTTGATAAGATACACGTTGTTTTTAATCTGCTTCTTTTTTCTTCTTTTCTTTGTTTTTAAAAGGCCACTACATCATACGTATTATTCTTAAATACTTATTTTAATTTTTGTATTTGTTTGCTGGATCTTAGTTGTGGCCTGTGGGATGTTCAGTCCTCCTTGAGGCATCTTTAGTTGTGGCATGCAAACTCTTAGTTGTGGCATGTGGTATCTGGTTCCCTGACCAGGGACCAAACCCAGGCGCTGCATTAAGAGCATGGAGTCTTAGCCACTGGACCACCAGGGAAATCCCTATAGGCATTATTCTATGTCAACAAATTTACCTACATCATCATTCTTACTGGCTAATGACTGCAGATATTCCATTGTTTGCATAAACCATAATTAAACCAATTTCCCATTTGTGAACTTTCAAGTTAGTTCTAGTATGTATGTATTACATATGCACTACATTTTCTATGTGTGTTAAATTATTATATATTCAGTTATATCTATCACACAATTATGTAATAGTAGTGCTCCTAGAGGAATATTTTTGACCATATGTGTCTGAACCCTTGATGGAAATGTTCTCTCACACGCTATTTCTCCACAGGAACTGCTCTCCTTTCTTTATCTTTTACTCTAAATCCCTGGGATCAAATCAGCAAAAGTTAGAAGCATATCAAATTACCCACGCTAAATATTAAAGGGTTTGGGGATTTATTTACTTGCTTGCTTATGTGTTTGCCTGTTTATTTATTCATTTATTCTGGCAAAGTTTGTCAAAAACAAAATTCATTACATTTTAAGCCTGGATTTTGCATTATCTTTTCAGAGTCAAACAAGTTTTCTCAGGTGAGTTTTCAAAAAGCCACACTACTTTTGGATGTAGTGACACATTCTAGGTAATTAAGTATAATGAACCAGGCACTGTGAGAGAACTCCAAATCAAAAAAGAAACAGATCTGGCAAAGAACTGTCTGCAGATTGCCGAAAATAGGATTTGATAAGTGAGACCTGCCAATTTCCCTCTTTCTTGAATAGCAGAAAATCCCATCGGGGTTGTTGATGATTTCCCTTTAGGCTAGGTAGGAAGGGATGGCGCCCCTAGTGATTAGGAAACATGCATTTCCACTTTGGGCCACCTGTGGTTAATTGTCTTTGTTATCTCAGGAATAGCTTTTCTGGCTCCTCCCCAAAAATGGATCATCCTCTCAAAGATACCTCAATATAAATAATAGAATAATTGTAAAAAATGAACAAATGTACTCCTCTGCATTTGAGTGGTTGCCATGGCAATGAGCGAACCACCAGTGCAAATTTCCTTTGAGCCTGCTATACAGGTCCGTGAAGGACCCGCCTCTGCATCTCTTAACCAGAGGCTGCCTCTGATGCTGAGCTTGGAAGGCCCTGTGTGCGTGAAGTTAGAGGACACTCAAACCTCTCAGAGGAGAGCTGCCCACCTTCTAAATGACAGATCTCACAGCGTCTTTATGATTCCATTTCTACTGCTCGATTGTCCGTTACCTAATGGAGTCAGCAGAGACGTGATTCACACCAGTCCCAAGTGTTCATTAGAAATGTTGGTACTAATGAACTCAGATAATTTATCTGAAACATGCACTTAAAAATCACTCAACTTTCTGTTTCAGGTTAACGAGCTCTTTTCCCCTCTAAGAGGCATAGGGAGGCTCTCTCTGCGATTGTCATAATTACATATTTGGGGCTGGTCTCCTTCTATCTTTATGTTTTTGTGTCTTTCTCTTTTCCCTCTTTTTCTAATTCTTCTTGTTCCAAAGGGTTTGCTTCCATGTCGTTAGTTACTGTCCAGAATGTATTAAGGAAATCACTACTATCAGGATCCATAACTGGGAAACAGCATGAAAAAGCCAATAGAAGTCAGAGCTTGCAGGTGGGGAGAAGGAGAAGATGAATGCCAAACACACTGGACGTTTGGGTCCTGTTTGACAACCACGGAGTGGAAACTCGGCATAGTAGGATCCCAGAATATCCCAGTCAAAGTGGCCTTTGGTCTCTGGCCAACTCAGAACCCTTTTCCCCCAACTCCATCCCATCCCTTAGGCTTTTAATGGTAAAATTCCTCACATCTGGAAGAGCTTTCACTGGTCCTAGAAAAGCCCTGAGTCCTTGCACCATCCATTTGCCAGCACCAAGGAGAAACAGGAGGCTCATTCCTCATGCCACTGAGGATCTTGAACTCCTTTGAATCTGATGACAGCTAAAGACTTTGTCCCCAGAAAAGTGGGCATGCACACACACATACACAAGCACAATTTCACCAATACTTTGGTACAATTTCAGAGGATTGGTGAAACTCCACTGAAGCCCAGGGCAAGGAACACAGAGTCAATATACCAGTCAGGAGGAAAGGGTACCATCCCAGATCCTGGCATCTGGTTTTCTGTCTCAACATCATTTCCTCCAAGAGTGCTGATTAAATGCTTCTTTGATGCCTAATCTCTCACTAGATACTTTGAATTGGAAAACAAAAGAAGATACATATCTTTTTCTGGAGGATTTTGCAGATGAATGAGAGAGATGGGGGGAAGCAAATATCTGAACAAACAAAAAGAAAACACAGAGGGTAAAGGAGGGAAGGCAAGTCACACACACACACACAAACACACATGGACACATACTCAAATACCTGTTCACATACACACGCTACAGGGAGGAAGAGACACATGGCCTGGTATTAGTCACAGAAGGCTTCCTAGAAGAAGCAATTCTTGGATTAAAAATACAGATTACAGGCTGCACCAGAACAAAATAGGTAGGAAATTAGAAACTTTCAAAGTTGGACCCTCTGAGGCTGATAGTGTGATGGGTATACTCGCTTACATATTAAAGCTATTGTTAATTTTTCCCACATCCGGAAATGGCAAGGAGAAAGGATGAACAGTTTACAGGAAACAAGGAACTTTCTGTCTGCCTGAAAGTGGTGTGGCTCTGCATCTTCTCTCACTGTTTTTAAAACAATCGTGGAAAACCAACAGTGCCAAGAAGCTATTTCCTTGACACCCGGGGCAGAATTACTGAAAGCCAAGAAAGGCTCTGTTATGGGGAGAGTTCGTGGAAGTATTTCTTAGGCAGAGGGAAAAATAACAAAAGGGTTTTTTCCAACTTAAAATATTTATATGAACAGGAATACTGTGCTCTATCAATCTAACACTACCCAAGGCTGCAAATCCGTGCAACCTTCCTCGGCCAGACCTCAGCTAGGAAAGGTCGAGTTTATGTAAAAACGCATAACCAGTCCTTGGTTATCCATATGGAAAAGTCCTGAGAACGAGGGTCTTGCATATATGAAGTATGTGCCATGGGCTTTCCAAAACATTTGGAAAGGATGTATACTTTGGATAGCATGTTCTGGGTTTTATCATTTAAAAAAGAAAATTTAATACAACTGTCTGAGCTGACCAAATGATTTAGACAAATCTAATCATGGCTGTAAAAAGAAATCATTGCATTTTTGAGTTTCACTCTAAGTTTGCATATCTAAAGTTCAGAAAATGACATTCAAGAAAAATGAAGTTTTCATAGACACAGAAACAAGAACACACCCAATTTAAAGTTCTCTGAGGCAACAACTGCTCCCAAATTATGTAGCTTAGAGCACTCTTGATAGTTACAGAAATAACCTAAAATATCACATGGAAGTCAAGTGGGAAAGTGAACAATATTATTAGAACTTGAACATTTCTATTTTTTAATCTGAGGTTTAAATTGGTGACATTATTGCTGAGCAAGGACCTTGTGAGTTAGAAATCACTCCCAAGTATTGCCTGAATGTATCTATTTGCTTTTACGTTTAATTAAGGCTATTGGAGTCATTTGCTGACTATTTGGAGAAAGGAAGTGGAAAATGGTCAGAAAACCCTCTGTGGGCCACCAGTGTCTACCCCTATAGCTCATAAATTCATGATGATTTGGGATAGGCATTTCCCTTGAATCCTTCACCTCCTGCCTCTCTCACTTAGTCATGTCTACTGCTAGGTGTTGGGGATGTAAATATAGCAAGTGGCCATGGATGCCCTACTCACTGAGACACTGGGAAATGTGTCCCAACTTAGGACCATTCTGATGCTTTGATATTGGTGCATTGGGGGTAAGATATACCCAACATCCTCAGTTGCATCTATTAGTCAACTTAAGAAGAGGTTTACATGCATGCTCAATCATGTCCAACTTTTTGTGACCCCAAAGACTGTAGCCCACCAGGCTCCTCTGTCCATGAGATTTTTCAGGCAAGAATACTGGAGTGGGTTGCCATTTTCTACTCCAGAGGATCTTCCTGACCCAGCGATCAAATCCATGTCTCTGGCATCTCCTGCATTGGTAGGCGGGTTCTTTACCACTGTGTCACCTGGGTAGCCCATAAACTCACTGATGATGACCCAAATGCTCTATCCAGTAGTCCTCTGAGACTTTTTCTTACCCAAACCCTCTGTGGCAGCTGGCAAGACTACTCCTTTCTTGAAGCTTCTTCTCAGAGTCTACAACACAACACCCTATACTATCTCCTGCTTTTACATCTGGTCTTCATCCCTACTCCATCCCCCAGGCTCTTATTCCTGTATCCCTCCCTTTGTAAGTGTGAGTCTTCACCCAAGTTTCCATTCTTAACTATTTTCTCTTCTTGTTCTACAGACTTTCCCATTTCCAATGGCCTTCACCATTCCATGACTCCAATCATCTCTCTAGGCCAACATTTCCAAAATTCTTCTTCTGTCCAGCTTTCGCTCCTGAATATCAAGCCCAAATTTCCATTTTCCACCTGTGATATTTTCATTTGATTGTCCCACAGATCACTCAAAAATCAGCACATCTAGAATCAACTCAATATCTTCACCTTCAAACTTGCTGGTCCCCCTGTATTTCTTTCCTTGGATAATATCACTACCATTCACTCACTCATTCAACAAACCCTTATTGAGAACTTACCTTGTGCCAGGTACCATACTGAGAGCATGGGACACATCAGTGTATAAAAACAAGACCCCTGAACTCACGGAGCAGACATTCTAGTGGAGCATCCCACATAATGCAAGCTGGAAGTCTTGGAATCTGTCCCTGACTCTCCCTCTCCACTGCCAAGACCCTAAAATGGTTATTTTCATCTCTACCTCCTGTCTTATGACAGACCCATAACTGCCTCCTGTCTCTTCCTACTTTAACTCATCCCCTGCATTATTATCAACATGATAATTTGCCAAGTGGTTTCAGTGCCTTTTCATGGCTGACAGGATCAATCCTAAGATAGACTCTGTACAGAGGTAGCCTACTTCCTTCTTCCCATTGCTCATGCCCTTCTCACTGGGTACCCTACGTACTCCTCCCCAAACACTCAAAGTCCTCCCCTACCTCTCTCTCTCCTACAGAGCAGGGAAATGTCCCCATCATAATTTTCCTTCTTAGTTTAGAGATCATCATGGCAGGGGATTTCCTTGGTGGTCCAGTGGTTAAGAACCCACCTTCCACTGCAGGGGACATGGTCAGGGAACTAAGATCTCACATACTGCAGGGCAACTAAGCCCAGGCACTCAACTAGTGAAGCCTGCATGCCACAACAAGGATCCAACACAGCCAAAATAAAATTTAAAAAATAAATAAAAATAAATGGGACCTAATCAAACTTTTAAAAAAATTTTAAAAAGAAATAATCACAGTAATAGTCACTGTATATTAGGTGCTCATTTGATTCCCAGAGGCTGCACTTTACAAACATTTTGCAAGGATGTTCAGTTGTTCAATCATGCCCAACTCTTTGTGGCCCCATGGACTGAGCCCACCAAGCAAGGCTCCATTTATGGAATTTTCCAGACAAGACACTTTACATATTCTTAAATCCATACAACAGTCCAGTGAGGTAAGTGCCATGATTATTAACTTTGTTTTACAGAAGAAACTGATACTCAGAGATACTGAATAACTTCCCACTTACACAGCTAAGCTATTCCAAAGCCCCTGCTCTCTGCCCAAAGATGAACCCCTCTCAACCCAGTATCCTGCACAAGGGTCTCAATGAGTTCTGATTGACTTTTTGCTCTCTCATATCTGCATTTTTTGTTGGAAGCTGCCAGTGACATCCTAGGAATGGATAAGGTGTAAATTCCAATTGAAATGAGTTTAATTAGCAGGGACATCTTGGCATGCTCTCTTCAAATCTCAGAGTTACAGTCCTTTCAAGATCGATATGAGGTTTTCTTTTCTTCTCTGCTTCCCCTATCTTCTTAATTTTAAAGCTTGCTTTGGAAGTTTGCAAAAGGCAGAAGTCAGAGAGGATGTGCAAATAAAAAGGCAGGGGGCTTCCCAAAGGGAGAAGACGGTGACCTCTATCTGATGCCCCAAGAAAAGACAGACCCTGCATCACGACCCACACTAACTTTCTTCCCTCATCTTGGCTTCTTTCCTCAATCCAGTCTGGCTAGGATGACGATAAAATAATTACGGGCAACAGTGACAAGGGGAAAGTATGAGTTCCTCCTGTCCTCGCTGTGGAAGTCCAGGATCCATTGATAACTGAGAGAGACCCTCTGGGAAAGCAGCTGGGTTGGGAGAATTATGGGCAGCTCCAGGTCAGAGATTTCCAGTGGTAATCTCAAATCCAAATATTTTGTCCTGTTTTTACTCAGTGTGATCCATCCTCTTATTCAGACCTGGTGGAGTTTCCCATGGCCCCACAAGCAAGTCAGAGGGTAAACGTAACCCTCTCCCATTTCTCTGTCTGAGGGCTGATGGCAGCACGTGACAGACATGCCATGAGGGGAGGACCTGCGAGTCCAAGCTGATGTGGGCCCACACAGCTGGACCCAAGACGAAGGGCCACAGGCCAAGTGACACAATGGCTGGACTCTACAAGGACAGGGGGGCTATTTCTCCTTCTTGTCTAAGTTAATCACCACAAACTAAGATGGAGCTAAAACAGGAATCTCCCTCACTGTTCCAGGTGACCTACACTATGTGACGGGGCATCTCATCTAGAAAGATCTCCTCCTCCCCTCCACCCCACTCCACACCCTCCAACTCTCCCCCCTCCCAGGCTCCTACAGGCTGGCGATAAGGCTGTAGCCAGCACAGAGGCACAAGAAAGCAGGGAGCAACTCCATGCCCACCTGTGGTCAGGTAGGAAGGGGGCACAGTCAGCCCTGGCCTTAGGACTGGGGATCAGAGGCTCAGCAGAGCCAGAGTGCATCCGTGTGAGCACTGACCCGTAGCACACTTGAGGTGTTCCAGAGACCAAAATGTGCCTAAGTGACCTTCCCAGCGGCTCAGAAGTACAGGCCTCCTCTTTCTAAAAAGTCAGCCCCCAAGATGGAAGGAATAAAACCCAATCTTCCCCCATAGCCGTCAGTCTCCCCAAGCTCACTTGTACCCTTGCCCAGCACGCTCCCCCTGCTTGAAGAGGGCAGAGGGTGCTTTTTGGTTTGGGGAGAATACTCAGCAAAGTTAGGTGGGTTGGGGGGGGAGTGTGGAGGAGGGACTCTGGGAGCGTGTTCTGGGTACTGCCACACCCTGCTCCCACCCGTAATGTCCTGATTACAGTCAGGCCCCAAGGAGGACACGTGGGTTCAGTCCAGGCTTGCTGGCCCCCAGACTCCACCACATAGACATCTCTACTTTGTGGAGGAGAAGAGCAAGGAGGTATAGGAGAGGCAGGGGAAGCCCTGAATGACTCCCCAAAAGGAGGCAATGGGGGGCTGGGAAGCTCAACATGTCTGCACTAGGCTCTAAGATACAGGCAGGCCCAACAGTGCTCAAGAGGGAAGAGAAGCCTTTACCTGTGTAGTTTATAAAGGGTCTCATTTCATTCTTATTTCATTTCTCCCATTTCCTAGATTAGCTTTGATTGACAAGTCATTGTGACCTTCTTGACCTCAAAATCTTCCTCTGTCACTAAATAAGTCTTCAGGATGTTCTGGCTTTCACATTCCATGAGCCTGGGACTTCCGCAGGGACCACATCACACCATCATTTCCACTACACTTGTTTGCACAATTCTACAAATGTTATCCCATGAGGCCATGCCATCTGCTTCTGCCCATGACAGATGGGCCCCATGGCAGGTGTCTCTGAACCTCTTCTCAAGGTGGGCCTGTTGAGAGGTCAAGAAGTTAACCTCCATGAGCAAAGTTACTGACTCACTCTATGTCAATTTACCAACTTACAAGACCTCTCTTAAGCCTGGGGACTGAAATTCCAACTGGCTTTAATGAAGGAGACAAGCAGAGAAAGCAAAAGAGAAAGCCAGGTGACTGTAACAACAAGAGACATGGCTGGTAACTAATGTCTGATTTTGATGAAATATACAGGCACATGTGAATAAAATAAATGTCAAAGCTGGCAATACTTAGATCCTCAAGACCTGTTTGGAGCTGGGGTGGTGGGTGATGAGAGGGTTAACAGAACAGTAAAACCTTCATCTGTGCTTTCCCAATTGTCCTTCAGTCTCTAATGAGGTATATACAAGTATATGCAAGCATAAGTTACTCCTTGACTTTAGTAAATAACTAGCTGGCTAGGCCCCTTCGGTTGTCCTGACGTTCTGGGAGCCTTGCCTCCTGTTAGGGTTGCCTTAGGCCCAGCAAGAATCAGACTCAACATTACATTTTTTTTGCTTCAATCTTTCATAGACATGATGATGCTGATTTTTAATATAGATCTTTTTATGATGAGTCGGAGGGTGGCAGAATGACTTTTATGAGGACAAACCTGGTTACTATGTATGTAATTCATTGGGGCTTTTAAGATGTAGAAATTTGATTGCCTGCCTAGCTTGGGGACTTTTTCTTTATTGCACATCCAAGTTTGTTTATGAAATTCTCTCAGCACCAGATAACATTGCTGTCTGATAAGAACGGGGAGTGTTTATGTGACCTTGTGGTGATAGTGGTTGGGGTTTGAGGGTCCCATTTCTCAAAGAAAAGAAGTATAGGACATGCAGTGACTCCACAGAAAGAGAGTGTCATTTGGTGATGTTCAGAAGAGGCTTGCCAGCTCCATAAGTATGCGGGGCTGGGAAGATGGGTCCATTTTTCATCATTTAGGAGACTCAGAGACCCCAAGCTCACCAACACATCAGGCAGGCCCGCCTCCCCGCTGAACCATGGAGTACCCCCACAGAGTTGGGGCTGTAGAAGGGCAGGTAAACTGTTCAAATGGGCAAACCCAAGAGAATCAATCAGACAAATTGTCATGATGGAAGCTATAGGCAGAGTTTCCTGAGCCCACTAGACAACTCACTGTGGGAATTCCCAGCCTCAAAGAAGGCACACTCCTAATCTTTAATCCCAGTCTCTAATAAAATATCAGTTACCACTACCCAGGTGCTCTGATTGTTCCTTGGACACTGTTCAATGTTTGGCATGCTGTCCTCACAATAGCCTTGAAGGAGGGGGAAACTGAGGCTTGTGGAGGTGAAACAGCTTGCCTCAGATCACACAGGCCCTGTGCCTCTATCCATAAATGTATCATTCATCTGGTCTCATAACACCAAATATACAGCCAGTCCTCTGTCGTCTTCAAACTCATGCGTATGCAATCAAAGTCACCATCTTTCCTCCCAATGTGGCACTTTCTTGTGACTTCCTTACTGTTCATAGTCACACCCATTTCCTGATCACTATCTCAGTTCAGGCCCTTACCCAAATTTTGATTTGTATAATTGGCTCCTTATCAATTTCCCTGCCACCAGTGTCTCTTGCATCCATCAAATGAAGCCACAGTTTGTTTGATCTTTTTAGCGTGCCATGTAGCTTCCTCATGTTCCAACCCCACAGTCCTGATGGACGGTCAGTGTGATGTGAGAGAAGAGGCATCAAGTTCACTGCCACACAGTCCTGGGTGCGACATCAGTACTGGCCCATATTCCCAGGTGATCTGAACTTGTTATCTCATCCATACACCTGCTAAACTTCAAAAATTGGTGTGAAGATAAGATGCACTAATAGATATGAGGTATGTAACACAGACTTTGACCTTAAATGGTTGGTGCTTCATAAATATTAGTTTGCATCCCTTCAAAGAAACCCCATTGCCTGGTGGATAATTCAACCTTGGAAACTACAATATGTCTCCAGCCTCCCTTCCATCCTTACTATCCCTCATCTACACACAGCCCCTCTTCTGGCTAAATGCCCTGGACCTTTCACCTTCCTTCTGACCACTTTTTACACACCACTTCCCATGCCACCCCTTTTCTCCATTAACCAAAACCTTGTCCATCTTCAGGGTAAAAGCAGTCTCTGATGGTGCCCCTAGGCTCTCTCACCAGGGGAGCTTTCTCTCTCTCCTCAGAGGCTACAAAATAGGTCTGAACCCCTCATTCAGACACTAATCTCTACTATATTTTGATTGTGCTATTTCCCCTGCATCTCTCTGTCATCTCTCTAATGTATCATAGGCACCTTGAAGGTAGGACCCAAGCTTCCACATCTTTCTCTACTTCACCACATTGTCCTCTCTCTCTTCTCCACCAAATTAGTGCCCAACAACTGTGGTTAAAAAGATAAATCATGTGTCAGATGAAATGTGAGCATGTCAGGTGTGTGTCACACCCTACCCCCATCCAACCCCCTACACCCACCTTCCCGCCCCCGCCACACACAGTCTGCCTGCAGCTCCCTAGGTCCTAAGCCCTCTGGGAGCACAAGACCATGTCTGCTGCTCACTTGGCCCATCACACAGATAAATGCTTAAATAAATGATGGGGTTTATGATGACAGCCTTCACTAGAACTTTTAAAATCATGAGCTATTACTACCCTGGTTCTCATCGTCCAAAGAACATCTTTACAGTCCCTGCCAGGCCCCTGGTAATGAATTTCTTCAGTGTACCAAGCAGTGCTGTGAGAATTAATCACTCTGCTCATCCTCTAGGCTTGGTGGAATGCAGCTGTAAGCTCAGAAGTAGTATCTGGTTTATTCTGCCTTCTGCTGTCTCTAATCTCTCTTGCCATACTATATGTCACCTGAGGAACAAGGTGGCATCTAAAGTATGATCCTATCTTCAACCAAGGCTATCACCGTGTTTTGCATATATTGATAGGTGGTATCTTGTGGTTGTCATCATAGTCAAATAGGGCCTTCCTGGAATTGCACTGGAATTCTCTCCCTTCTGGAACTGCTCTGCTGGCCCCCTTGGGTGTGGGTAGGACAGGTGACTGGTGTTCAGAGAGTGGTAGGCACATTGATGAGGGCCACTTCCAGGCTGAGGGCACTCATTTACTGGTTTGAAACCATCCACAGCTCTCTTTTCCCTCTGACCATGAGCAACAACAATCTTTCAGATAATGGCTGTCCAGTCCCCAGGGTCACTGAGTGACTTCAATGGGGAGAGCTCCCTTGCCAACCCTGCATGGGCACATAGAATGAACAAGAAATAAACAATTGGTATTTAAGGTTGGAGTCAGTGATGGTTATTGCAGGAAATCTGGCCAATCTCTACCAATAAGACTCAAAAAAGTATTTATTGAAGAGAAAGAAAAAAAGTGAAGTTGCTCCATCATGTCCAATTCTTTGCGACCCTGTGGACTGTAGCCTACCAGTCTCCTCTGTTCATGGGATTCTCCAGACAAGAATACTGGAGTGGGTTGCCATTTCCTTCTCCAGGGGATCTTCCTGACCCAGGGATCGAACCCTGGCCTCCCACATTGCAGGCAGATGCTTTAACTTCTGAGCCACCAGGGAAGCCTCAAAAAAGTATTGAAGAGAAGAAGAAAGGAATTTGGGGTAAAATGCACTAGATTTGTGTGTTTTGAGAAGTCTTTCATGATAGTTAAGAAAGCAATTCAAATTAAGGAGATTATTTGTTGCAATGCTTGCTCCTTTCCAGAACTGGCTTAAATACCATACCATGGGGACTTCCCTGGTGGAGCATCCGTTAAGACCGCTCTTCCACTGCAGGGGGCGTGGATTCAATCCCTGGTTGGAGAACTAAGATCCCACATGCTGAGCAGTATGGCAACAACCACAAAAAATTTAAATAACATATCGTGGAGTCAATTGATTAGACAAAACAACAGTTGGATCCATCGAAAAGTAAGAATTACATAAGAATTAATAAGAATTGTTGTCATTTACTGAATGTTGACTACACTGAAGGCACTGTACTAAAAGCTTTACATAAATGTCCATTTAATTCTCACTTTGACTTAGATAGGCAGTTATTTGTGCAACCAGCTCCCCTTCTGTAGATGATAAAGTTAAGATAGGGAGAAACTAGAAGCTTGTTCAATATAACACAGGTAGTGAGTGACAGGACCCTGTGCTGAATCCTACAGAGAGGCGATTTTCATCCCCAGAGAAACTGTCCAGAATCTCCATCTAACTCTCTCTGGAGAAAGTGAAGTTGAACAATGAGATTGATGCAGGGTAGAGGGTTTGTCTGAATAATCCACCTGTAAGTATAATGTCAGTATATGTATCTGGATGGACACTCCACAGTGAACCCAACTTCACCTTATTCCAATAACTCATATTTCTGTATGCGTGGATGTTCCTGACGGAATGATTCTAAGCTAAGACCTTAAAGACAGGTAAGTGTTAATCCCGGAAAAGGGTGACGAGCCAGAGGGGGATGAGATGCCAGCACCTAGTGTGGAGTCTGTGCCTCTGTTTTCTCAGCTGTAAGATTAACTATTAGATAATAATAACTATTGATAACATTTGTTGAGTGGATACTATATGCCAGACATTATTCTAAGTGCTTCACGTGGGTTAACATATTTATCTCTGCAACAACCCTATGGAGTAGATACTTTTGTTTACCTTCATTTTACAGATGAGGAAACTGAGGCATTAAACTGAAAGATTAAGTAAATTTCCCAAGATCACACAGCTAGTAAGTGACCAAGCTAGGAACTGAACCTAGAGCCTACCCAATCACCATACTCTTTGAGTTCTAAAATATACCCTACTGGAGGACAAGGATTTGTATCTGTTTGATATCCAGAACAGTGTAGCATACCTTAAATAAGCAGATGTTGGATGAATGAATAATACAATATTCAAATAAAATACTGTTTTGCTTCCTTAAGAGTTCTACAATTAACTGCTTCTTCAAAGTTATTTATGTAACAATATAAACCTACTCTAAATCCTGCCAGAACATTCCATTGAGTCTTATCAATCACATACAGATTAGGTCCTCCACCTCTTTTTTAAAATGTAATTCCACTCCATTCCATTCCATTCAACCCAGCAAATGTTCATCGACCTCCTGCTATAAGCCAGGGTTTCAAAGAAGAATAGGTTCAGATATCGAGGCGGGAGTTCAGAGTCCAGCAAAGGAAGGGACGAGGTGAGCAAAAAGTAACCATACCATCAGACAACATTATAACAAGGTAGTTGATGAGGGTTTTTGCCAGGCTGATGTGCCAGCACTACTTCTCCCACAGGCGGAGTTTCTCCTGAGGGAGTTCCTGCGGGATGGCATGGCGGCCATTGAACAGCTTATGCAAAGACATGTGTTGTTAGGATGCATGAGAGTCCCAAGAAATCAAATATAATTCAACTTCAAGGAAGCGAAAGACAAGGAGACCAGGAAAGTGCAATGAGATGGGTTTGGAAGGGTCTTTCATGTTAAGAAATGTGTGGGGTTTTTTTCTGTGAACCTCAAAGCCATCAGATGGTGACATGATCAGTCAGATCTGTCTGCTTCAGAGGAGATATATGTGGAGATAAAAATATCCAAAATGACTATTTCTATTCAACTGCCCTTTTTTTTTTTTAAATCTCCTTGGGAAACTGAAAGGGACAGATAAACCCCATCAGAAGATTGAATGAGATCAGCCTAGCCAGATTACAAAACTTCTGGCCATTTCTGATAATTTCTTAATCTTGCAGGGAATCTGAACAGCCTTTGTCTCTGTCACTCACTGTAGTCTCTAATCCCCACTCTGGTGCCTGATTCGGTGCCTCTGTTTAATCTTTTGAAAGATTTATGGCCCCAGCACGTCTGCCTGTGATGAGCTCATCTGATGTCAGTTACCAGCCAGGAGGCTGGTGGAGAGATAGTTTGTTACAGTTGGGAACATGTGACATGTCTGATCGAAACCTACTGTGGGAGGTGAGCATTTCTCTGGGGAATGAACTTGGCATTTCAGCTTCATACAAGGGCCAGTTGGGGAGAAAAGAGGAGGAGATGCCAGTCTGCTAATGGGAATCTGCAACCTCAAGCCCCTTCTCTGTGGAGAGCTCGCCTGCGTGTTGGCAGGGATTGTTTGCATTTGGTTACCTCTCAGAGGCTCTGGAGGAAATACAATCTCTAAATATTGAAGGCAAAGCTGGATACACAAAAATCACTTTGCTTTTACTCGCCCCAAACCACACACACTCAAACAGATGAAATATGTATGAAGCCAGAGTCATCTGTAGCAGGCAGAGAACTGGTCCCACAGAAGCATCTGGGACCTCATCCTGAGGCTCCGATACCGGGGTGACTCACAACAGAGATGGAGGAGGGGGCACCTTTGATCTAGACTGGTTCTGTTTCACAGGTGACTGAAGTGCAATCTTGAAAGTGCACTTTAAAAACGCACCTGCCCATGTTTTATACTTGGGACCCCGGGATTTCCCAAGAGGGTTTCCTTTGGACAGGGGACTTATTAGGAAGCATCGGGGGACAGGAAAAAGTGGCAATGCAGGTGGTTTACAGCAAGTGGCTGTAGAGTCCAGAGAAAGGTTGTCGTTATCTAGTTTGTAGCAAGGCACTGTATGACCGAGTAGTGGTACCCAGCCATTCACACTGCATGGGGGCATTGATGATGGGAACCTTCCACTCACTGTTTTTTCCAGTCTGGGATCCAAAGGTGAAGGCAGAAGCTGGCTATGGGTGGTGGCTGGAGCATGGGGCTGGGGGTGGCATGGAGGCAGGCAGGTAAGACTTTTCAACTCACCCACTGCACCTGACAAAGCTGCATGGTATTGCCCTTCTTCAGAACAGCCCCCTTGCACCCAGTCCTCACCAGCTAACACACAAAACCTGTCTTCTGTATCAATCCCCGACAGGGTATGAGCCAGTCAGAGAGCAGTTTCATGGTGTCAGGGGCGATAAGCAGCAGGGACACTGGGTGTGAAGAATAGGGGCAGGGGAAAAAAGAGAGAAATCAGTTTACTTTTCTCAGCTCTGCCTGAGGATCGGGCATTGGAAACCTGCCCAGACATAAGTCCTTGCCTCACCCTGTCCTCCAGCTGCTGGTGCCAGGCATCTCCCTGCCAAGTTACAGGTAAAGATGAATAAAGGGAAAGGGGTAGAGTAGAAAAAGAGGATGTGGGCTAGGATCCTAAAACCTGGGTTGCCACCTTGATTTTGCCACCTGCCAACAAATCTATGAGGCCACTGCCCGAAGAACCAAATCCAGACACCCAAGTGCAACGTGCAAGACCCTACATGACCTGTTGTGGTTGTTGAGTCACTCAGTCGTGTCCAACTCTTTGCAACCCCATGGACTGCAGCACACCAGGCCTCCCTGTCCATCACCATCCCCCAGAGCTTTCTAAAACTCTTGTCCATTGAATTGGTGATGCCATCCAACCATCTCATCCTCTGTCATCCCCTTCTCTTCCTGCCTTCAATCGTTCCCAGCATCAGGGTCTTTTCCAATGAATCAGCTCTTCGCATCAGGTGGCCAAAGTATTGGAGTTTCATCTTCAGCATCAGTCCTTCCAATGAATATTCAGGACTGGTTTCCTTTAGAATGGACTGGTTGGATCTCCTTGCAGCTCAAGGGACTCTCAAGAGTCTTCTCCAACATCACAGTTCAAAAGCATCAATTCTTCAGTGCTCAGCTTTCTTTATAGTTCAACTTTCACATCCATACATGACTACTGGGAAAAGCATAGCTTTGACTAGACAGACCTTTGTTGGCAAAGCAATGTCTCTGCTTTTTAATATGTTGTCTAGGTTGGTCATAACTTTTCTTCCAAGAAGTAAGCATCTTATCATTTCATGGCTGCAGTCACCATCTGCAGTGATTATGGAGCCCCCCAAAAATAAAGTCTGTCACTGCTTCCACTGTTTCTCCATCTATTTTCCATGAAGTGATGGGACCAGATGCCATGATCTTTTTTTGAATGTTGAGTTTTAGGCAGAGAGCTTTTTCACTCTCCTGTTTCACTTTCATCAGGAGGCTCTTTAGTTCTTCACTTTCTGCCATAAGGGTGGTGTCATCTGCATATCTGAGGTTATTGATATTTCTCCCAGCAATCTTGATTGCAGCTTGTGCTTCATCCAGCCCAGTGTTTCTCATGATATGCTCTGCATATAAGTTAAATAAGCAGGGTGATAATATACAGCCTTGATCTACTCCTTTCCCAATTTGGAACCAGTCAATTGTTCCATGTCCAGTTGTAACTGTTGCTTCTTGACCTGCATACAGATTTCTCAAGAGGCAGGTAAGATTTCTAGTATTCCCATCCCTTTAAGTGCAGAAGGCACTTCAGTACTCTTGCCTGGAAAATCCCATGGATGGAGGAGCCTGGTGGGCTGCAGTCCATGGGGGTCGCGAAGAGTCGGACACGACTGAGTGACTTCACTTTCACTTTTCACTTTTATGCATTGGAGAAGGAAATGGCAACCCACTCCAGTATTCTTGCCTGGAGAATCCCAGGGATGGGGGAGCCTGGTGGGCTGCCGTCTATGGCGTCTCACAGAGTCGGACACGACTGAAGCGACTTAGCAGCAGCAGTAGCAGCAGCAGCATCTCTTTAAGAATTTTCCACAGTTTGGTGTAATCCACACAAAGACTTTAGCATAGCTAATGAAGCAGAAATAGATGTTTTTCTGGAATTCTCTAGTGTTTTTTATGATCCAAAGAATTTTGGCAATTTGATCCCTGGTCCCTCTGCCTTTTCTAAATCCAGCTTGAACATCTGGATGTCCTCAGTTCATGTACTGTTGAAGCCTAGCTTGGAGAATTTTGAGCATTATTTTGCTAGCGTGTAAGATGAGTACAATTGTGTGGTAGTTTGATCATTCTTTGGCACGGCCTTACTTTGGGATTATAGTGAAAGTTGATCTTTTCCAGTCCTGTGGCCACTACTGAGTTTTCCAAATTTGCTGGCATATTTAGTGCAGCACTTTCACACATCATCTGTTAGGATTTGAAATAGCTCTGCTGGAATTCTATCACCTCTACTAGCTTGGTTCATAGTGATGCTTCCTAAGGTCCATTGACTTCGCACTGCAGGATGTCTGTCTCTAGGTGAGTGATCACACCACTGTGGTTATCTGGGTCATTAAGATCTGTTTTGTAGAGTTCTTCTGTATTCTTGCCAACTTTTTTTATAATCTTCTGCTTCTGTTAGGTCCATTACCATTCTGTCCATTATTGTGTCTATCTTGGCATGAAATGTTCCCTTGGTATCTCTAATTTTCTTGAAGAGATCTCTAATCTTTTCCATTCTATTGTTTTCCTCTATTTCTTTGCACTGATCATTTAGGGAGGTTTTCTTATCTCTCCTTGCTATTCTTTGGAACTCGGCATTCAGATGGATATATCTTTCCTTTTCTCCTTTGCCTTAAGCTTCTCTTCTTTTCTCAGCTATTTGTAAGGTCTCTTCAGACAACCATTTTGCCTTTTTGCATTTCTTTTTCTTGGGGATGGTTTTGATCACCGCCTCCTATACAATGTTATGAACCTCTGTCCATAATTCTTCAGGCACTCTGCCTATCAGATCTAATTCCTTGAATCTGTTTGTCACTTCCACTGTATAATCATAAGGGATTTGATTTAGGCTGCATCTGAATGGCCCAGTGGTCTTCCCTACTCAACCTAGCCCCTGTTTACATCTCCAACCCCATCTCATTTGTGCTCCAACTCCTTCTTCCTGTGGCCACTCTCCCACCCTCCACACTATACCATCCCCACTGTGCCCTCCCCCCACATATCCCTCAGCTCCAACAATATCAGACAACTTGGAATTTTTCAAACATCTCAGGCTATTTTTGGCCCCAGTGCCTTTGCACATACCTTCTCCTCTGCCCTCCATATCTCTCTGCCTACCTACTCCACAAACTGTTTCCAAGCATCAGCTACTAGGCATGGAGAAAAAGAAGCCACAGTTCCTGCCCACATGAACAGGTAAGAGAGTCCTTTTTCCTTCCCTCCTTCCCTTCCTTTCCCTTCCCTTCCCTTCCTTTCCCTTCCCTTCCCTTCCCTTCTCTCTCTCTCCTCACCTACTTGGTGAACCATCTATTCTTCAGAATGTGATTTTAACACTACTTCCTCAGAGATGCTCTTTGCTTTTGCCTGGACAAAAGCTTCCCTCTTATGTCTGTGCTAACCTTGTAGTGTTGCCCTTCTCTCTAAATGAAGTCACCTGGGAGCCTGGGTACCAAGACCCCTCCATGTAGAGCACAAAGCAAAATCCCTATTTCAGTCTCAATAGATAGAGAACTTGGCTCACATCTTATTTGGGGCCAGTATTTCACCCTTCAAGTACTACATGTAAAAGGGTGTAAATTAGGACATGCTTAACGTGTTTTAAGTACTTATTATGTTCTATTGGGCTTTTTATTTTTGGCAGGAATTAGATGGTGGCATGATTTTTCTTCATAAAAGGAATATAGATAACTTCTCATGAAGTTGAACAAAGTGCAACTTACATTTCTCCCTCTCTATGAAGTCTTCCCAGAGGGTGTGCCACCATGGAATTTAACCCTCTCTGTCTCAGTAGGCTTGGATGCCATAACAAAACACCATAGTCTGGGTGACTCAAACCATATTTATTCCTCATAATTCTGGGTGCTGAGAAGTCCAAGATCAAGATGTCAGCAGATTCAGTTTCTAGCAAAAGCCAGCCTCCTGGTAGATGGAAGCCTTATAGATGACTGCCTTTTTGCTGTGACCTCATGTGGCAGAGTGACAACAAGCAATCTTGGTGTCTGCTCGTATAGGGACACTAATCTTATCAGGTCAGGGACCAGCCTTGTGTCTTCATTAAGTCTAATTACCCCTTTACTCTAAATACAGACACTCTGTAGGCTAGAGTCTCAATATATGAATTTGGGGGGACACAATTCAGTCCAGAGCACCCTTCTCTCTTTGTACACCTCTGGAGCCCCAACCCTCACAGTAATCTGATCCAATCCTATTCAGTTCCCAGAGAGAAAGGCCCTGTGTGCCTAATACTTGTATGTGAGTCTGACACTCACCTACCCTCAGCTGTATTTTTAGGGAACTCTTCAAAAAATAGGGAGGTTCAAGATGGAAGGGACACATATATACTTATGGCTGATTCATGTTGTTGTATGGCATCTGGCCCCATTACTGCATGGCAAATAGAAGGGGGAAAGGTGGAAGCAGTGACAGATTTCCTCTTCTTAGGCTCCAAAATCACTGTGGACGGTGACTGCAGATAGTGACTTGGCAAATGAACAACAACAATGGCAGAAACCAACACAATACTGTGATTGGCAGGAAAGTGAGGACAAACATGGACAGCACATTGAAAAGCAGAGACATTCTGTTTCATATAGTCAGAGTATGCTATAAGGTTCATATAATCAAAACTATGGTCTTCCCAGTGGTCATGTATGGTTGTGAGAGCTGGACTCTAAAGAAGGCAGAACGCCAAAGAATTGATGCCTTCGAACCGTGGTGCTGGAGAAGACTCCTGAAAGTCCCTTTGACAGAAAGGGGGTCAAACCAGTCAATCTTAAAGGAGATCAACCCTGAATATTCACTGGAAGGACTAATGCTGAATTGAAGCTCCAGTATTTTGGTCATCTAATGCAATCAGACAACTCACTATCAAAGTCCCTGATGCTAAGAAAGATCGAGGGCAGAAGGAGAAGAGGACATCAGAGGATGAGCTGGGTGGATGGCATCACCGATGCAATGAACATAAATTTGGGAAAACTCCAGGAGATGGTGAGGGACAGGGAGGCCTGGCGTGCTGCAGTCCATGGGGTTGCAAAGAGTCAGACATGACTGGGTGACTGAACAACAACAGTGAGAGAAACCAACACGACACTGTAAAGCAATTTTCCTCCCATTAAAAATATAATTCTTTAAAGCCTGCTAAAATTATTAGTACTCTGTGGTATTGACATACAGATAGACAGATAAAGCAATGAAATAAAATTGGAAGTCTAAAAAAAATAATAATTCTTCAAACCTTGGAGAATATAAAATGTACCAACAAAGAAAATGGAAAGTTGCTGACAAATTCCATAACCTGGAGAAAACATTTCCATGTGCATCTTTCCAGATGATCTATGTAATTATCTACTTGTCTAAATTTTTAATAAAAATGGTGTCACCCAGTACAGACAAGCTGGTAGCTGCAGCAGGCTCATGTACTGATCACAGTTCAATCTTGGTTCTCTGTGATGAACCAAGGGACACACCTGAGGGTCTTGTGAACCAAAAACTGTCTTCAAAATTAGAATCTCAAAGTATTTTAGAGATTCACTTTTTCCCCCTGAAGTATCTGTTCACAGGTTGAATCAATCTGAGTCTTATTTTCTTTTTATTGAAGTGTAAGTTAACTTACAATGTTGTGTTAGTTTCAGGTGTGCAGCAAAGTGATTCAGTTATACATATATCCATTCTTTTTCAGATTATTTTCCATTATAGATTATTACAAGATATTGAATATAGCTCCTGATATACAGTAGGTCCTTGTTTATTTTACATATGGGCATGCTCAGTCACTCAGTCATGCCAACTCTTTGCAACCCCATGGACTATAGCCCACCAGGCTCCTCTGTCCATGGGATTTCCTAAGCAAGAATACTGGAATGAGTTGCCATGGTTTCTTCTAGGGGATTTTCCCAACCCAATGATTGAACCCAAATCTCCTGCATTGGCAGGTGGGTCCTTTACCACTGGGCCACCTGGGAACCCCCATTTTATATATAGTAGTGCGTATCTATTAACCCCAAGCTCCTGATGTATCTTTTCCCCCAGCCCCCACCTCCCCACTTCCACTTTGGTAACCATGAGTGTGTTTTCTGGCACCTGTTGCCAGAAGAGTGATGCAGATGGGTGATCATACATACATGCACGTGTGCACCGTGGCTCGCGGTCATTGCTCTGGGGTAAAGACCGAGTCTCTCATGGCCTGGAGGGCGCTGCACGTGCCTGTGCTGGCTCTGTCTGGTCCCAGCTCGTCCCTCCACTCTGCACCCATCTTGCAGTCTTTTTTGCACACAGTGTTCGCTCTCACATCACAGTCTGGCGTACTTTGGACCCTCTTTCCAAAGTGCTCAGTTCTGATGCCTTTGCTTAGTTAGCTGCTTCTTGTCTATGAATCAGAGCATGAAGGGTCCTCGCATAGAATCCTTCCCTGAATCCCAGGCGAGCTCAGAATTTTCTCTCATTTGTTTGTGTAACATCTGGTCCCTCCTTTCTTGGCATGTGTCTAGGTTCTGATTGAGCACGTGTGTCTCTCTTCTCAGGCGGGGAACTCGATTCTCTTTGCTGGATCCCCAGCCACTGGCTCTGTGCCTGTCACATCGTAGGTACTCAATATTTGACAAAAGAATGATTGAGGGAGAATTCAGCCTGATTTCTTTTTTATTAAATTGCATTTTCCGATGAGATTAAAAATTGAGGCCCTAAGTTTACTTTCCCTCTGAGATCACACAGACAATTAGACATCAAAGCGGGTGAATCAGGGCCTGGGCACCCTCAGCTATTGATATGCTACGGATGAGGCCTCCTCCTATAAATCAGTAACTGTGAGCCAGCTGAGTGGCAGGTTTCTCAAATCTAACTTTTAAAGCAAGGTCAGGAAATTGGGGTTTATTTTTCTAAGAAAATATGGAAACCACAAAATTGTGAACAGAATCATAAGTTATGACTTATGTTTGAGGGAAATTGCTTTTCACTCTAGAAAACTACTGCATACTTTCCATCTCTGAACACAATTCCTTCTCCAATTATGAAATCATATTCTTTTCCATATATTATTTTTCCCTTTGAGGCTGTCTATGTATATATTGAATAAAAGATATTATTCTCTGGAAAAAAAAAAAAAAGAGGGAAAGGAAGAGATAAAAAAAGAAATAGAAAGAGTAACCAGGCAAATTTTTAAGAGTTTTCTAGGGTTTACCTTCTGTTTCTTTTTTTAAAAACTCAACCTTTTTTTTCATATAGCATTTTCCAATATTGATTCTAGTTGTATTGAACAGAAAAATATGCAGGAGAGAGAAAAAGCAAGGAGTCGGTGATAAACATTTCCTAGAAAACATAGCTGCTGGCAAGACCAGTGTCTGGCTCACTGACAGCCGGGGTGGAAAGAGGTCCAGGCAGCAATGATGGCTCTGCTGGTGGGGGCTGTGGGAAGGGGGGTGTCAAAGACAGGGGAAGTGGACATCGATTTTGGCTCACAAGCTTCACTATACAAGAAGCACAACATTTTAAATTATCTCTCATTTCTTTGTGAGGTAATCACCCCCATAACATGTTTATGCTCCAGGGTGTCAGGGCATCTAAGGGTTCATGGAGAAAGCATTTCAGTCCACACAGATGGGCACTGAGGTGGTCCTCCTGACATGGCCCCCCTGGTCTGTCCAATGATGTTCTATCACTGAGGGCCTTCTCTTCTGCATTTACTGCCATCCTTTCCGCTATGCCAGAACACTATGCCAGAATGGAGCAGGAAGATAGAAAGTCCAGTGTTTCCAGTTGAATTGTGTCCCCCTCCTAAAAATACATGGAAAGCCTAACCCTAAGTACCTAATAGAGGTAATGAGATTAAAATTAGGTTATTAGGGTGACCAATATGCCAAGAAGGGGAGATTTGGACTCAGAGATGGACGTACATAGCCGGAAGACCATGGAAGACACACTGGTAAGAGACAGTCATGTGACTGGAGTGATGTGTCTCTAAGCTAAGGAGCCCCAAGAATGGCCAGTAAACACCAGAAACTGGATGAGGCAAGGAAGGATTTTCCTCAGTGCCATCAGGGAAAGTCTGGCCCTACCGACACCTTAATTTTGGACTCCTAGCCTCTGGAACTGTGAGACAGTACCTTTTTACTATTTCAAGCCACTCACATTTTGAAGTTTTGTTACAGAAGTCCTAGGAAACTAATTCACCCAGTTTCCTCCTTCTTCTGGCCAAAACAGTTTTATTAACAGGCCAATGCACCTACCTCAAGGATTTAGGTCTTTGGAAAATAAGGACAGAAAGAATTGCTTGGTATCTGCTCTCCTGCTGGAACACACATGTCCCCAAAGACAATGAGCACAGGGCCTGCATGCTGCTTGCTTGGATAGGAAGAAAGAAAAAGCAGACAGTAGAGTAAGAAAAGCAAACCCATCAATTAATATCTCCAAATATTACCCAAGCTGCATAGTAATACTAACTAAGCCACTAGGACGTCAATGTTGTCAGTGGCTCTAAGATTCATATTGTCATGTTCCAGCTGGATGAGCTATGGGGTCACTCAAATCAGACTCACCATCAATGTGGCATTCATGCCTCCATAAACCAGTGTCGAGGCATTGCTAAGCCATCACAGCACTCTTCTCTGGACCCTGGCCTTGGTAGCCAAATGGCATTTGCCCTGAACCATGGTGGGAGGCGATGACTAAAGTGAGTGAAATTAGTAACACAAGTACACGGATAGTCAGTGCCCACAACCCCCACTGCTTCTCAGAGCCTGTACCAAATAGTGAGGCTCTGCTGAGAAAGTCAAATGACTTCATGGGTTTGGGACATTATGCATTTACAGCCTGATTTCAACCAGCCCCTCGAGTCATCTGTGTCTATATACCCAGCTTCTTACCCCACACCCATCAAGAATTCTAACTCTGCCTTTCTCAAACTTTGGATGCCACATCTCTCTCCCCCATGCAACAGATTCACTACTTGCTTCACAAAAGAGCAGAGACGCCATCAATTCCCTGCTCATACACCGATGAAGTTACCTGTATCCCCGTCCATCATTTCCTTCTTCCCTTCAATGAACTTTGAATTCCTCCCTTTGTACAAGTGTCATCTTTCCCCCACCACATCCTCTGCCACCTCTGTGACTTGAGCTGCTAGCATATAGGAGCCTCAAAACCCTGTGTGTTCACCAACCATGTGGCACTTAGTAAGAGCTCAATAATTATATATAAACTATCAACATTCTTGTCCTCTTGCATTCAGATATTCCACATGTCCTCTTGCATTCAGATATTCCACATGAATTTTATCCTCTCCGTACAAAAATACACTGAAATGCTCTTGGTTAAGCAGACAAATATTTTTTCACATATGAACAGCCTTCTAGCCCCCACTGCCTCCTTTCCTTGACCACCAAATTTATCAAAGCAGCCGTCTACATTCACTTTTGCCATTGTCTTATCCCAAGACCTCCCTCCCCTGTTTATTCCTCAACCCACGACAACCTGGACCCCTACTGTCTCACTCCTCTGTGCTCCTTAAAGAGGTCTCTTTCTCCAAGATCATCAGCTGTCCTCTGACAGTCAGGA
Organism: Antilocapra americana; assembly: GCA_007570785.1. Lineage (NCBI taxonomy): Eukaryota > Metazoa > Chordata > Mammalia > Artiodactyla > Antilocapridae > Antilocapra > Antilocapra americana. The sequence goes on from ML662436.1 coordinate 2,897,468, forward strand.
AGCTCCTCCACCCTTACTTGGCTTGCTTTCTTGCTGTTCTTTAACACTTCTGAACACCTCTCCCATTGAATCCTCTTTTTCTTGTTTTTCCTCCTCCCCCCAGCTTTTCTTTCTCTGTCTCATCTAAGGCTCCTCTTTCTCATCCGTCGTCTCCTCCCCTCTCCCTCCAGAGAGTCTCATCGCACCCATGGTTACTCTCAGACTTGGACTTTTCAACAGCTACAGCCCCATTTGTCATATTGGACTCTTTTGTTGTAAAAGTCCCCCAAACCCTGCTCAAGGTGCATGTGCCAAACTAAGTCCATCTCATCCACCTCTCAAACCTGCCCTCCATCTGAAGTTTCTGACCTATGATGGGCAACACAGTGCATTCAATCATCTGAGCAAGACATCTGGGAGTCACCCTAGATTTCTCCCTCCTTCTCACCTTTGATTTGTCAGCTTTGCTTCTAAAAAGTGCCCTCAAATCTGGCCATCGCCCTATGGTTAGATTCTTAGTTCAGGTATCATCATTTCTCATGCAGAATCTTGTATTGCATTCTAACTTATTTCCTCCCAACTCACATCCTCCTGGGATCAGTTTCTGTTAAAAAAAAAAAAATCTGAATATGATCATGTCTTTTCCTACTTAGGTTACTTCAGGGCTTACCTAGCCCCAGAGATCTCATGCTGCAGCATAAAACACCCTCTGTGACTTGCCTCTGCCTATTCCTCAAGCCCTATACTCCAACCATCCTTGGTCTTCTTGCCTCTGCATTTTCAGAATGTGTTTTCCCCTCTTCCTTTACTGATTGGATCCATCTTGTTTATCACTACTGTATTAATCAGGATTCCTTTCCTTGTGATAAAGACTCAACTCGAAATACTTTGAGATAAGAATTTATCATCAGGATAAATTCCTCCAAGAACAGGAATCTACTTGAGCTTCAGAAGTACAATCAACCCATGATAAACTCAAGGTTGGAGCATGGATCCTCCACACAGTTGAAAATCTGAGAGTAACTCACTCTAGGCTCTCTGTAGCCCATGAATCATGAAGTACTATAGTATTTACTATTGAAAAAATCTGCTTATAAGTGACCTGCCTGGTTCAACCTTGTGTTGTTCAAGGGACAACTATATCTGGATGACAGACTATATTAGATGTCTAGAACTGTCACAGCAAAGTGCCACAGATTTTTATTTGTATTTTCTTATAGTTACAGAAGCTGGAAGTCAGAGATCAGAGTGCCAACATGTTCAGTTTTGGTGAGAGCTCTCTTCCTGGCTTGTATGTGACAGGATAGAAAATGAGCTCTAGCACATTTTCCTCTTATTATAAAGACACTAATCCTACAATAAGGGCCTCACTCTCACGACCTCATCTAAGCCTAATTATCTCCCAAAGACTCCATCTCCAAATACCATCACACTGGGGTTAAGGCTTCAATATATGAATTCTGGAGGATGCAATTCAGTCCATAGCAACAATCCAGTGCTGGTGGATCCTCTGTAGGTACTAGGTCCAGCGAAACTTTTTTTTCTTCAGAGCATTCACCCTGTTACAGAGCAATCACCCTGTCACAGAGCAGGACAGAAATAGTACACAGTGTGGGATGTGGCATTTGTGTCAAAGACCATCTTTTCAGGACCTGGTTAAAATGTCCCGCATACTCTAAGACTGAGTTGGGGAGGGGATGTGGGCAGTACAAACACAGCTGGGGGAGAGAACATATTGTCTCCTAGTTTTACAAGTGAGGAACAAGTATTTTGAGAAGGCACCTGAAGGTATATCATCCTCCTTCCCAGATTCTAATCTTCTCAGTTGAGTCAAAATTAAAATAACCAAGCCTGAGTTGGTTATACATTCTTCAAGACAGCCTACACAAGAAATGAATATTCTCTTAATCAGTTTTGTAGAAAGGAAGACTGGAGATTGATATGAAAAGTAGACTTTGTAAGGCAATTAGAAAATGAAGAAGTGGGGTTTTTTCCATGTGCATCTTGCCCAAATTAGGAGTGGGAATAGGAGTCATTTCCTTGTGTTTCCCTGGAAACTAGGAGTCTAGAGATTCCACCATGACGGTTCTGACCTCCCATTGGTCAAAGGGTCTTTTGGGGGTCTTTATGGAGACTTCCTTACATAGGCATAGATATTTAAATCATCATCCTTTGGCGATCAATTCAACCTCCAGTTCTTCCCTACCCAGAGGTCAAGGAGGTGGGAATGAAAGTTTCAGCCACTTCTGTTGGTTCTCCTGTCAACCAGCTCCTATCCTTAGGTGCTTTCCATAACAAAAAGACCTTTAGAACTCTCTTCAGGTGAAATTTAAAGGATTTGGGGAGCTTTGTACCAGAAATGGGGATGAAGATCAATTACATATTTCTTATTATAAATCACAATATCACACATGTCTTTTGTTTACAAGTTCTAGATCTTGAATTTTTTTTATTTTTTGGCCATTTCTCATGCATGCAGGATCTTTCCCAGACCAAGGATCAAATGTGTGCCTCCTGCAGGGGAAGTGCAGTGTCTTAATTACTAGATCACCAGGAAGTCCTTTTGAATATCTTTTAGTCATTGGGGTTGCCTCTATTGCCACCAAGAAACTCCAGGCTGGCCACAACCTTAGAAATGTCTCCTTTACTCTAATCTACATGGTCTTCTCCTTGATGAGTCAGAGCCAAACATGCAAGAGTCAATCATGCAATATACATGCTATGATTTGTCTGTAGAAAAGAGAACTAAGGGATAGACACAGAGTCAGACAGATGGAAAGTGCTGATCAAAAGTGATGTTGGAGGATGTGATCCCATGTCTGCCAGATGGACCAGCTGATTCTACTTCTTTGAATTCAACTAATCCATCAGAGAAGCCAGGCATGCTGCAGTCCATGGGTTTGCAATGAGTTGGACATGACTGAGCAACTGAACTGAACTGAACTGAATCTGTCAGCCATAAGTAGTGCTGAAGCATGTGGCATCTCCTACTGGGCAGGGCCTGCCCCACTACACTGAGTTTATGACTGTGCATCCATACCAGAATCTGCCCTCCCTGCAGGCCATCAGAACACAAGAGAGAGAAGCTGGAGGAAGCCGATCCTGCTCCCAAATTACCACTCACACAGGGCAGAGAGGAGCCAGGAATGTTACTTGGAAGTTTCCAGAGCAGATGCATGGGAGGATGAATGCAATGTTTCCTGGTAAAAGTCCTGTTCCACTTTCCTGAGGCCTCCCCCAGTACCACTCGCCACTGTTCCTTTATGGAGCCATCTGTGTCTATAGGTGGGAGTGCAGATTTAGTCACCAGAAGGTTCTCAATGACTATAACCAGCACATGGACCAAGGATCAAACAGTGTATTGATCTAAGGCTGAAAATTATTCTCTCTTCTGTTTCCCGTACCAAAGAATATCATCCACCACAGCTCATCTGAGGTTCTGAAATTACATGTGTTGACAACATAAAAATATTCCAACATGAAAATGCCTTTTTTATCATCAAATTTTTGGGGCGTAATATAAGTCCAAGAACTAAATCCTCTTGCAGATTAAAACCCAAAGAAATCAATCTTTAAAGCAAAACACATTGCCCTTGTGAGCCCAAAGTCCAAAATTCTCAAGCTATAATCAGTCTTTAAGGCAAAAAAAATAGTGGGGGTGTAGGAGGGGATTCAAATTCTTTCTGCAACTAGTTCCTATCTTCCTTTCATTGGGATGGATATAGTTTCTTCAAAGCTCCAAGTCTCTCATGGATGTCATCTTCCTAAAGAATCCAGAGATTTCATAAGACTCCTATGAGACTAACATCTAATCTAGTCTCACCTGTTTCATTTAGGTAAGTCCCATCTTTATGAGGTGTTCCTTTAATGTCATAATTCTATAATTTATTGGTCAGAATCCCCAGATAACAGGCAAAAATGCAAAATGCCTCCTTCTTTGCATTTATTGTTGGTGATACCCAATAATACTCAAACATTTTGTTACCAGATTACATAATGACTTTTGATAGTTGTCTCAATTTTCCAGAATGACCCTCTAATTGCTCTTATTGTAGTTTCATTAACATCTATAAAAGACTGCTTCTCCCAGTTTTTCTGGATTTTGGCTCCTTCTGGGGAAGCCACTCTAGACACTTTTCTTGCTTCTCTTCATCTGTTAGATTTCTTTGATCCCCAATCCATGTTCAGATTTTATGACAACTAACGTATCTCCTACTTCCTAACTCCCTTTTTAAGAGTCATCACACTTGTATGCCTTTTCTTTTCCCATTTCTCTATCTTAGCCTTCTAGATTATTTTCCTTTCTGTATCTGAAATATATCACCCTTTCTCCTAAGGAAAACTTTTACTTTCCTTCAGTTTTATCAATCTACTGTCCTGTATTTCACCCCTCATTCTTCTTATATTCCTGGCCCGGGGGTATGGAGGCCTATTTTTCATACCACTCCAGTTTTTCCTTAATTTCCAGTGCAATCTGATATCTAGAGACAGAGAGTTCCACGTGTGGGTCCTTTTCATGGCCCTCTTGGACTCTGAGTGTGCAATAATGTTATTTGTTTCTCTACCTCATCTCAAGAAGATGGCACATTCTCATTATAATAAGGGTTCTTATTCTTCTCTCTTTTCTTTTTGGTCTGTTTAATCAAGAAAACCCATCACCCTTATGGTGAAGCCATCTGAAGCCATGGTCAGAGCTTATATAATTATCAAAGCCAGAGTCAGTATAAAACCACATGTTAGGACCAATAGACAAGCCAGAGAGTTGTGGATTACATCTCCAGCCGGCTCCTGGGGCTCCAAAGGCAGTTAGCAAATTTGCAGGTGTCTTATGCCACATTGTTTTCTAGGTCTGACACTAACAATGTCAGCCATTACCCCATATATGAGTGTTCTGTAGCATACCTGAAACAACTTTCTTCTTTGTTCAGTTTGAAGTCTCTGCCTGCAGACACAGCTGAGAAATACAATAAAGGCAGCAAATATTGTTCTGCCTGCTCATGCTTAAAATGATCTAATCTCTGACACAGACTTATCCACAAACCAGTGCCTATGCCAAGCAATGCACGCAAAGTTTCAAGTCAAGAGGTCGCGCTCAACACCATGAAACTAAAGAAGCAAGTTGTTGCTGAGACCTGCGAATACTTTCCTTAGGAGTGAGATCCCACGCAGGTAGAAATCCCACTCCCTAAGCCTAAGGCTTAGCTACCCAAAGCAAGATAACATCAGAAGCCTCACTTTTCACCTGTTCCTTTGCTCTCCAAATGCTCAGCCCTGTCAGTATTTCATGGTTCTGGGTTCACGCGACAGATAGCAGGGCTTTAGGGAGGTCAAAAAATAACACCCATGCTCTCCATCCATGTTCAGATCATTACCTTGGTTGAGCAGGTGGAGATCGGAATATCAGTCTTATCACCAATAAGGCTGTTGAGACCATGGTCTGGGTCTGCAGTCATGTCTGACTCACTGACAGCTCTCTCTTGAGTCTGACACTTGCTCATCCAGACATAGACTGGCTTGGACAGCCAGTTCCTGCTGCTCCCCTCACTCTGGGAGTCTGTGCTCTTCCTTCTCTCAAGTCATGTAAACATCACAGAGCATCCCCAGGTCTCAGGACAGAAAAGGGATTAACCAGTGCAAACCTATCACATATGTCACTCATAGATACACATTTCTCTTTAATCCATGAGCCTGCCTAAGAGTGTTTTTGTCCCTTCTCTGATTGTTCGCCCTGGGGATGAAGCTGTCTAGCTTCTCCAGTGAGGGCAGTTAAACTTTAAAGACCTTCTCATCTGCCATGTCATGGGGACCCTGGGGGGAAGCTATTATTATTTAATACACATCAAGAGCCTTCAACTCCTTGATGCTTCTCATTGATCTCACTCTCACTAGTTACACGCTGATGGCATTTCTGTATGGTATCACTGCTATATGGATGTTGATAAATGCTATATAAAAGTCTATTAAGTTAATCTAATGGCTGCCACGCTGGTTCCCCTAATGACACGGCAGATAAGAGAGCCTTTAAAGTTGAAGTGCTCCCAGGAAAGCTGGAAATTGTTCCCCTCAGTGGATGACTGTTCAAATAAGCAAGCTGTAGCTATTACTGGGGTTTCTTCACAACCTCAACCTTCTGTGCCTAAACTCCAGGCTCCATGTGAGGAAACACTTTCCTGGGGCTCTTACAGACAACTTTCAAAGCATTCAGATTTGTCACTTACACTTTCTCCTCTACGCTTTCTCATCTCTGCTTCCTGTGTCCTTCTCTCCTACTGCCATTCTCTTTGTGAGGTCATATGGTACTTGTCTTTCTCAGTCTGACTTACTTCACTAGCATAATGCTCGAAAGGTGCATTCATACTGTCAAAATGACAGGATTTTCTTCCTTTCAAGAGTTTTATTGGAGTAAAGTTGATCTACAATGTTGTGTTAGTTTCAGGCATATAGAAAAGTGAGTCAGTTATACATACAAACATGTCTACTTTTTTTGAAGATTCTTTTCCCATATAGGCTATTACATATTATTGAGTAGAGTTCCCTGTGCTATACAGCAAGTTCTTGTTAGTTATCTGTTTTATACATAGTAGTGTGTATTAAGTCAATCCCAATATATCCCTCCTCTCCCTCTATCCCCTGGTAACCATGTTTGTTATCTACATCTGTGACTCTACTTCTGTTTTGTAAATAAGTTAATTTATACTGTTTTTAAAAAATTTCACATCTAAGTGATATTATGATAGTTATCTTTCTGTATCTGGCTTACTTCACTCAGAATGACAATCTCTATATCTATTCATGTAGTTGCAAGTGACATTGTTTTTAATGACTGAGTAATATTCCACTATACATATGTATATATATACATATGTGTGTGTGTGTGTGTGTGTGTGTGTGTATACCAACTCAGTTCAGTTGCTCACTTGTGTCCGACTCTTTGCAACCCCATGGACTCCAGCATTCCAAGCTTCCCTTCTTTATCCATCCCTCTGCTGATAGACATTTAGATTGCTTCGATGTCCTGACTATTGTGAACAGTTCTTCTATGAACATTGGGGTGCATGCATCTTTTCAAATTATGGTTTTCTCCTGCTATATGCACAGGAATGGGACTGTTAGATCATACGGCAGTTCCATTTAGTTTTTTAAGGGACCTCCATACTGTTCTCCAGATGGTGACTGCAGCCATGAAATTAAAAGACGCTTACTCCTTGGAAGGGAAGTTATGACCAACCTAGACAACATATTAAAAAGCAGAGACCTTTGTCAACAAAGGTCCATCTAGTCAAAGTTAGGGTTTTTCCAGTGGTCATGTATGTTTGTGAGAGTTGGACTATAAAGAAAGCTGAGCGCCGAAGAATTGATGCTTTTGAACTGTGGTGTTAGAGAGAGTCCCTTGGACTGCAAGGAGATTCAACCAGTCAATCCTAAAGGAAATCAGTCCTGGGTGTTCATTGGTAGAATTGATGTTGAAGCTGAAACTCCAATACTTTGGCCACCTGATGAGAAGAGCTGATTCATTTGAAAAGACCCTGATGCTGGGAAAGATTGAGGGCAGGAGGAGAAGGGGATGACAGAGGATGAGATGATTGGATGGCATCACCTACTCAATGGACATGGGTCTGGGTGGACTCAGGGAGTTGGTGATGGACAGGGAGGCCTGGCATGCTGTGGTTCATGGGGTTGCAAAGAGTCAGACACGACTGAGCGACTGAACTGAACTGAACTGATACTTTTCTCCATAGTGGCTGTACCAACTTACATTCCCACCAACCGTGTAGGGGGGTTACCTTTTCTCCACACCTTCTCCAGCATTTATTGTTAATAAATATTTTGATGAAGGCCATTCTGACTGGTATGAGGTGATACTTCAATGTAGTTTTGATTCGTAGTTCTCTAATAATTAATAATGCTGAGCATACTTTAATTTGCTTTTTGGCTATCTATATGTCTTCTCTGGGGAAATGTCCATTTAGATCTTCCACCCATTATTCTTTTGCTTGTTTGTTTATTTTTTCAATTGAGCTGCATGAGCTGTTTGTATAATATACTGTGGAGATTAATCCTTTTTGGTTGCTTTGTAAATATTTTCTTCCATTCTGAGGGAGTCCCCAAATTCTTCACCTAGCCTACAAGGCACAGAATAACTTCTATACTCCTATTTGGACTCCCCATCCCTCACTCTATGTTTTCCCATATCAGCCTCCTTTCAGATTGTGAAATGCTCCACATTTCTTCTTGCATCTGAGCTTCTACACATGTTACATATGTTCTATATCTAATACATTTTTACTGAGTACCTGATATGTGTGTGGCACTGGGGTGGAAACTGAAGGTGCTTCGGTGACCAAGGTCAATGCAACTCCGGGTCTCTTAAGGAGACCAGTCTAGATGGGGAGACGGGATTGTAAACAGGTGATTAAACAGATGACTACATAATGCCAGTTGCTAAAGAAGGAAGGAAGGAAGAGTACAGTGCATCATTTCCTCTGTCTAAAAAGCCTTTTTCTTCAACCTGTCCTGAGCAAGTATTCAACTGACATGTCACCTCCTCAGAGCACCCTTACATGATTCCCATATTAAGTCGAATTTCTCTATAATGCTCACTGTAACTTTTCTTCAGAGGTGATATTAAAATTTTAAAACAACTATTTTAGATTTTGTAATTATTTGCTTAACCTCTATGCCTTCCACTGTGCCATAATCCTTCTTCTGAACCATGTCCATGTTGTTCATATATGCTCAGTCACTCGGTCATGTTCAACTCTTTGCAACCCCATGGACTGAATCCCGCCAGGCAAGAATACTAGAGTGGGCTGCCATTTCCTCCTCCAGGGGATCTTCCTGACCCAGGGATTGAATCTGCATTTCCTGTGCCTCCTGCATTGGCAGGTGGGTTCTTTTAGCACTGAGCCATCTGGAAAGCCCATTTTGATGAATAATCAACATTAAAAAAATAAGATTTTGCTAAAACGAGTACCTGGGATATAGATACATTTGAGGAAGAGAACCATACCTGCATGTTTGTTAGGTTCTGATTATACACCTGTTCTTCCAAGCTGTCTCTGTCATCCCAACATTTGATAATTCCTTGAGGGCAGAGAAATCACTTTAATCTCTACTTCCTGGTACTAAGCACAGAGCCTGCACATGGTAGATACTCAGAGCAGGGTAAGGAAGGAAGATGGAAGGGTTGCAGAGATAGAGAAGAGATGAAAGAAGGAAAGGATGATGTTAAGTTTATATAGAATTCTATTTCTTTAGTACACTGTCTAGAATCTGAGCTGTCCAGTACAGCAGCCACTAGCTACATGTAGCTATTAAAATTAAAATGAATTGAAATTAAAAATTCAGTTCATCAGCACTAGTCATATTTCAAGTACTCAGAAACTACATATGGCTTGTGGCTACAATATTGGACCAAGCCGATGTAGAACATTTCCATCATTGCAGAAAGTTCTATTGAGCAGATTCTAGATGTCTCCAGGATGTTCATAAACATGTTGTTTGGGGGAATTAGGAAGGCATCTGGAAGTGGTTTTGCTAAGACTGAGATAAGGAAGTGAAGACCTCAATCTTTAGACCTTGAATATAATGTAGGCAATTATACCTGTGTTTCTTTGATCAGATGGAAAAAACAAAAAACAGCGCAATACTTGGGTTATCTGAGTTAAAAAAGATAAAATAATCTTATGATTTAATGGACCTATAGCATAAATTTGGAAAAAAAAAGTAACAAAAAAACTCTTTAGGACTAATTATTTCTATCACTCAATCTTCTTTTATGTTTAAAATATCATCTCCTTGCCACTGGGGTCACCTCGGTTAGGCAAGTGGGCAGGCTTATAATGCTGAGGGAAGATCATCATCATTGGTTGTAACCCACTAACACAGACTTAGTGAAATAGCATTTTCTTGATGCACCAATTTAGTTAATAAATTGACACTCTTTAAAAAATTCTCTTTGCAGGATATTCTCTTTGCAGCAATAATGTGCATGCATATATATTTCTCACACCTTAAAGTGTACTCCAGCTGGACTTGTACTTCAGGACTTTTTATTAGGTTTTTGTTATTATCTTTACCTAAAAGAAATAACCAGTCACAGACAGGATTGACAGATTGAGCTCTTTCTCCATTCCATGGATGGTAGTGCATGGCTGTTCTTGGTGGAGCAATTTGTCTGGTTAATTCCGATTACAAAAAAGACTCTGGCATGCTAACTAGTTAGGCAACCCCTGAGCAGTTAGTGTCCCTCAACTTCTTAGAAGGACAAGTGGCATTCAGCCATCTGAGACTGAGCATTAATAGGCATCTGTGATACCCTTAGATTTCTGGGGTTGCATAAGCACTACACTGTTTTGGAGAAGGAAATGGCAACTCCCTCCAGTATTCTTGCCTGGAGAATCCATGGACCAAGGAGCCTGGCATGCTACAGCTCATAGGGTTGCAAAGAGTCGAACACAACTGAAGCGACTTAGCACGCAAAAGAAATAAAGTAAAAACAAAATTATTTAGCTCAGAATGTTCATTAATTTGAAGTCAGGGCTTTTCCTCTCTTTCCCTCCTGACTCCTCCCACTGCCACCTACAGTCTGAAATAGACTTTACTGTCTTCCTAGACCTTGAAAGTTCAGTGCAGTTATTGGAAAACAGGGCGCCATTTTCTTTCAGGCAATTTCTTCAACAGTGAAGTAGAAAGAGCATTTGCAGAAGTTTAGGAAGAGGGGAGCGGCGGAAACAACATGCCATATAGAAAACAACACAATCCCTCCAGAATGGCAAGAAAATCTGTGGCAAGGAAGCCAAAGAGAACAGTCTTAGCAAAGTATTCCAAACTTCCTGCACTTGTTTATATCTTCCAACAGATAAGAAGTTTCTATATATAGCTGAGCTTTAGCATAATAGTTTTCAGCTCAGGCTGTAGCCAAAGAATTGAAGGTATAGCACAATGGAAGTTTTGTAAGGAGAGAGATTTTTTTTTTCAGTTTGATAAATCAAATATATGAGGAATTCAGATGCCAGATTCTTCTTCAAACCATGCTGCTCCCTTTGCTGGGGTTAATCTAAACACTGAATAATTAAACAAAAATATGTGAAAGTGAAAGTTGCACAGTCATGTCCAACTCTTTGCGACCCCATACAGAATCCATGGACTTCTTCAGGCCATAATACTGGAGTGGGTAGCATTTCCCTTCTCCAGGGGATCTTCCCAACCCAGGGATCTAACCCAGTTCTCCCACATTACAGGCAGATTCTTTACCAGCTGAACCACCAGGGAAGCAAATTCCATACTGACCCAAGGCTGTGGAGAGTGGAGGTTTGGCTATAATCCATTGCTTTGGTTCGGAAGGTTCAAAGATACCTGGTAACCTCTCCTAATAGAAAGACTGAAAATGCAAGTAACTATTAATGTTAACCCTCACTGAGATAAGAGACATGTTACTCTAAGTCTCAAACCAGAGAACGCTTGACTTCTCAGAAAAAGTCTATGACCCCAACATCCTCAGATTCCTTGACCTTAACTATTAACTCCCTTCTGCCTCTTCTAACATTGTATAAGCAATGAGCAAAGCATGTACTTTACTCCAGCCCAGACCTCTCATGTGGACTCTAGACAGCCCTGCCCTCAAACTTGTTTTGCTGTCTGTCTTCCCCACCTCAGTCAATGGCAGCTCCATCCCTCTAGTTGCTCAGTCAAAACTCTGGAGTCAGCTGTGACTCATCTCTCTCTAGTTGAACCCAATAAATCTTCAATCTGATCACTTCTCACCCCTCCAGGACAATCACCCTTGTCCCCGGGGTTGTCAACCTCACTTGCTAATTTCACCTCCCAGTGGATATTTGGCAACATCTGGAGGCACTTTCAGTTGTCACAATTAGGAAGGCACTATTGAGGGCTTCCCTGGTGGCTCAGTGGCAAAGAACCCGCCTACCAGCGCAGTAGACACAGGTTCCATCCCTGATCTGCAATGAAGTCTGTGCACCACAGCTATTGAGCCTGTGCTCTGGGGCCTGGGAGCCGCAACTACTGATGCCCGCATGTTCTAGAGCTCCAGCTCCTCAACAAGAAAAGCCACTTCAATGAGAGGCCTGCGTACCACAGCTAGAGAAAAGCCCACACAGCAAAGAAGACCCAAATATATAAAATTACAAAAAGAAAAAGAAGGCACTTCTGGCATCTAGTTGCTAGAAGCCAGCTAAACATTCCCCAAAGCACAGGACAGGCCCCCACAACAAACTATTCAGCTTAAAATATCAACAGCGCATTGGTGGAGAAGCCCTTTCTAGTCCAAGTCCCTATCTCTCTTGCCTGGATCATTTCTGTAGCCTTCGAACTGTTTTCCCTACTTCTGTTCTTGCCTCCTCCCCCACAGCTATTCTCCACAGGAACCAGAGTCATCTTGTGAAAATAAGTCAGATCATGTCACTTCACTATCAAAAACACTCACCCAATACCCCATTTTGCTCAGAAAAATCCAAGTCTTCCTGGTAGCCTGCAAATGCTTATGGCCCTGGATACATCTCTGACCCAGTCTCCGCCTCTCTGCCCACCCCCTACTCGACTCCAGCCACCCTGGTTTCTCTGTTAGCCCTTGAGTCCTCCTGGTATATTCTTGTCTTCAACTCTCTGCTCAAGTCCCCTCTACCTGGAATACTATATGATGGCCCCGGTGGGAAACTGTTAAGAAATTATATGAGCTATAAGGTTTGGCATTAGAGAAAGTAAACACCTACTTTAAGTAAATCATCTCATGAATGAGGTCAATGGAGACAGGGTCTGGGAGGTTCATCATCATAGAAGTTAGTCTAGGGCATGGCAGAAATCTCCATAAGTGAAACAGTACTTAGATGCTTAGGGGCTCAGTGTTACAGATCATCACCCTTGCTAGAGTCTCCTCCATCCAACTCCACGCCATCATACTCCTGGAGCTCCAGTGCCCCAGAGTAATTTCAGACCCTAGTTATTTGGCTGTTGGAGTCAACTACCCACCCAACCTCAACCATCTTCCTCAGGGGAAGGGAAAGTTGAATGGTTGGAGAAACTTACGGGAATGAGGAAGGGATCCCCTTTAATGTTGCTCCTTCCTGGATCCCTGGAACCAGATGGGAGACTGAGATGCCCTAGGAATGACAATTAGAGGGTTGAGGGTTGGCAGGGGTGTGGGGTGGGGTGGTGCCTCTCTCCTTTTCACCTACTGATCTTGGCACAGACATACTTAAGACAGTCTAAAAGGTGTATCTGCTGCCAGCACTGCTCTTTAGATGTCTTTGTTAATAATGCAAAATAGAACCTTTACATTTTATTTCATTTATTTTTGTGGCTATGCTGCGCAGTTTGTGGGATCTTAGCTCCCTGAGCAGGGATCAAACCTGGGCCCCCTGCAGTTGAAGCACAGTGTCCTAAATGGGAAGCTCCCATTTACATTTTCTTAATAGCTATCTCTCAACCATTTACCACCCCGTAGGATCATTACATTTCTCTGAGTTCCTCCAAAATGAAAATAAAAGTCTTGGTGTGCATTTGGGGGGGTTCACTGGAAAATTAGGAAGATCCCTGTAATGTTGCCACCCTCAGGCAAGTTACAAGAAGCACCCAAAAATAACTTCTAAATGCTTAATAAATCGACCAACTGTTGCATTTTAATTAACTAAGAAGAAGAGGAAAAAATCCTTTCTAAGCTTCTAAGGAGTTACTAGTATCTTCCTTAGAGCTATTCCCTGGGCAAATTAAAACTTTAACAGAGTGAATACACAGTAGCTACTCAATCAAGTTTAACCATAAATAATGGGAATAGATTAACCTGCCCATCACTGGAAGTTTGAACTCACAAATGGAGGAGTCCTCATTGACGGCCCTCCCCTCAGACTCAGGCAGCCCCAGACTTAATGTGGCTTGAGGTCTCTGTCTTGCATTCTCCTCTTCACTTTCCTTCCAGGAACAAGAAATGGAGAAAGGGCAAGAAACGCAACCCCTCCCATCTCCTGGCCTTCCAGAGGACAGTGGGTGTGATGCTCCTGCCAACAGCAATGGGAGAATGTGCTGCTGGGCCCACATGGAGGCCAGCTCTGAGCCTTCTTTCAAGCCTCTCTAGATTTCCCTGCAAATGATTCTCTAGGGCCCTCTTCCTTTCTCTCCCACTTTGCAGTATGCATTTCTGCTCACTCCTTCCCTTGTCCAAGACCTTGTTGTCAATGCTTGAGATACATACTTAATAGTGTTTTCTTTCTTCTCGACCAGGTATAGCCAGGAACCAGGCAACTGTTATTACTGTAATTCCTACTAAAAATAACAATAGCTAAAATGTTTTGAGCTCTCACTAAGTGCCAGGCCCTATCTTCAAGATTCATTTAATCCTCACACCAACTCTAATAGGACCTTTATGGTAGGTTTTGGAGGAGACCAAAAACCAGCACCCCTGCCACCCACTGAATTTGAGAACTGATAGATCAATATGGTATCTGGAAAATGGAAATCAAATGTTCTTTACTATAATATAACCAATAAGGGAGAACACAGATTAGGGCTTATGCTCCCGCAGAATTAAACTCACTACCCAGTCCCAAGTAGCACTGGATCATCATAGAATCTCCTTCAGAGGCCTGGCCCCATGGTACTCAGAGCGGAGCTAAACATGCAGGAGCTTTGTGTGAACAGCCTGGTATGGAGCGGGCCTGGGATTGAGTAATAGGGAGCAGAAAGAGGCCAGGATATCCTGCTTCATGGAAACTCGAAGTCAGGGCAAAACAAAGATCTCTATGTTATTATCATCCCCTGACTAAAGTAGCTGATGCACTAAACACACTGCTCACCCCCCATCCTTCCTGAGTCATGAGGGGAATTCATACCCCGGGTTGAGTGAGAGAGGAATTGGTATTGTTGCAGCCCCACTCTCACCAACCTGGCTGCCAGAAGCCCTGTATCTGTCTCCTATCTGCATGATCCCACAAACACTAAATACCTACTATGAGTTTGGAACTGTGTCACTAGATATCTCAGAGGCATTTGAGCAAAGTTATGCATGAGTGAACAGATGAATGACTCTTACAGAACTCGTCATTCTTAGCCCTTCCTTCCAGGTTTTCTCATTTATCTCAGCACACTGTGCTCCAGACCTTGTTATAACCCAGACAGTCTTAGTTACAGAGTACGCTGGGAATTTCAGGAACTACTCCAGATGGAAATGAAAGAAAAGCATCTAAGACAGTAGAGAGCAAAGCTTTCCAGAGAAGGGTCAGCAGGCCAGCTCCAAGGCCAAGCGATGGGATGAATTCAAGTCCATTCTCATGCTGAGACTCAAAGGCTCTGAATCAAGTGATGGGGTATGATGTGGGCCTCTTGGTAAAAATGTGAGTGCATCATATCTATCATAGATCAGAGGAGGCTCAGAAAGTTTGGTCCAGCTCTAAGGATGAGGAGCTGGAAGAGAAGGAAAGGTCAAGGTCCCAGCTGTTTGGGGATCTAGGGCAGCATCTAGTCACAGAGGAATTTAGACTGAAACTGGGAGAGTGAGGATGTGCTGAAGCCTAGATAAGTGGAGGACACTTGGAGAGCAGGGAGGGAAATGGGCTGCAGGTTTTTGAGTGGGATGAGGGCCCCTTCTGGCCCTTATCTGGAACACACAGCTAACTGTCCAGCTGTCTTGTGCCAACAGGTGATAAAGGAGCTCCCAACTTACCACACTCCTGGTCTTACCAGATCAGGACAGAGGTGGACACAGCCCTTCATGATAGTGGTGCAAGTACAGTCATAGTTATTTTCTTGGGGTAATATGATCAATTAATTATTGTCCACAAAGCCCCTTTTTAAACTGGAAATATCAATAGCAATAGTAAAACTAATGAGTAGAAGTCCTGACCTTTCTTGTAATCTTCCACTCTTGATGAGCTTGTCTCAAAGAAGCAGATTGACCCCAGAAGAAGGTGTTTTTAAATGGGAAACAAAGATTTCATGCTCTCTTCATCTCTCAATCCAGAGGCTGGGTATAGTGGATAATACTGCTGGCCCACTGCCACTGCCTCCCAATTTCCACCTGCTGACTGCTCCCCACCTCTTTGCTGCTCCATCCGAATGAGGGCTTTCTATACCATACAGCTTGCTCTGATGCCAGGAACAACTGGGGTTCTATTTGTTCTGGACCCTGGCAATAAAAGGTAAATAAACCCAGGTCCCTGCTCTTGAGAGGAAAAATAGACAGCCAGTGAACAGAAATACCAAGTTAAAGTTGAAGTGCTGAGTCTCCCAGATGGTATATATGTATTTACACTCATTGTTGTATAGTTGCTAAGTCATGTCTGACTCTTTTGCAACCCAGGGACTACAGCCACCAGGCTCCTTCTGTCCATGGGATTTCTCAGGCAAGAATACTCAAGTGGATTGCTGTTTCCTTCTCCAGGAGATCTTCCCAACCCAGAGATCGAACCTGTGTTTCCTGCACTGGCAGACGGATTTTTTCCCACTGAGCCACCAGGAAGCCCCTATATATATTATATATATGCTAAGTCACTTCAGTTGTATCCGACTCTTTGCGACTCTACCACTAGTGCCACCTGGGAAGTTATGTGTATGTATATAGTAGAATATTCTTACCTGGAAAATTCCATGGACAGAGAGGCCTGGCGGGCTACAGTCCATGGGGTTGCAAAGAGTTTTACCTAACCAGGTGACTGAGCACACACACATACACACACATATAAGTATATATAATATCGAGACAGAGAGAGAAAGAATGATTTGTTATGAGGAATTGGCCTTCCCAATTATGGAGGCTGAGAAATCCCACAGTCTGCCATCTGCAAGCTGGAGACCCAGGAAAGCTGGTGGTGTAATTCAGTCTGAGCCAGAAGGCCTGAGAACCATGGGAGCCAGTGGTGTAAGTCCCAGTTCAAAAGCAGGAGAAGGCCAATCTGGCTTCTGGATGAATTATCCCCAATGGGAAACAGGAGAGGCTGGAGGACAGGATGAGAGAGAGGCGGAGGTGCCTATTTACCTGTTCCCCTTGCCTACCCTGTTCTCTGGCAGCTGCTGTTTTCTCTCTAAAAAGCCACAGCTCTGGTCAGACAACCCTTTTCCATGTCAGCTTCCAGCAGACTCTGGAACCAGCTCTCTCTCCTCTTGCCCCTTCAGGTCTGGGGTCATAGTGGCATTCTTCTGTTACTAGTCCCAGAATGCCCCTTAACTGGTCCATGTTGTTCTTCAGTTAGACCCTCAGAGACTGCCCCTGGCTCCTGGATGAGACCCTGACTGATATAGGAGGCAATGGCTTTATCCTAACAAGGGCTGATGAAGACTGACACAAAGCAAAGGCAGTAGGAATACAGAAGAGCATAGAAATTTAAGAGCTCTGATAGAAGAAGCAAAAAACCTCAGTGTCATGAAGTGGATTAGTTATCAATTGCTGTGTAATGAATTACTACCAATGTAGTGGCTTTAAAACAACACACACTTATTATCTTGTATTTTTGAATCAGTCAGGAATCCAGACATGGCTTAGTAGGGGCCTCTGCCTCTAGACATCTCATTAGGCTGCAGTCAGCTTGTCAGCCAGGGTTGCGATCTCATCTGAAGGCTTAACTGGAGAAGGATCCAATTTCAAGCTCACGTGGCTATTGGCAGAATTCAGTTGGGTTGAGGACCTAAATTCCTTCCTAGCTATTGGTTGGAGGCTGCCCTCACCTCCTTGCCATGTGGCCCTCCCTGATGTGACAGCTGGCTTTCCCAGAGGCAGCGAGAGAAAGACTTCTAGCCAGACAGAAGTCACACTGATGTACCCTGATCACAACAAGGATACCACATCACCTTTGCCATATTCTGCCTCTTAGGAGCAAATCACAGATCCTGCTCACATGCAACGGAGGGGATTACATCAGGAGGTGGGGGTCACTGGGAGCATTTTATAATCTGCCTGCCACAGGAGGAAGGGGAGGTGTCAAGAGAGAGAATGGAAGAACAAGAGAATCAGATCTGAGGGGAAACGTGGGAATCAGAAATGGAGGTCTGATCAGAGGATCAAATTTACTTCAGCTCAACTGTGCAAAAGGGCTTCCCAGGTAGAGCAGTGGTAAAGAATCTGCCTGCCAGTGCAGGAGATACAGGAGATGTTGGTTCAATCACTGAGTCAGGAAGATCCCCTGGAGGAGGGAATGGCAACCCACTCCAGTATTCTTGCCTGGAGAATCCCATGGACAGAGGAGCCTGGTGGGCAACAGTCCATGGGGTCACAAAGAGTTGGCTGTGACTGAATGACTGAGCATGCATATGCAACTGTGCAAAGAGAAAAAGGCTTGGATTTGGGGGACAAAGGACAAGGTCAGGTCTTGAGGACTCTAAAGGCAGTTTGTCTTGTTTGGTTCATTTTTCAGTAAAATCAAGTGCTAAAATAGACCTATG
This sequence comes from Antilocapra americana, assembly GCA_007570785.1. Taxonomy (NCBI): domain Eukaryota; kingdom Metazoa; phylum Chordata; class Mammalia; order Artiodactyla; family Antilocapridae; genus Antilocapra; species Antilocapra americana. The sequence continues at coordinate 2,915,831 of ML662436.1, forward strand.
ACCAAATTCTTTGCAGCAAGAATATAGGAGAAGACAGCCCACTTGTATTTTCAAGAGCAAGAACTGTATTTTTTTTTTTAAAGGATACATTTCCATGTTTACTGAAAGGGAGCAAGAACCAGACCAATTGTCTCGAGTTCTGAATTTATTTCCTGAAGAAAAGACTGAGGCTTCTTCTGAAAGAAAAATGATACTTAGATGGCCCTCTGAAGTGCCTGTAAGTGAGTGTTTTGGATTCAAAGAGAAGGTAGCTAAAGGGCTGAGCAGGGTGTGGGGCAATGCAAGAAATGCAGGGATCAGAAACCCAGAAACCACTGTCCTAGCACTATTTCTTAGCTCTGGAACATGCAGCCTGTCCCTCAGTACCCCACCCTACTCCCCGAGCCCAGTCTCTAGGCTTCTTCCACAGGGAGATATCTGTCCTGCTCACCCTTCTGAGCTGTCCTGACAACTAATGAGAGCACTTATTCCATGGAAATTCAGGAGGTGACCACAGAGGGAAATAAGATTCAGGCCCCATCCTTGGTGAGTTACAGGCCTGTTGGTATGTGTGAGCCTGCTCTATCAACAACAGAGTGGCCAACAAGTGTGACAGATAACCCACACAACATTTATCTGTAGCACCAGTGCCATTCCTAACCTAATGTACAAATTAGGAACAGGCAGAAAGTTCAGTCAACTACCCACGAGAGTTTTCTATTATGACAGAGCCCAAAGTTTTCTGACATGACCACACTTATTACCAATGTTTACCCATTCATCCAACAAACATGTACTGATTTAATATTTTAAATTAATCTTACTTAATACTAACAGGTATTACTACCTACCATCTAGGTCCTTGAATAATACTCCTAATCTTTTTGCATTTCAGTTTGTTTATCTGTAAAGTGGCAAGAAGAGCAATAACAAAATAATAATCCACCTCAAATGAGAGGACCAAGAGAGTGAATGGATATAAAATGGTTCTTTCAGTCCATGATGCTAATACAAATGTGAGCTAATTTTACTATCTGCTGTGTCTATTTGAGCTCTGACTGTGATCCTGGAGGTAAATCTATCACCATGCAGCTGAAGCTGACAGTGGCAGAGATTCTCTCTCCCAAATTCTGTGGCATGCTACTTCTTCTGGCCTTTAGTAATGGAAATAGAAACAGAAATATGGATGCTGCGGTAAGTGAAGTTACAAGTGCTGGTACCCTACCTGAGATGATGTGCCTGTGACCACAGACACCATCAAAGGAGCACATGGACCACACCAGCTTTCCGTATCTGCACTGACCCTAAAGAGCATCAAGGGTCACAAAACCCTCAGGAGTTGAGATAAAACCCTGGTTCTGAGTTTCAAAAACTTCAGATGAATTCTAAAGCAATGTGGACTGATCAGAATGGTATGCAACCCTTACAAATACAGTATGGACACGCAATTGTTTACCTTCAGTTGAATGACTTTTTTTAATGGGAGGGGGAAAATTGTGTACTCACTATTTACCTAAGACACACTGTCTGAAGGTTAAAAGGAGGTTCCAGCATCTGTAAGCACTTGCCTCTTTCCAGTGGTCATGGCTTTGCTCGAACCTAGACAGCCACACTCTCACCTGGTTCCCTTCACAGCAGAAATGTTGAGACTTCCGTTCCCAAAATTCATTCTCCTTTTATTTCTGTTAATAACAGATACCTAGTTAACAAGTTTTGGCAGAATCCATAGCCACAGAGATAAAAGTAAAATTTCCTAAGCACCATTGCAGCTAGGTTTGGCCATATGACTGCATGTGGACCAAAGGAACTGGAGTGTAGTTTTCCTAAAAGAAGTGGACTTGCAATGGACTTCCTCTCCCTCCTCCTTCTTTCTTACCAGAATGTGAATGAGTGGTATTGCTCTAGCTTTGATCATGTGAACAAAAGCACCACGATAGAAACTCAGAGAAAAAAGAGAGAAGGGACCTGGATCCCCTCCTAGCTCAGTACCTCTAACCTAGACCCTCCATTTATTTCTAGATTATTACATAAGAAAGACACAAGCTCCTATTCTATTGAAGCTACAGTATTTGCAGATATTTTTGTTATAGCAGCTGAGCCTGACTGACACACCTATACTTTTTGAAAAGATCAACCAAAATGTAATGTGACTCCAACAGCAACAACAACAGAAAGCATTAATTGATCAGCTCTTACAGATATTAGACCTATGACCAGGACATTGAACATCCAAGGGCAAAATGAATAATGAAGAAGTCAAAGATCGTGTGCTGCATTTTCAAGTCCTCGCAGCTTAAAAGCAATACTGAACCACTAAGTATATGTAAAAGAGCTTTCAAGGTAGGGGATGTGGAAGAAGGGGATGAGGAAGTAAGGGCTGAATATAAATAATCATTTACTACTTACCAAAGACCACACCCCACACTTTTCATCTGCCAACAGTGGGAGGTAGATATTATCCCTCATCCCCACTCCCCCTCCCTAGCCCATCTTAGATGAGGAAATGGGCCCAGAAAGGCTTAATTTGCCCAATATCCGCAAATGCCAGAGCCAGAATTTGACCCCCCAGTCTACAAGCATCAAAGCTGCTTCTCAAGAATGAAGAATCAGTAAAAACAAAAATAGACTGCCACCTCATGAAAATGATGACCCTTAAAATTATGAGCACTTCATACTCCTCTTAGAGCTCTGCTAAGATCAAGGGAGGGGCCAAAATCTGGAACCAGACTCACTCACTGAGACAAGGACTAGGAGGCTAAACCACACGCAGGTGCTGGGGTTCTAGACAAAGTTCTGACTGCCCCCGAGCTGTTATTCCAGCAGGCTGAGACTGATAACAAACATTCATAACTGTACTGAAAACATTAAAGCAAGTAAGAGTGTTGGCGGACAGGAGGCACTCTCTTACATCAGGAGGCGAGGAAAGGCACGTCCGAGGAGGAGGGCCCTTGAAACTCATCTGAGTGAAGAAGGAACTGAGTCATGCAGGTTGGGGAGGGGTGACTGAGGATGAGAAAGTCCAAGTCCAAGGGCGCCTGAGGGAAAAGTGTGCCATTTGAGAATCACCCGGAAGCCCAGCATAGCAGGAGGGTTAAAAGATGAGTTGCTAGACTCCCTGTTCCTGGCTGTCCTCCTCAGGTGCCCACAGTCCCCGTGGGGACTGAACTGGCTGCGCCTTCCAGCACAGACTGGAATTCAGGCTCCATACCCTGGCCTGAGAGAGACCAGTTGCTTGGACTGGCCCCCAGGACAGGCATGAGGCTGTGATACCAACACCAGATGTGAATGCAGGGCAGGGGTGGGTCTCAGAAACCAGGCATCACCAGCTGATAGAAACGGGCCATGACATGGACAAACAGCTGAGGTCTGGGTGTGGAATGCTGAGGAAGGAAGAGGAAAGCGCCCCTGCCCACTGCTCTCTCAGCCCCACACAGGCTGCCGCTTACTCCTCAGTCTTTGTTTCTTCCCTCCTTCTTGTTTGCTCCATTCTAGGCACACCTGCCACCTGGCCCAGCACACACCTGCTTCCAATTCTTTGAACTGTTCCTTCTATCCTTCTGGAATTTCCTTCCCTGATACTCTCAGGAATCTTACCTCTCTAACTTCAAGCTTTGCACAAGTGTCAACTTCCAGTGAGGCCTACCCTGCCTACCCTCTTGCAAGTTGCAAACCCAAGGCCAAGGACAGAAACCAAATGTCACAGCCCTCTGGGTGTCAGTCTAGCTGCTATGGGTTCTAGATGTCAGCTGATCCTGGCACCTAGTACTCTCTTCTCAGTGCCTTGAGAGATTTGGGGGCTCAAAATTAAAACTCTGGCACTCATGGATACACCGATAATCCTTGGGTCTGAGTGCATGAATTTTTTAAAGAAAAAAAGAGTGTTTGGGAGGAAAATATAGGCAATAAATTTACAAGATTCAAAATTCAAGAACATACCAAAGGGTATCCAGTGAAAAACTTTCCTGCCACTCTTGCCATTCAACTCCCTGCTCCCTCCACTGAAAGCCACAGATGTGATCAGTGTCTGGTCTCTTCCCGGAGATATTTTATAGATATCCTATCAAGTATGTTGCTTCCCTGGTGGCTGAGTGGTAGAGAGTATGCCTGCCAGTGAAGGAGACACAGGAGATGCAGGTTCAGTCCCTGGGTCAGGAAGATCCCTTGGAGTAGGAAATGGCAAACCCACTCCAGTATTCTTTCCTGGAATATGCCATGGACAGAGGATCCTGGTGGGCTACAGTCCATAGGGTCACAAAGAGTTGGACACAACTAAGCGACTGAGCATACACATTAAGTATGTTTATAGTCCCCATCTTTTACCCAAATGGTAACCTACTATACATATGCTCTTTGACTTTTTTTCAGTTAAATGTCTTAAAGATATTTTCACTTTAGTTTCTTCAATTTACAGCTGCTTAGTAATCTCTTTGGGTGCACTATCATATTCTATTAAAGCAGTCCCTTTTGATGAACGTGGGGCTATTTCTAACACTTTGTTGTTGAAAACAGTATTGCAGAGAATACCCTTGTTCCCAGGTCACCTCACTATGGGCGAATTCTCGTTGGGATTGCAGTACTCAGAGGACAAGCATTCTCAGCTTTGACAGACAGTCCTGCCTGGGGGAGACCCTCTGTCAGCACATGCATATCACTCCATCTTAGCCCTCTCAGGCAGAGGAGGTAAGACTGCTAGCATATGACTTCTTCATCACAAAAACCACCACCCCAGTACTCAGGGCCTGTTACACAGTTGGAACTCAAAAAATGATTGTTAGGACTGTCCTGGTAGTCCAGTGGTAAAGAATTTGCCTGTCAATGGGAAGATTTCACATGCTACAGGGCAGCTAAGCCCATACACCACAACTACTGAAGCCCACACTCTGGAGTCCATGCTCTGCAGCAAGAGAAGCCACTGCAAAGAGAGGTCCATGCACCACAGCTAGAGAGTAGCTCCCATTTTCTGCAACCAGAGAAAGCCCGTGCACAGCAACAAATACCCAGTGCAGCCAAAAATTAATTAATTAGTTAAAAAATGATTGTTTGAAGCCTACAGCAAACATTATTCTCAATGGTGAAAAACTGAAAGCATTCCCCCTAAGATCAGGAACAACACAAGGGTGTCCACTTTCAGCACTATTATTCAACAGAGTTCTGGAAGTCCTAGCAACAGCAGAGAAGAAAGAGAAATAAAAGGAATCTAGATTGGAAAAGAAGAAGTAAAGCTCTCCCTGTTTGCAGATGACATGATACTGTACATAGGAAACCCTAAAGATGGTATCAGAAAATTACTAGGGCTAATCAGTGAATTTAGCAAGGTTGCAGGATACAAAATCAATACACAGAAATCACTTGCATTTCTATATAGTAACTGAAAAAACATAAAGCAAATTAAGGAATAAATCCCATTCACCATTGCAATGATAAGAATTAAATATCTAGAAATAAACTTACCTATGGAGGCAAAGTGTGTGTGATTACTGGAGTGGGTAGCCTTTCCCTTCTCCAGGGGATCTTCCCAACCCAGGGATTGAACCCAGGTCTCCTGCATTGCAGGCAGATTCTTTACCAGCTGAGCCATAAGAGAAGCCCAAAATGCAAGTGTGTGTATAAATACTGGAGTGGGAAGTGTTGGAGAAGACTCCTGAGAGTCCCTTGAACTGCAAGGAGATCCAACCAGTCCATCCTAAAGGAAATCAGTCCTGAATATTCACTAGAAGGACTGATGCTGAAGCTGAAATTCCAATACTTTGGCCACCTGATGCAAAGAACCAACTCATTTGAAAAGACTCTGATGCTGGGAAAGATTGAAGGTGGGAGGAGAAGGGGACGACAGAGGATGAGATGATTGGATGCCATCACCAACATGATGGACATGAGTTTGAGTAGGCTCTGGGAATTGGTAATGGACAGGGAAGCCTGGCGTGCTGAAGTTCATGGGGTCACAAAGAGTCGGACATGACTGAACTGAACTGAAGGAGACACAAGAACTATACACAGAAAATTATAAGACACTGATGAAAGAAATCAAAGATGATGTAAACAAATGGAGAGATATTCCATGTTCCTGGGTAGGGAGATCAATATTGTGAAAATGACTATACTATCAAATGCAATCTACAGATTCCACATGACCCCTATCAAATTACCAATGGCATTTCTCACAGAATTAGAACAAAAAATTTCACAATTCATATGGAAACACAAAAGACCCTGAATAACCAAAGCAGTCTTGAGGAAGAAGAATGGAACTGGAGAAATCAACCTTCCTGACTTCAGATTATACTACAAAGCTACAGTCATCAATATAGTATGGTACTAGTGCAAAAACAGAAACAGAGGCCAATGGAACAAGATAGAAAGCCCAGAAATAAACCCATGCACCTACCTTATTTTTGACAAAGGAGGCAAGAATATACAATGGGGAAAAGACAGTCTCTTCAATAAATGGTGCTGGGAAAACTGAATAGCTACATGTAAAAGAATGAAATCAGGACACTTCCTAACACCATACACAAAGATAAACTCAAAATGGATTAATGGTCTTACCTAAATGTAAGACCAGAAACTATAAAACTCTTAGAGGAAAACATAGACAGAACACTCGATGACATAAATCAAACCAAGATCCTCTATGACCCACCTCTTAGACTAATGGAAATAAAAACGAAAGTACACAAGTGGGACCTGATTAAACTTGAAAGCTTTTGCACAGCAAAGGAAACCATAAGCAAGGTGAAAAGACAGCCCTCAGAATGGGAGAAATAGTAGCAAATGACACAACTGACAAAGGATTAATTTCCAAAATATACAAGCAGCTCATACAACTCAACGCTAGAAAAACAAACCCAATCAAAAAGTGAGAAAAAGACCTAAACAGACATTTCTCCAAAGAAGACATACAGATGGCTAACAAACACATGAAAAGATGCTCAACATCGCTCACTATTAGAGAAATACAAATCAAAACCACAATGAGATATCACCTCACACCCATCAGAGTGGCCATCATCAATAAGTCTACTAACAATAAATGTTGGAGAGGGTGTGGAGAAAGGGAATGCTCTTGCACTGTTGGTGGGAATGTAAATTGATACAGCCACTATGGAAGACAGTATGGAGATTCCTCTAAAAACTAGGAATAAAACCACCATATGACCCAGCAATCTCACTCCTAGGCATATACCCTGAGAAAAGCAAAATTGAAAAAGACACAAGTATACCATTGTTCATTGCAGCACTATTTGCAATAGCCAGAACACAGAAGCAACCTAGATGTTCATCAACAAATGAATGGATAAAGAAGGTGTGGTACATATACACAGTGGAATACTACTCCATAAAAAGGAATGCATTTGAGTTAGTTCTGATGAGGTAGATGAACATAGAACCTATTATACAAAGTGAAGGAGTCAGAAAGAGAAAAAAACATTGTATTCTAATGCACATATACGGAATATAGAAAAATGGTACCAAAAAATTTATTTACAGGGCAGCAGTGGAGAAACAGACATAGAGAATAAACTTATGGACGTGGGGAGAGGGGAGGATAGGGTGAGATGTATGGAAAGAGTAACATGGAAACGTACATTACCATTTGTAAAATAGATAGCCAACGGGAATTTGCTGTATGGCTCAGGAAACTCAAACAGGGGCCCTGTATCAACCTAGAGGGGTGGGATGAGGTGGGAGATGGGAAGAAGGTTAAAAAGGGAGGGGACATATGTATACTTATGGCTGATTCATGTTGAGGTTTGACAGAAAACAACAAAATTCTGTAAAGCAATTATCCTTCAGTTAAAAAATAAATTTAAAAAAATGATTGTTCAATAAGTGTATGGGAGGATGGAGAGATGGGTATATAAACAAACCAATGATGAAATTCAAGACAGATCCATTACAGCCTCCTTCCAGAAATTCTCTTTGAAAATTCCGGTCTACACTTACTTCTCTCCCTTTTGCTGCCAGGACCACAGAGTTTAAGATTTCATTGTTCTCTGCTACATATGTGTTCCTTTTAAGTCCTCAAATGAAGGGTAAATTCCTAACAGGCTGAGAACACAAAGAACGGCAGCAAAGATCACGGCATAAAGTGAAAGTCAACTCAGTCATGTCCGACTGCGACCCCATGGACTCTATAGTCCATGGAATTCTCCAGGCCAGAATACTGGAGTGGGTAGCCATTCCCTTCTCCAAGGGATTTTCCCAACCCAGGGATTGAGCCCAGGTCTCCCACGTTGTACCTGGATTCTTAACCAGCTGAGCCAACAGGGAAGCCCAAGAATACTGGAGTGGGTAGCCTATCCCTTCTCCAGGGGGTCTTCCTGACCCAGGAATTGAACTGGGGGTCTCCTGAATTGCAGGCGGATTCTTTACCAGCTGAGCTACCAGGGAATCCCAAAGAACATAGCAGAGGGAATAACAACTCCACGTTTAACAGCCTAGGACTCTGGGCAAGTTACTAAATTGACCTGGTACCAGTTGCCTTGTACATCAAATGGAGCCGATCACGCTTGTACTTTACTCACCTCCCTCGAAGGCAGTATTTAGAGAATTGAACATGCTAATGCTAGTAATGAACTTAGAACATGACTGGCCAATAGCAAATCTTCAGTGATGAACTTACAGCATACCTGGCCAATCACAATCATTCTTACAATTGTGCTTTTGTTGTATCTCCTCCATTGCCTTGAATAAGGGTAGGCACACAAGAACCATTCCACTAATATATCACCACTGATTCCATATACCTTAAAAATAGTTAGAATTTACCATTCCTGCTGAACATTTCAGACTTTATCTGCCTACCTCAGGTCAAGTAACCTTTGAGCAAGTCTACATTAAGTTAGTCCATGAATATTTAATTTTCATGTGCTATGAACCCAGATTATAGCAATGAAAAGGACAGTAGATCTTTGCCTTCATAAAGGCGTTATTTTAGCTCATAGAGTTAAGTAAAAGAGGCAGCCACTCTGGGGAGTTCATTGCATAACATCCCTCTGGTTTGGAAGGTGCAGAGGCAAAATTATGCAAATTGTCTGTCTACACCTCCCCAACTTACCTGGCTATTTTTTCATTTATTTTAGCCATGAAGGTTTACCTAAATGCTCTGAATTTCTTCTTTCTTGAATATCCCTTTAATGAGATCCCTTCTTCTGCTCACCTCCTTGATCTTGCTTCTCAAATAGAGTTGCTAATGATGTGTGCATGTGCCAGACTTGCACAAATGTTAAGCTGCAAAACTGCTCTGTGTCTGTTAATTTCATCCTCCACTTAGGCGGGGATCCTTGAGTTAGAGCAGATGCTGCTTCCCCGGGGCTTTTGCGCCCATCGATCAGCTTTGTTGGTGAAGGAGGGAAGGAAAGTTTCCTCCATGACTGCTGTTTGAATATAATTTACTGTGTTCTGAAAGAAAAGAGGCAAGAAGAATAGGTCCTGATAAGTGATAGCACAACTGAATGGTGATGGATGGCACTCAGATTTCTGTTATAGAGGAACATGCTTGAAAGCCAAGAAATGATTGCAATGGTGAGGTGAAATTCCCCACAGCTCTGCTAAGCGGCCTTCTTCTTAATGGCTAAGGTGCCTGTGGGAGTCCCATGGGGAATCCAGACTGATAAATAAAGAAAATGATAAAATTATCACATAGCATTTAAGAGCAAAGACACTATAAATAGATGGCGTGGATTTGAAACCCAGATCCACCCTTGGGGCAAGTTACTTAACATTTCTTCCTGTGCAAACAAGAATAATAATAATTCCTTACTTGAGGGTTGGGAAGAGAACTAAATGAGTTACCATATAGAAAGTGATTGGAATAATGCCTGGCACTTACAAGCTCCAAATCGATGTCTGTTCTGCTTGCTGTCATTTATGGTGAATTTTGCTCTCGCCAGGTCCCAACCCAAGCTTGCCTGTCTACAGCTTCACTCTTGTTCTCACCACCACCACCCTTGGACACCATGATTGCCCTCAGTCTTTAAAGGAGGGAATTGCCAGATACTTGCCTTCCAAATCCACTAGAATTTCTGACTTTTCTTCTCCCACTACTTAGGTTTTGTATGAATGTCTCCTGTTTGTTTATTCATCTGAATTCCAATTATGTCTAGAAACATATGTATAAGACTGGAAATAAATTCTCCAAAAGTATTCATAGGATTATGAGGGTCTACTTTTCTTCCATTTTTCTGTATATTACAACTTAAAAACAATAAACAACAAAGGTCCTACTGTACAGCATAGGGAATTATATTCAATGTCCTATGATAAACCATGATGGAAAAGTAATCTATATGAAAAAGAATATATATATATGTATAACTGAGTAAGTTTGCTGTACAGCAGAAATTAACACAACACTGTGAGTCAACTATGTGTGAATAATTAAAAAAAAATTTTTTTAAATAACTGTGGAGTGCTGCCCCTGCTGTGACCAGCATGGAGGTTCTGTAGCAAGTCCAGACCTTAGTGTTCGAGTGGCCCAACCTGAAGCTGAAGAAGCACAACCCTGGGTATGCATGCCATTGACCATGATGGTGCGTGTTCTGGTGATGCTGTGTCACCTCCTCACCACCAGAGAAGCAGTTTATGGTGTAACTGTCAAAGTTCAAGTGTTGGCTTTGTGACTGGTGAGGATGGGCAGCAGAGGCCCACAGCTTTCTTGGCCTATGAAATAAACGGATGATATATTGGGAAGGACACACGTCCAGCTTCGTATCTACAATGGGAGGTTTGGGTTTCATAATCTTCAACTGATCCAAGGCACCAAACACTCCAAAACTCAATAAACTTCTTCTTGTATTCACTGGATTCATCTGTGTTCTATGGAGTGTTTTCATGGCTAGAGTATTCATGAGAATAAAACTGCTAGACTAGCTGATGGGTGAGGGTGCCTTTTGAGAAGGAATCAGTGGATACTGGATTTGCTCCTATTAATAAAGTTTTAAAGGCCGTACCAACCCTCTGATTTGGAATATGGAAAAGGATGAATGAAAAGCAGCAGAAAAGGAGCTCTAGTAAAAACATAGGAAGCATATTAAAAGTCTGGGCTAGACTTCTTGGTGCCAAGGTGACAAGCTCATAACAGTATCTTTTCTGCTGCCATAAACACCACGTACCAATAATGTTACATGGCATTTTCTTCTTAGTTTTCACTACATAAAGAAAATGTACTCCATTCCTACAGCTATCATATTGAATGAAGTAAGTATTTTTTACAACCTCCTCATAGGATTTTTCTGGAGATGACATTTTTGACTTTCAGAAATTAATGTAAAATCAGGAAGGGAGATCCCATGAGATGAGAGCCCTGGGCAGCTGAACAGCTTTCCCTGTGGTGCTTTGCCTTTAAACAGAATGTGTAATGGTACATTGTTTCAGATATGTATGTAAGACTGTTTCCTGAACCACAAGATGTGTAAAGGAGCAGAAATAATTTTTCTAATTAAAAATAATGATAATAATTGTACTCTCTGATTTTACAATGAAACTTAGACAGTGAATGTTTGAAAAACAGAGGAACAGCAGATTTAGTCCACTCACTCTTTTCTTCAAATAGGGTAAATCCTCCTCATCAGAGCAAATTAATAAGAAATCAGGAACTCAGTGCTATACAGAGGACAAGACTGGTGGATGCTCTTCTTGCTGTTTGCTGAGGGTGGTTGCTCTCTGGGAACTTGCTTGACCTGTGAGATACCTGAGCCCATTGATGACATAATTCCATGGAAGGAACCTGTCATATACACACTGTGCTGAGAAATACTGCATCTGAATGAAGGTACAGCTACACCCTAAATCATTTAAAATTAGAATTAAAATAAATAACAGCAGCAGCACCTCCCCAACGAAAGGATAAATTGCTTAAATTTCAGGTGGTTTCATTAGTTTCTTGCGAATTTTGGGCACTTCTATTTGCAGGGTCCTACCCTGATTCTGAGGTTAATTAGATGGTACTTGGAGCTGTAGAGACCATTTCTCCTGTAACAATACCACTCCAACTTTCATTTATCTTTTCCTGTTTCCTGCTCACTTGAAAATCTGTTGAGAAGAGATTACAGGCTTGATAGATTTGATAAAAGAAAGGGGAAAATTAAATAAAGGCAGCATTACCCCAAATTCACCCCATTGAAGAAAGAAGCATGAAAACGCTAAGGCAGATTTTCCAAGCACAAGCACTCAATGGGGATTTGAAGTCCTTCTCAGTCAGTCTGTAGTGTCCACCAATCCTTGGCCTCCATGAAAAATGAGTGCTGGTAATGGAAGCAAAGGGTATGTCCTCTCTATTCCCTCCCGTACCAATACTAGCTTATTGTGACAATAGAAACTCAAGAGGAAAAATTAGAATTGTGCCAAGTGTCAAAATGTGATAGAACTTTGTATCAGTTATATATTACCAAAATAATGCTGGGTAATAAATCACCCTACAGCTAGTGGCTTAAAATAGCAACCGTAGTGTAGGGAAAGAGCAATTGGCCAGGATGGCAGCGATTGGGCTCTCTCACCCCATGTACTCTGGCTCTCACCCTACATTTTGTAAATAATGATGTAACAGCTGAGATCATTTATAGCACTGTGCACGCACCATCTGAAAATCTCCTGCAATTGCCTTGTGTTTGTTGCCTTGCATTGCGGCAACCATTAGAGAATAAAGCATGTCTGCCTTGCTGCTGCAAATAAAGAATGTCTGCAGCTCCTACAGCTCTTCGCATCTTCTTCCAGCTTCTTCTCATCTGCTTCCTAGCTCATGCCTTTTCTACCCTGGGTTCAGTGATCCGCCAGACACACGGGGAATTCCCTGGTGGTCCAGTGGTTAGGACTTCATGCTTCCATTTCCGGGATTACAGATTCGATCCCTGGTTTGGAAACTTAAGATCCCACGTGCCTTGTGGCCAAATAAAGTAATAGTAATAATAAATGAAGTCTAGCATCTCAACTAATAAAAATAAATAAGTAAAAACCTTAAATAACAGCCATGTATGAGTTCTCAGCTGAGCAGTCCTGTTCACCTGCGCCTGCTCCGTTCATCTTGACCGGGCTCAGCCCCGCATCTGTGGCCATCTGGAGGCTGGCTGGGGACTGGGCTGATTTGGCCCCAATCCACACAGGCTCTCTCTCTCACCCTCCGGTAGGCTAGCACAGGCGACAGGAGATGTGCACACAGTCTGAGTCCTAAGCTCGGTACTGACACACCCTCACATCTGCTTCAACCCATTGGCCAAAGCATAACAGGAATCCAGCCCAGACTCCAGGGATGGGGAAAGAGATTCTATCTCTTAATGGGAGCGGCTGCAAAGTTCCACTGCAAAGGTTGTGGATACAAGGAGGGATTAAAAAAATTGGGGTGACATTTGCAATCAACCTACAAGCTTAAAATATGGTGGGGTGTGAAATAAGCAACAGCAATTGCAAAAAATATTTCACTGTTGAAATCGTTTTGAGACAGCATAAATCACAGGATTTGCATCATAAGAAACAAAAAGGTTCAAACTTTTAATCAAGGACCACCCGAGAAGACATCTACCACCACCACATCAGATCTTGCCCCCGAACACTCCCCCAAATCCAGAGGATTTCTCCTCCCCACAAGGTCTCCTGATCTCAGGACTTTTCTAACACAATCAAGTTTTAACATAACTTGGGCAATTATTCTTTTAAATACAACCTCAAAAATTCATATTTAAAATTGCATATATATTCTGGTTGCTGTCATGGAAAGCTGTGTATGTGAAGGGATAAAAATGGACCAAGTATACAAAAAAGGAAAAATGATTATATTCATATGAGGAGATGGTTATATTTTCCTCATTTTTCAAAATAGTCTTTAATGCTGGGGTCACACTATCTAACAATAAAAAAAAGGAAGAGATATAAATAAGCTGAAAGCCAAGATTAACGAGTATTTATTTTCAACAGTCTACACATTGTACAGCAGCAAAAACTCAGTATTGTCTTTTCATTTTATCATCCTCAGGGTCGGCAATGAAATATTCAAATGCCAAGAAACACAAAAGCAGTTAAGAATTATACTTGAGGAAGAGTTATGTGACTCTACTATCATTGCTTAATTCATACAAAGTGCCTTAAATAAGTGGTTTTATCTTTATCTTCTGATTTTTTTTTTTAGTAGACTTCTATGTTGGTGTCTAATGATGACAAGCCAGCAGGGCCCACATGCTGAAGCATATCTAACAGTGCAATCATAGTAATTTGAAAAAAAATAACAAAAGAACAATTATGGTTATATATTCTCTTGGTGGTTTTGAATACAAATGCAAAAATGTGGGTAAATGTCACAATTAATGTATCTGAAGCCAAAAAGAAAGACCTGGCTCAGTAGGAAACATTTTTAACTCAGAGCATCAAATAATCAAGTTAATAAAAAAGCAAAGGAAACATGTTCCATATTTTGTTTTCCGGAGTTTAGCATAAAGCTTTTAATCAGAAACTTGATAAAACAATGCAGCATTGTCTGAATCAGAAAAGTTGTTTTTGCTCTTGAAATTATTTTTGTAGCTTGTGAGAGGTAAATTGAAGATTCCATCCTAGTCTTAGATCTCACCCTTGCCTAATACTTCCCTATCAAGACCAGAAATAACCACAAGAAGAACATTTTATATCCATGCCAGTGGATTAACTAGCACAAAAATTAGCATCCCCATTTTACTAATGAAGACACCAAGACACAAAGAAATGTAAATAACTCATTCAAGGACATATAATGGGTAAGAGGCAGGACTGGTTAGGATCACCTTTATGAGCAGCAGGAATGGAGGGCACTGGCAAATGATGTCTACTACTAAGAAAAATATATAATATTACACACTTGTTAAAAATCAAAACTTCAAAAGCAAAAAGAAGATCTTTCAGAATGCATGTAATTCCATGGGAGAGTGAAAAGGCTGGCTTAAAACTCAGTATTCAAAAAACTAAGATCATGGTATCCAGTTCCATCACTTCATGGCAAATAGATGGGGAAAAAATGGAAACAGACTTTATTTTCCTGGGCTCCAAAATCACTGTAGACACTGATTGCAGCCATGGAATAAAAAGACACTTGCTCCTTGGAAGGAAAAATATGACAAGCTTAAACAGCATATTAAAAAGCAGAGACATCACATAGCCGACAAAGGTCCAGCTAGTCAAAGCTATGGTTTCTTCAGTAGTCATACACGGATGTGAAAGTTAGACTATAAAGAAGGCTGAGCACAGAAGAATTGATAACTTTTGAACTGTGGTGCTAGGGAACTCTTGAGAGTTCCTTGGACAACCACCAGTCAATCCTAAAGGAAATCAACCCTGAATATTGATTGGAAGGACTGATGCTGAAGCTGAAGCTCCAATACTCTGACCACTTGATGAGAAGAGCCGACTCACTGGAAGAGACCGTGTTGCTGGGAAAGACGGAGGAGGAGAGGACGACAAAGGATGAGATGGTTGGATGGCATCACTGACTCAATGAACATGAGTTTGAGCGAACTCCAGGAGATGATGAAAGACAGATGTGCTGCTGTCCACGGGGTCACAAAGAATTGGACATGACTTGGCAACTGAACGACAATTCCACTTTTCAGAGAAAAACACATGTAGCACCTTGAAGTAACTCCTTCCAGATAAAACAATCTTTGCTTCACATTTTACCAAGAAAGTAGAAGCAATAAGAAGAGAACTTATACATTTTCCCCCACATACGTGCCCACATGCTCTGCCTTCCCTGGTGCAAAGGATGAGTTGGCTGTTCCTAACACCACTGCCTCCATTCTGCACTCCATCCAACTTCCTTTCACCTGCTGGAAGATTCACTCTGCAATTTGCTTCTTATCTATTGTTCCCCCCATGCCAGATCACTTCCATCAGTAAATAAACTACTATAATCTCTCCCATCTGGAAAAAAGAAGCAAATAAAGAACAAATCTGTATTTCCCCTACATCCTTCTTCCATTCTGGCCCCATTTCTCTGCTCCCCTTTATAGCACACCATCTTTAAAGAGTTATTTAGAATCTGGCTCCTACTATCTCTTGAACACATTTTATATAAATTCATACTCCTCTACAACATTATTTTTAATGACTACCTAAGATTTCATTGTATAGACTATTATTTATTTAACCAACCCGGCATTATCAAATATTTAGATTTCCATTTTTTTCCACCCTTATAACTTCTAAGCTAGGTTTATTTAAAGGTCTAAGTCTGATTTCACCAACTACATGCAGCTATTGGGTATTTAACATGTGGTTAGCCAGACTGAGATATTCTGTAAAAGTAAGATACACATCAGATTGCTGAGGCTTAGCACCCAGAAAAGAAATGTAAATATCTTATTAATTTATTATATATTAAAATGATAATATTTGGGGTATACTGGGTTAAATAACATGTTAAAATTAATTTCACATGTCTATTTTTTCCTCCTAGCAGATTTAAAATTACATTTGTGGCTCATATTTGCATCTCATCATATTCCTATTGGACAGCGCTAGTCTAGACTTTTAAAAAATTTTTTCTCAGGAGGATAATTGCTCTACAATAGGGTGGACACTGAAATCCATTAATTATTCATTCTTTGAGCTAACTAGCCCTTCTTTAAGAAATCAACACAATCCAAGGCTCCCATCCTTTCATTTACAGTTGTAATTTGTTTGATCTGATGCTTCTTTTCAAATAACTTAGGGGAATAAGAATTTTTATGTTGTTATATATAAATTAACCTTTGCATTTTATGTGCCTATTCTGATATTGCTTGTCCTATTGGCACCTCCAGTCTACAGCCTTATGGTCCTTTCTGAAAGAGGTAGGTCCTGATGTATTGATCATGTAAGAGGTAGGTGGGTAGCTGAAACTTAGAATGTGGGCCCTAGGCAGGGAAATGGGGTAACCCTTAAATTTCTCATTCATGAAAACACTGTTATCAGAGACTTTTATATGTGCCTCCTGCCCATGACCAAAGTTAAAGAAATAGGCTTCTCTTTAAAGGAGACAGAGCTGAGTGAGAATAAATTAAAATTTACAGGCTGACCTATGTGGCTCATATTATGTATTTAGCTATTTTCAGCTTTCATTTCCTTGTCTCCTTGTAGTATTAAAACAAAGTTGTTAAGATAAAATGATAGCTATAAATACATTGATATATATTCAAATATATATTGATGTATATCCAGATGTATATCTGAAATAAATATATATATATAGTTATATATCTGGCATATATAAAATGGTATTTATATTTATCTATAGATATAGATATATTGATATCTATTTATTAGATACAGATATCAATAAATATCTGTTCATACGTCTCATAGATATATGAAGTTCTCAGTCCACAGCAGAGTCTTACAAATGCTAGCCAATCACGCACACACACACAGACTCCTAATCACTGGCCTTTTTTCACACTTAAAATAAGAACCAGCTGATTTAAATTATAATCCTCCACCAGTGCTCACGTGTGAAGAATTGGTACTTTCAGACCCTGGGAAGCCTCCTCAGCCGGCTGGGAGACAGACTCAGTAGTGTCAGGCTTTCCCAGGCACTTGGTTTGCATCAAGCAGATGCCCACAAACCTTTCATTCATAGAGTGCCCAAGCCTAGGCTGGGGCAGCAGAGCAGACGAGAGATAACCACGTCTTTCATGCACTTAGACACTGAATAGAATTTCTGGGGGTCTTCCCTCTCTCTGGGAAGGCTATTCTTGACTTTGCAGCAATCAACAAATTTTGTAAATGTGGACATTAATTTAGAAAATATATGCGTGGTACCCAGGTTTAATCAATGGATACCAAAATTGGCCTCACTAACTCTATAGTTTAGAAATGATGATACTCATGAGGCATCCAGGCACAGAAGCTAGGACAGCTGATTTTCTCAGACTGGCACCCCCATTTCAAATACACTATCTTAGATCAGAGTAGTGGCTACCAGAGATGAAGTGGTGGGGGATGGAGTGGAGGGCCATCTGACTAAAGGGGGTCAGTATACGGTAACACATGGAAACTAAATTTTTGGTGGTGAGCATGCAAGGCATACAGAAATAGAAATACAATGTTGTACACATGAAACTCATATAATGTTATAAACCAATGTTACCTCAATAAAAAATAAATGTAAAGACACACACACAAATAATTGGTCCTGTCAGATCCCCTATTTCAAATATTCTATGAGGCTGTGTGTGTGTGTCAGGCTGTGTCCTGGTTTGGGTCTTTGAAAATATGGTCACCAGTTAGAGACAGAGGAGAAAGTAGGACATCCTTTTTTCTCAAACTTAAAAGAAAATTATTTATTACAAAAACAACATCCTAGCAAGCCACATGACCAGAAATTTTACTGAAAGAAAAATTCACCCCTAAACCAAACATACCAAGAAATCAAAATGTTTTCTTTTTTGGATGTGCCCTTTGCCATCCCTAATTTGTGAAATATTTGTAATCAAGCATTAAAAAAAAAAACAAAAACCACCAGGCAATGCCAAGGCTATGTGAGCTCCCAGACCTGCCCTCTCCCACCCTCTCGCCTGGCTCTTCTACAAGACACATAGATGCAAACCATGGGACGCCATCCCCTCCTCCCCAGTCCACCTGCAGATGGTCCAAGTGAACACCCCCAATTCCCCATCAATCAATGTTTCAAAACATCACCTACTGCGTGTTCAGAGCTCTTCTAGACACAAAGGGGTTGGGGAGGAGGGGTGTAGGAAAGAAACAGAGGGCCTGGTCCTAACTCTCTAGGGGTATTTCCATGGCAACGCAAGGGGGGTGGTGGAGGGGGTGGAAAAGGGCACAGTTTCAGTGAGAGGCCAGGGCCCAACTGGGGTTCGTGCCCTGCTTCGTGCGTTCAGGATGCAGCTGCCTTCTTTGTCCTTTGTGAATGAAGCCACCGATTGTAGTTTCTGGGGCAGTTTCCCAAAAGTGTGTCATGAGAAAGAGGCAAGATGTTAATGTGCTGAGCAGAAAAAAACAATTCCATAGCCAGATGAGTTGGGACACGAGGGTTAAGGAAAAACAAACAGGTCTCTTTCTGCAAGAGATCTTAGAGCATTTTCTCTCCTGAGGAGCAGCGTGCATCTCAACCAGAGCACTGAAGCTTGCTGCGTTTCTCAAGTGTGTGGGCCCAGAGGAGAACATCTCCAGAAAGCAGCATCAATGATTCACTTTGGGAAATGCAGCTGTAGAATATTCACTCGCATGCCTGCTGAAAACCGTATACTAGATTCTCCCAGGTATTTCCAGGGTAGAGAAAGCCATTCTCTTGCCTCCTTTTCCATGCCTGGGAAATAGAGGAATTGGAAGGAAATAAGATGTTAGGCTAGAGGACACCTATACAGAGAGGCCCAGAGAGGACTGAGAAGGAAAAGGATTCAGTAAAAGATACCATTTATGGAGCCCTTTCTCTTACGAGTTATTTAGCACTGTTTCAAAGGAGTTACTGGATCCCAGCTACTGCTATAACCAAGACCAACTGTAGTCCCCAAACAGAAGGCTCCATGGCCACCTTTCTAAGGTGCCATAGAAACCTCAGCCTTTTCCTCCATTGCCTTCTCTTTCTGAATATCCTCTTCACAGTGTCAATGGAGGCCTGGGGAATGAGGTCATGGAAGACTGTGGCTCACCCTTCTCACATGACTTAGGCTGTTCCAGGTCCCTTCCCTTCCCTTCCCTCTAAGATTCCTCCTAAGTCTCTTGAGGTCACTCCATTCTTCTTCTCTCTAGTCCAGTGGTTCCCAACCTTGGCTGCACATTAGAAACAGCTGAAGTTTTTTAAAAGGTCCCAGTGGTCAAGCCTCAGTCCAGACAAATGAAGTCAGAATCTCTGGGGAGTGAGACTCAGGCATCAATAATTTTAACAACTCCTCGGATGATTCCAATTTGCAACCAATGTTAAGAATTGCTGACAAAGTCCAAGAACAGAATTCTTTAAGCAAGCCTATCTCTCAGGAAGCAGACTCCTTTTCATCTAGAAGCCAGCCCATCCTTTATTTGGAGCCCCAAATGTTCTCTCCTGGGTACCCAAATCCTAATCTACTGGTTTCTCTCAGTTATGACTGAAGAATTTTCTGAAACCATCATGTTCTCTGCTCTGGGGCTCCAACTTCGCTTCTGTTCCTCTGATATCTCTATAGTTCAATCTGTATGTTAGGGGGCATCATTAGGCAGGCAGAATGCAGTGTCTGCTTCTAAGAGCTTTGCTGCTCAATCAATGATTCTTGCCAATTCCCAAGTTCTATTACTAACCCCAATTTCACCATCTTGGTGCCATTAAGCCACATTCTTGCTAAGGAGTGACACCCCCCAGACACTCATCTCCACTATTTATCTTCTCAGAGAAGCCTAAGTGCAGAACATCAGCTCCCCTATAAGATTTTAGTCTGTGATTAGAAGGCTGCAGTAGGCTATGCCCTGAAATTGGGGGAAATTTATATTTCTATTCATTTATAGAAAATGTCACCTGACCTAAAATGGGAAGGAATGGAATCAATATAAAACCGATAAAGCAACCTTTCTGATCTCATCTAAATAACCTACTTTAAATGATGGATTTGCAAGGTCAGTACAAATGAGAGTCAACTAGGATAAAAAATCATATGATTGAAGAGTAACATGAGGTCTCGGGTGGATTTAACGCGAAAACAAAAAGTTCTAAAACAGTACTCTTTAAATGGAGAAGTGAAGTGAAGTGAAAGTCACTCAGATGTGTCTGACTCTTTGCGACCCCTTAGACTATACAGTCCATGGAATTCTCTAGGCCAGAATACTGAAGTGGGTAGCCTATCCCTCCTCCAGCAGATCTTCCCAATCTAGGAATTGAACAGGGTCTCCTACATTGCAGGCTGATTCTCTACCAACTGAGCTATCAGGGAAGCCCTTAAATGGAGAAGACAAGATAATATGGGGTATGCATGCATGCATGCTCAGTCCCTTCAGTCATTTCTGATTCTTTGAGACCCCATGGACTGTAGCCCGCCAGGCTCCTCTATCCATGGGGATCCATGTCAGAATACTGGAGCGAGTTACCATTTCCTTCTCCAGGGGATCTTCCCAACCTAGAGATCAAACACACATCTCTTATGTCTCTTGCACTGGCAGGCAGATTCTTTACCACTAGTGCCACCTAGGAAAATATTAATATTTCAATTTAGATTCAACTTAATTTAGAGAAATAGAAAATCTCCATACATTTTAATATACAAATTGATAGTAGTACATGTATATGTTTTATAAATAAATATATATAGGGTTTGCACTCAAAATGAAAAGTTTGGATATTACTGTTCTAAATAATTACATTATAAAATCTCAATATACATAGAATGGAGAAAGCGATGGCACCCCACTCCAGTCCTCTTGCCTGGCAAATCCCATGGACGGAGGAGCCTCCTAGGCTGCAGTCCTTGGGGTCGCGAATAGTCGGACATGACTGAGTGACTTCACTTTCTCTTTTCACTTTCATACATTGGAGAAGGAAATGGCAACCCACTTCAGTGTTCTTGCCTGGAGGATCCCAGGGACGGCGGAGCCTGGTGGCTGCCGTCTATGGGGTCTCACAGAGTCGGACACGACTGAAACGACTTAGCAGCAGCGGCAGCAGCAATATACATAGAAAGCCAGTGGTCAGCTTAGAATGAAAAGATAGTGAAAATAGTAAAAGTTGGCTAGTTTTTATCACACTGTTGAGAAACCATGCCCTGAGTCAGACAGTTATCAAAGTTGTCCGCTAGTATGGTTTACATGTCAGTTCTTTGGAGCTACCCAGTCTCCTGTGATACTCACAAGGCAACCTTCTGGTGGCAATCTGACTTCTCATGCAGATTTTCCTACAGGAAGATCATATATAAACCAGCCAACTTCTGACTCCAGACCTGATTGGAGACATTGTAAATTTATAAAATGGCTTCCTGACTTGTCAAGTGGTTTGGTGGTTCGAGTTAGCGTTTCTAGAAAGTTGGGCAAATGCAAGTCAAATCTCCTGTGCCTGATCACCTCTGAGGGAACATGAGACCCTGGGCATTTCTAAAGTTCTGTCCTGAGCACCACATTGACACACTGCTTGATGTCTATGGAGCTTTATTTGTCTCAGTCCCACACATACCAGGTTTTACTAGTCCACCTATGTTTTTAGGAAAGGGAAATAGGTCTTATTGTGAGTAGTAGAGCCCCAGACACTCCAGGATACATGAATAGCATAGGTGGAAACAATCCAGATGTCCATCCTTTGGCAAATGGATAAATAAGATATGGCATATCAATACAAGGGATTATACAGCACTAAATATAAAACAGGCTTCCTTGGTGGTTCAGTGGTAAAGAACCTGCCCGCCAATACAGGAGACTAAGGTTCGATCCCTGGATTGGGAAGATCCCCTGAAGAAGGAAATAGCAACCCACTCCAACGGTCCTGCCTGGAAAATCCCATGGACAGAGGAGCCTGGCCATCTACAGTCCATGGGGTCACAAGAGTCAGACACAACTTAGCAACTAAAACAACACCACCACATATAAAATAGATAAACAATAAAGATTTACTGTATAGCCTAGAGAACTTACTCAATATCTGGTAATAACCTATAATGAAAAATAATCAGGAATATATATATATATATATGTATATGTACAACTGAATCACTTTGTTGTACGCCTGAAACTAATACAATATTGTAAATCAACTATATGCTGTGTGCTTAGTTGCTCAGTCGTGTCTGACTCTTTGCAACCCTGGACTGTAGCCCGCCAGGCTCCTCTGTCCATGTGGATTCTCCAGGCAAGAATACTGGAGTGGGCTGCCATGCCCTCCTCCAGGGGATCTTCCCAACTCAAAGATTGATCCTAGGTCTCCCACATTGCAGGGGGATTCTTTCCTATCTAAACCACTGGGGAAGCCCAAATCAACTCTACTTCAATTGAAAAATACAACATATTATTTAGTCATCAAAGGGAATAAAGCTCTGATATATCCTGTAATATAGATGAACCTTAAAAACATCATAAGTGAAAGAAGCCAGTCACCAAAAAAAAAATATATATATATATAATATAATTTATAGTATGAAATATCCAGAATGGAAATCTACAGAGACAGAAATAGCATCAGTGGTTGCCAGGACTGAAAGAGGAAGACTCTGGTGAGAAAGGGGGATGATAGCTAAGACATATGGGTCTTTGTGTTGGGGTGACAAAAATATTCTAAAATTGACTGTGGTGGTGGCTGCACATATCTGTCAGTATACTAACAACAACTGAGTTTACACTTTAAATGGGTGAATGTGTATGGTACCTACACTGTATCTCAACTGTTTAAAAAAAAGAAGAGTTTGTCTTTTGATCATCAGTTCTTGTGAGTCTCCTCACTGGGATTCTTCCCCCCATTGGTCCCTGTTTTACTTCCCGAAATTACTCTTCTAGGTACTAGAAAGAAAATCCAAAGGAAGAGGTTCCCAGACCTGACAACTCACAACTCAGTTCATGATAGAAAAGGGAGTTGTGAACAGAGAAATTCTGCTGTCTACCTCATACCTCTCTGCAGTTCCCACAACCCTGAGTGAGTCAGTGAAAGTTGTTCAGTTGTGTCCGACTCTTTGCAACCCTATGGACTATACGGTCCATGGAATTCTCTAGGCCAGAATACTGAGTGGGTAGCCTTTCCCTTCTCCAGGGGATCTTCCTAACCAAGGATCAAACCCAGGTCTCCTGCATTGCAGGTGGATTCTTTACCAGCTGGGCCACAAGGAAGCCCATAACCCTAATGACAGATAATTCACAATTAGAAGAGACTCCAAAAATTCCAGCAAAGCTGAGAATCTGGATTTTTGAAATATCCACTCAATGTACATAAGAAGATTTAGAATCATAGAATTTCAGACCTGGAAGTTCTCATAGAATTCAAGGTTTAATTCAACCCTTTCATTGTACAGGCAATTTGATCAACTCCCTCCCCACAGGATATGGAGTATAAACTTCTTCCATCTTCTCACCCCTAAAGCTGCCCACAGAATGTCTGTTGTCCACCTTCTCCCAGAGTCCTTTGCTTTGTCTTACTCTCTTCTCTCCTCTCCCCCTAAATGCCTCCTCCTAGTTTAGAAAGTTTGAAATTGCCTTCCTATGTGGCAGGAAATTGAATTTGTCACAGCCTACATTCTCCTAGTTGTGTAGTTTATAGGGAAAAAAAAAAAAAAAAAACAGTCCTCCAAGCTCTGGTACTGAATATTTAAAGAAAGGCCTTTGGAATTTGGGAAAATATGTTATTTTTTCTCTCAAGGGCCTCTCTCTTGCAATTCAGTGTATCACTTGCCCAAGTACGATTGTTGCAACAGGCATTAAGAGTCTATTTTGGCCATCAAATCCTCAACTTTGTCTCCTTATTTCTCTGTGCTTTCCAACTATAAAATCCTGACCCTCCCTGAGGGAATGTGCCTCTGGTTGAATATGTGGAAATGTACCAGATATACCCCAAAAAAGTACCTAAAAATGTACCCCCAACAAAGAAAGCATAGTATCATTTATACATCTAAAAACAACCTACAGAATATATATATATATCTATATCTATGTATAACTGAATCACTTGGCTATATAGCAGAAATTAACACAGCATTGTAAATCAACTATACTTGAATAAGATAAATATTTAAAAACAAATGGAAAATAGCTCATAATTAATTTTTTGACTCAAATGTCTTATGAATCTATAACTTTAACCCAGGCCTTGGTCTTCAGTGTTCCTTCCATGGCAGTGGACTGACCTCACCACCATCAGTTCCTCAATCTTCCCATAAATTCCTAGGTGGCCCCTTCTCCTTCCTTCCCTTCCCTTTCTTTTTCTCCATATGGAAGGGCGATGGTCTTCTAAAACCATCTCTCGCTGGGTTGTGCATCTTTGTCGCATGTAATGGGACAATATTTGGGGGTTAGTAAACCACTCTATTGGGTTTCCCAGGTGGCACTAGTATAGAACACAGGTGGCAGAGGTATAGAACCTGCCTGCCAATGCAGGAGACATAAGAGATATGGGTTCGATCCCTGGGTCAGGAAGATCCCCTGGAGGAAGGTATGGCAACTCATTACAGTATTCTTGCCTGGAGCATCCCCATGGATGGAGCATCCCCACAGATGGAGCATGTATGATACAATCCATAGGGTCACAAAGAGTCAGCCAAGACTGATAAGCACACACACACAAACCACCATATTAACCTTTGATTGTCTTCAGCTCCACATCATTCTAGAAGATCCAGAGCAGAAGTCATTTCATATCTAGAGTTTTCAGATCATAGAATTCCTTGGAATGGTACAGAAGAAAGCCCTTCTTGTGTGGTAGTAGGGCCACAGGACTGGCTGTTCTTGGAGAGGTAAAGCCTATCCCTTCCTATTGGAAGAACTTTAGGGAGAAAAGGGTTGAGAAGGAAGATAAAAGGATGCTTCCACTCCCCATCTCTGAGCCCTCTCCCTCAGAGGGGAATTGTATTTGTTTTCTGCAATGGGTAACAAATTACCACACACAAAGTGGCATAAAACAACACAACTGATTATCTTAGTTTCCATGAGTCAGGAGTCCAGCATATTTTAGCCTTGTCCTCAGCACAGTGTCTCCAAGGGTGGAAGTTAAGGTGTTGGCTGGCTGTACCTCTACCAGGAAAATCAGCTAGGGAACGATCTGCCTCAAAGCTCATTCTAGTGAACAGGATTCACTTCCTTGCAGTTGTAGAACTGAGGTCCTGTTGTCTTGCTAGCTGTCACCCAGGGGTGAGTCTCAGCTACTAAAGGCTGACCTTGGCTCCTTGCCATGTATATCATGTTTCCAATCTCTCTGAGTCCTCTGTCTCTGACCACCAGAGCTGGTTAAAAGACTCATGTAGTTAAAGAATTTGGTTCACCTGGGTAATCTCCCTCTCTTATGATCAACAGATCTGCACAAATCCCTCGTCAGCAGCACCTAGATTATTGTGTTATTGAATACTAGCTGCAGATGTGGCTACATCAAGGGCTGGGAACCTTGAGGTGATCTTAGAGTTCTGCCTACCCCAGGCAGTCATAAAGACCCAGATAGGAACTAGGAAAGAAAGCTGAGCACCAAAGAATTGATGCTTTTGAACTGTGGTGTTGGAGAAGACTCTTGAGAGTCCCTTGGACTGCAAGGAGATCCAGTCAATTGGACTGCAGTCAATGCTAAAGGAAATCAGTCCTGAATATTCATTGGAAGGACTGATGCTGAAGATGAAACTCTGATACTTTGGCCACCTGATGTGAGGAACTGACTCATTGGAAAAGACTCTGATGCTGGGAAAGATTGAAGGCAGGAGGAGAAGGGGACGACAGAGGATGAGATGGTTGGATGGCATCACCAACTCGATGGACATGAGTTTGAGCACGCTCTGGGAGTTGCTGATGGACAGGGAAGCCTGGCACGCTGCAGTCCATGGGGTGACAAAGAGTCAGCCATGACTGAGCAACTGAACTGACTGACTGACTGACTGAGGAACCAGGAAGACTGACAACATCTGGGCTGCTGAGCGATTCCCCTGGCACTCTGTCACTTCTAATATGATAAAGACAGTGAAGGACATTGTGGCAGAGGGCAGTAATCGAATGAACCTAAGGCAGCACTTCTGGTTCCCCAAGTCCTTCCCCACAGCGAGAAGGTGACCAGAAGTACCCAAGTCTAGAGCAATGCCTGCTGGGTCATGGAGAGCTGGGGACCCAGCCTAAGGGCAAAGTTTGGGGAATGGAATAGATGAAAAATTGAGGACCAAAGGGCCCAAAAAGAGCCATTGTGTTCACAAACAGTCGCTGAAGCTGCCCAGTCCATCAAAACAGGATCCAGAGAATTTCACAGGGATCCAAAGACCCAGGCTTCTCTTAGCTGCTCTGAGTCAGGTGAACCACTTCCCCATCATACCAGAGCCTTCCTGGAGAAGAGAGGGGTGCAGGGAGATTGGAAAGCCTGAGCAGTAGTCCCAAAGAGACTGAGTTCTGGTTTTCCTGAGACTGATGGGGAGTCCCATGCAGAGGACTTTGAGTCTTAAAACTGGCAAAATCCTGGTGAACCAGAATGATTGCCACCCAAGTCTGAAGATGGTCCCAAAGGTTAAATTGAGGTTGCACCAACTTGTCACACACACACAAACAAAAGCATTACTCACCTCATCAGTAGAGAGAAATAACCAGCTGCATTTTCTTTGCTTACCTAGAGTAAGCAAAGTAGTGCTAGTAGACTTCCAATCCTGCTTTACCATTTTTCTAAGTACTTTCACCCATGCTTTCTTGCTCCGCCCTCATATTGGCCCCATAATACAGACAGAAAGACGGACCATATGAAAGATGAGGTTGAGAGACATGCCTGAAAGCACACGACCAGTGAGTGTACTACAGGACCAGATTGTCTGATTCTGTTTTCAGCACATGATGAATCTTTGGAACCTATGAGTTTGCCACCTATATTTATCTTTTTCAGTGATTTGCTTAATTTCATTAATAAATTAAGTCCTGCATATTCATGAATGTGAATCACTATTCATTGAATGTCCATTCACTGTATGGCCAAGCTAAGACCACAGGCAGGCATGGTCACGGCCGAACAGCAGCCTCCTGCAGCGGCCCTCACCTGCCTTCCTTTTGTGGAAAACAACAAGAAAGCCAGAACAAAGAGCAGGTCCACCCTGAGTGTTATCTCTGTGTGATGCTTCCCCCTTGTGGCCAAGTTGCTGCTTTGGCCAGGAAGTAAAGAATTCTCCAAAGGTCTTCCATACCTGGGGATTGCTTACCACTCAGGTAAGAAGCCTGGGCTCTTTCTGAAGGTAAGTACCATGGGCTCCTCTGGACCCATGCTCAAAGGTTTCACATGAAATTCTTACCCTGTGAATAAGGGAGGTGGAGTTTTGCCCACGAGAAATCTGGATGTCCAAAGATTAACATATACAAAGTGAAGTCTCTGACCTTCAAACTGACCCATGAATTCCATCCAGGAACTTTATCCTTGTTCCTGAGCTGACGTCTAAGACACAGCAGCACTTGGCTGCCAACAAAGGCACATCACATCTCAAGGCTGTCAGTAGATTATAAACAACAGCTGATGTCAAAGGATGGCTTGTGTAGAGGAGAATTATTGTTATTGTTCAGTCGCTAAGTCATGTCCAACTCCTTATGACCCCATGAATGGCAGCAGGCCAGGCTTCCCTGTCCTTGACTATCTCCAGGAATTTACTCAAACTCATGTCCATTGTATCAGTGATGCCATCCAACCATCTCATCCTCTGCCACTCGCTTCTCCTCTTGCCCTCAATCTTTCCCAGCTTCAGGGTCTTTTCCAATGAATCAGTTCTTCGCATCAGGTGGTCAAAGTATTGGAGCTTCAGCTTCAGCATCAGTCCTACCAATGAATACTCAGGATTGGTTTCCTTTAGGATGGACTGGTATGATCTCCTTGCTCACCAAGGGACCCTCAAGAGTCTTCTCCAGCATCATAATTTGAAAGCATCAATTCTTTGGCACTCAGTCTTCTTTATGATCCAACTCTCACATCCCTACATGACTACTAGAAAAACCATAGCTTTGACTATATGGACTTTTAGGTAAAGAAACTGCCTGCAATACAGAGGAGCCAGGTTCGATCCCTGGGTCAGGAAGATCCCTTGGAGAAGGAAATGGCAATCTACTCCAGTGTTCTTGCCTAGAAAATTCATGGACAGAAGAGTCTGGTGGGCCATAGTCCACGGGGTCACAAAGAGTCAGACACTACTGAGCAACTACATTTTTACTTTCATAGGGACCTTTTTGGCAAAGTGATGTCTCTGCTTTTTAATACACTGTCTAGGTTTATCATAGCTTTTCTTCCAAGGAGCAAGTGTCTTTTAATTCCATGGCTGCAATCACCGTCTGCAGTGATTTTGAAGCCCAAGAAAAGAAAATCTATCAGTTTCCCCTTTTTCTCCATCTATTTACAATGAAGTGATGGGACCGGATACCATGATCTTTGTTTTTTGAATGTTGTTTTAAGCCAGCTTTTTCACTTTCCTCCTTCACACTCATCAAGAAGTTCTTTACTTCCTCTTTGCTTTCTGCATTAGAGTAGTATTATCCCATATCTGAGATTGTTGATATTTCTCCCAGCAATCTTGATTCCAGCTTATGATTCATCCAGCCTGGTATTCCACATAATGTACTCTGCATATAAGTTAAATAAGCAAAGTGACAATATAGCCTTGAGGAGAACTAGTTGGCAATTAACTATTCTATAACCTTCATCAGAGCTGCCCTCAAACCCTCCTTGATGTTCTTAGTCTTTCATTATGTATATATTCTTCCAATTTTATATAAACTTCAATAAAAGCTTCTTGGGAAACTCCTATTTTTATTTCTATAAAGACAGCTTAAGGTCAGTTCCTTAGGACCCCCTGCCATCTCCCTTGCCATTTAAGACCCTCTTGTTCATCACCGACTCAATGGACATGAGTCTGAGTAGACTCCGGGAGTTGGTGATGGACAGGGAGGCCTGGCGTGCTGCAGTCCATGGGGTCGCAAAGAATCGGACATGACTGAGCGACTGAACTGACTGACTGACTGTTCATTGTGTGGGGGCGATGACAGACTGAAAACTTATAAGGGCCACCACAGTCTCACTTATCCATGGTGACCCAGTCCAGGGACCTGGGGGATGGTGAATACAGGGGCATGTTTAGCTTGGTATATGGAGCCTATCTCTACATAGTTTGCACCAAGAGCGGAACCCGCCTAAGATGGCAGAGAGAGTGAACCCGCCTAAGATGGCAGAGAGAGTCTGTGCATAGAAACGTGGGCAGGAAAATGGTGGCGGTAAAGGTAGAGAGATTAGCATCAAATTCCTGTATTATTTTTCTGAAACCAGAAGCTTTGAGAAGATATCATTATGGTAACTGATGGCTTAAAGAAGGTTTCAACTGAACTTGTCTCACTCTGGGTTTTCATCTGTTGGTCCAATGTAAAGCTAGGGATAGGAACGCAGAGGAGAGTTAAAGTTGAGATGGCAAAAACGTTCCCATTTATGTGCTTGACGGAAAATTCACTTTTCCTTCTTCTCCTTGTCCCTCTAAGACCAGAGACCCCTTTTACGTACCTTCATAATGCCCTATCTTTCTACTTACAGCGCTGATCAAAACTCTTATGAAGTAACTATTTGACTACTTATTTTACTATTTCCCTACCACTGAAAATTGTAAATGAGGACAGGGAGATCAACAAATATTTTTGAATTAATGAATAAATGAATGAAGGACTGCATCGTTGATTGAATATGTGCTAAGCTCCGTGCCAGGCACGGGGAATATAGGAAAAAACAAGACAGAGGGGACTTGCCTTTAAGGAGCTTACAACTGAGCAGGAAGTTAGAAAGAAGATGAAGCCTTCAAAGGATAAGTGAGCTACAGAGGCCCACCCCCAGCAACCTGGCGTGGTGTGGGAATGCAGGGATCTGAGGCCTCAAATAATGTCTGAAGATTCACTAAATGAAGAGGTGGAGATCCAAGGAAAGACCATTCCAGGTGGTGAGAACTTGTATGCCAAGGCCTGAGACAGGGACCAACAAGGCTGGGCCAGAGTGAAAGGGAGAATGATGCAAAGTGATGTGATCACTCAGGTCCTTGTTATTGACCTAGAGTTCTCCCTAAGGGCAACAAGAAGCCGCTGATCGGCAGGAAGCTAAGGAGTGACATAACTGGGTTTGTGGGGGTTTTTTTTAATAATAATTTGTCTGGCTGCTGTGTGGAGTGTGGATTGAATGGAGGAAGAGTGGACAAAGCCAGACCAGTCAAGAGGCTATGGAGGCTATGCAGCTGACAAGTGATGCAGGCTTGACCTTGGAGATGGAGATGGAGTAGGCAGAGAATTCAGGAGTGACTTAGGAGGAGAACGAGGAGATTCAGAAGGAGCTCAGGTGACTTTCAGGTCTGGGACTTGAGCAGTCAGTACTTGGAGGAGGAGCAGGGCTCCCAGCTCATTTGGGGACCTTTTGAATTTGAAGGTCCTGTCTCCCACGGTAATTGTCTATGTGCATCTGGAGCCCAGAGAGATGGCAGCACTGGAAATAGAGAATATACTGATGGTAAGGGAAGCTACATAAGTTCAAGATAAGAAAGGTGGAGGGACTGGCTCCACCCAGAGGTCACTGAGTAGAGGGACATTTGGCAGTGACTTTCCTTTGTGTGGCTTCCTGGTAGCTCAGATGGTTAAAAAAATAAAAAAAATCTGCCTGCAATGCAGGAGACCCAAGTTCGAGCCCTGGGTCAGGAAGATCTCCTGGAGTTGGAAATGGCTACCCATCCTGGTATTTTTGCCTGGAGAATTCCATACACAGAGGAGCCTAGGGAGCTACAGTCCATGGGATCACAAAGAATTAGACACAACTAAGCGACTAACACTTTCACTTTGGGGCTTCCCTGGTGGCTCACAGAGTGAAGAATCAGCCTGC
This sequence comes from Antilocapra americana, assembly GCA_007570785.1. Classification (NCBI taxonomy): domain Eukaryota; kingdom Metazoa; phylum Chordata; class Mammalia; order Artiodactyla; family Antilocapridae; genus Antilocapra; species Antilocapra americana. The sequence continues at coordinate 2,947,233 of ML662436.1, forward strand.
AATTCAGGAGACCTGGGTTCAATCCCTGGGTGGGGAAGATCCCCCAGAGAAGGAAATGGCTACCCACTCCAGTATTCTTGCCTAGAAAAATTCATGGACAGAGAAGCCTGGTGGGCTACAATCCATGGAATCTCAAGAGTCAGACACGACTGAGCAACTAACATTTCTTTGTGTAACTCCACTTGCATTTTGTTTTCTAATCTCTGTATTCTCCTGGGCAACAGACAATTGAATTCTCATACACAGTAGAGGCTGCCTACCCCATGCCCATTTTCTCTATACAACAGACTCCTATTATTGTCAAGAATCTCAGTGTGCCCAGCTAGAAAACTACATTTCCCAGCATCCTTTGCAGATAGGAATGCCGTTGTTCAGTTGCTAAGTCCTGTCTCTCTGAGACCCCGTGGACTGCAGCACAGCAGGCTTCCCTGTCCTTCACTATCTCCTGGAGTTTGCTTCAATTCATGTCTGTTGTGTTGGTGATGCTATCTAACCAACGCATCCTCTGTCACTCCCTTCTTCTACCTCAATCTTTCCTAGCATCAGGGTCTTTTCCAATGAGTTGGCTCTTTGCATCAGATGGCCAAATATTGTAGCTTCAGCCTCAGGATCAGTCCTTCCAGTGAATAGTCAAGGTTTATTTCATTTAAGATTGACTTGTTTGATCTCTTTGCAGAAATGACTAATATGTTACAAATGAAAGTTGTGGAATAAGACTCCTAAGAAGGCTGACTCAACAAAGGGGCTTATATCTTTTGCTCTTCTAACTTCTTTTATTTTCTCCCTGGAACTTGAGCCTGATGGCTGAGGCTCCAGGGGCCGTCTTAGACCATGAGGTCATTTTAAAGACAAAAGCCACACACAAAAGGTCAAAGAAGGGCCAGGAAAATCGTTTCTGGGCCTCTGATGACCGTGGGGATGCTACATGCCTGGGTGACTCCCAGGGTGCTCTAAATTGAGATTAAAAAGGAACTCTTGATGCTGGGAAAGACTGAGGGCAGGAGAAGGGGACGACAGAGGGTGAGATGGTCGGATGGTGTCACTAACTCAATGGACAAGAGTTTGAACAAACTCCATGAGACAGTGAAGGACAGGGAAGCCTGGTGTTCAGCAGTCTGTGAGGTCACAAAGAGTCAGACACAGCTAAATGAATGACTAAAAAACAAAAATGAATCCCTATACTATATAAACTACTGGTATTTGGATTTTGTGATTTAGGCAGTCAAACGTAATTTAACTGATAGATCGTTCTTGTGATAATCGGACAAGAGAGTGAATTCAAGAAGGAGACTGTGTAGGAAAGCACAGGAAAGGAGAAATCAGGTTAGGCTGGCGCATGAAGGAATAAAACGCTCTTTCATATATCATCAGAGAACATTTCTAAGTTTTTTACAATGTCTTGAACTGGCAGTGGAATGGCCAAAGTAGCTCATCCTGAATTTCTCCCCTTGAGACTTTATTAGTTATTGAGCAACTTTGAATCATAAGAGAATGTTAATTCAATGTATGGGAAAGAAATACAGAAATAGTGCTCATTGTGATTAAGACCTAACTGAATAATTGCAATGTCTAGAATATTTCAGACAATTTGGAAAGTGCAACCATCTCCATTGCAGGGAGTGTACATTCATTCTGCACAAAATTTTTAAAAATATCTATATAAATCTTATGTTATCCCTCTGGTCCACTAATTCTTCTAGACTTCTGTCTCCAGATTGCCTGGCCAAAGGACTAAGTGAGAGTTGAAATTCAGCCTGAACTTAACTCCCAAAAATCTATCATTGCGTCATGCCTGGCCACCCTGGAAGCAGTGGTGCTCTTCATAATTTGTTCATCCAGAGGAGGTGTCTTTTAGCAATTGACACAAAGATGTTTGTTGTGCTAGTTGGTTCCCTGGTGGATGCATGGGCCAACCTCATTCCTTTCCTTTCTTCTGAAAACCAAGTCGATTTAGATTGTATTCAAGAAGTTGAGGACTAGGGAAACATACTGTGAGTCTCTCCACACAGCAGAAAAGAGAAAAAATTCTTTGAGGGATTGGTACAAAGAAACTCATTATATGCAGAAAAATATGGGTAATCTACAGCAGAGCTGTATCCACTGAATAAATTTAACCCCAAACAGAAGAAAATAGCTTAATTCCTACCAAGACAAAAGAAATGAGGATGTGGCCAAAAGAAATTTTGAAGAAGTTTCTTTAGAACTTCTGTTGCTCTCTAGCAACCCCTTGTGGTACTTGAAACAATCTGCAGCCCACTACCTCTATTCCACCTCGGGTTAAAGCTGCAAGATATTTGAACTATAAGAAACTAAGACTTTGAACGCATTATACTCCTACCCTAGGCACAAGGATCTTAAAGACCTCGTGAGAAAAAGTTAACAGTAACCAAAATAAAATTAGCAATGAATCCATCCCTGTTGTTATGCTGTTATTTAGTCACTAATCCTGTCCGACTCTTTCATGACCCCATGGACTGTAGCCCACCAGGCTCCTCTGGGATTTCCTCATGGAATTCCCCAGGCATGCATACTGGAGTGGGTTGCCATTTCTTTCTTCAGGAAATCTTCCAGAACCAGGGATTGAACCTGAGTCTCTTGAATTGACACACGGATTCTTTACCACTGAGCCACCTGTGAAGCCCGAGTCCTTCCTGCACACTAATAAAACTCAGTTCTTTAAGAAAACCAGTTTGGTTAAAAATTTCAACCTCTCTCTTTCTCTGTATCCCTGTCTCTCTCTCTATCATCTATCTATCTTCATTCTTCAATCACTTAACATGGTCCCATCATACATCAGCCCTAGGATTGTGGCTCAGATCAGTAGATGGACACAATATCATACTTTTGTAGGACAGACAATTAGCAGATGAGTGAAGGTCAAATCATCACCCTTTATATTCTGCTGAGAAATCTGAAGGAGATAGGAATATATGTAGAATATAAGCAAGGAAGTGATGCAATCAAATGTGTCATCTACAAAAGGTCATTCAAGAATCAGGCTGAAAGCTGGGTTGGGTGTGGGCATAGGAAAATGAGACTGAGAAGTCATGGCAGATTGACCCAAAGCAAGGGAAGTAGGCAGAAAGAAAGAAAAGGACAAACTGAAGAGATATTGGGGAGTAGAACTGAAGGATGTAGCAGAGGGATCAGGTTTCTAACTAAAGCAACTGAGGGGCTGATGAACTAATATTGCAAACTGGGAGGTTTGAAGTGGAGCCTGATGCTGGGAAAGATTGAAGGCAGGAGAAGAAGGGGACAACAGAGTATGGGATGGTTGAATGGCATCACCTGCTCAATGGATATGAGTTTGAGCAAACTCCAGGAGATACTGAAAGACAGGGAAGATTGGAGTTCTGCACTCCATGGGGTTGCAAAGAGTCAGTCATGACTGAGCAACTGAACAACAACAACAAGAGATGCAGAGATTGGAAGAGGGAGAATTTGATGAGTTTAGATGGCTTTATGGGAAGAACTTTATATCTGGAGTCAAGCTCCTACTCTAATGCAGTTTTTTCTAATTGTATTTTCTTGGACTGTATTTGTCATTCATTCATCACAGGGCCAAACTAATGACCAAATCTGTTTACAACTCCCCTGAAATCCAGCTTTCTCAGATGCACAAAAATTATATTACAAACTCTCCAACCAATCTCAAGCCCAGACTCCAACCACCTCCTTTATCTCATTCACACACATCAAGTCAGTACTTACTCTGTCATAAATCAACTCAGGGTCAGACATCTCAAGACAGCCCCTAAGCCCCACAACTTGATGGAATTATTTAAACTAGCCAATTCCAGGGTTTCCCTGATGACTCAGTGGTGAAGAATCTGCCTGCCAATGCAGGAGACCAGGTTCGATTCCTGGTCTGGGAAGATCCCACCTGCCGCGGAGCAACTAAGTATGTGGGTCAAACTACTGAGCCTGTGCTCTAGAGCCTGGGAGCTGCAACTGCTGAGTCCTGAGCCTGTGCTCTGCAACAAGAGAAGACATCACAGTGAGAAGCCTGTGCACCACAACTAGTGAGTAACTTCCACCCACTGCAACTAGAGAAAAAGCTGTGCAGCAACAAAGACCCAGCACAACCAAAACTTAAATAAGTAAACTGCCTCTGCTGCTGCTAAGTCGCTTCATTTGTGTCCGACTCTTTGTGACCCCATAGACGGCAGCCAACCAGGCTCCCCCGTCCGTGAGATTCTCCAGGCAAGAACACTGGAGTGGGTTGCCATTTCCTTCTCCAGTGCATGAAAGTGAAAAGTGAAAGTGAAGTAGCTAGGTCGTGCCCGACTCTTAGCCACCCCATGGACTGCAGCATACCAAGCTCCTCCGTCCATGGGTTTTTCCAGGCAAGAGTACTGGGGTGGGGTGCCATTGCCTTCTCCCAATAAATAAACTAGCCAGTCCCAAAGTATTTAACCTGCCTTGTCTTGCCTTTCTGGAAGAAACTTCAATAAGGTTGTACCTATGCATTTCTCTTTTCCTCCTGCCCATTGATCAACTCTGGTACTTCCCCATATGGTCCTACATGGCAAGGAGTTTTTCTCCTCTCAGGAAATGTAAGTAATAAAAATCTTTTTTCAATGGCATTAACTTCTCTGTCCCTTTTATAAAGTAAGGTGGTGGTTTAGTCTCGAAGTCATGTCCGACTCTTTGTGACCACATGGACTGTAGCCCACCAGGCTCCTCTGTCTCTGAGATTTTTCCAGGCAAGAATACTGGAGTGGATTGCCATGTCCTTCTCCAGGGGATCTTCCCCTCCCAGGGATTGAACCTGGGTCTCACCTGGCCATCTCCTCCTTTGTTATTCTAGACATTACATTTTTTGAATTTGCGTTTACTCAACTAAAATAATGTTGACCCTGGAACATGAGTTTGAACTTCAGGTGTCTACTTGTACGCAGACCTTTCCCAGTAGCAAGTACTACAACACAACACGATCCAAAGTTGACTGAATCTGTGGATGTGGAACTGTGCATTTAGAAGAACCTCAGGTATAGATAATCAACTCATGTCTGACTCTTTGCAACACCATGGACTGTAGCCCACCAGGCTCCTCTGTCCATGGAATTCTCTGGGCAAGAATACTGGAACGGATTGCCATTTCCTTATTCAGGGACCTTCCTGACCCAGGGATCAAACCCAGGTCTCCAGCATTGTAGGCAGATTTTCTACTATCTGAGCATCAGGGAAGCCCCTACACACACACACACACACACACACACACACACATAAGTTATGTGCAGATTTTCAGCTGGGTGAAGGGTCCACATCCCAAACCTTGCATTGGATCTTATACAGGTCCAACTGTATAAGAACAATACTAATGAGTTAGTTCGTGGGATTACCATGAAGTTTACTTAAGATATGTGATAGCAGCCTTTCCACATTACATGCAAATAACTGTTATCATTAGCCTTCAAGATTCTGATCTGCTAGCAACTTTTTCCAGGAAAACTAATTTCTGAGATTTTTCTGACAATAGAGTAGATCAATCGTATTCAAGGAGCATCATCCCTGTGCAGGTACAGAGTCTTTTATCATAACCTGAGTAATTTCATATGATCTGACCAAAGCAACAGATAAAGAGCTTCATGGGGCTGGACTGATTGGTCTTTCTTAATGCCATATCATATCAGAAGTCTGCATTTAAAAAGACAACATCAGTAAATGACTCCCTTAATGTATATATTTAAAAAAAACTAGATTTATCATTATTCTAGTTAGAACTTTTCAGGAGTCCATCTTAACAGAACTTGACCCTTAAGCCTTTGTCTAAACCCAATTGCTAGTTTACATTAAAAAAAAATACTTTCCATCAGATTCTTAATTAGTGTTGTTGTAAACACAATTATTTGGTAACAGAAATGGAATAAATGATGTTGTGGGAGGGGGAAGGAAAGATGATCTGTTTGGGCGGAAAGAGAGAAATAGGAGGAAAATGTCCTTTTCCAGCAGAAAATAGTATTACTATTATTCCAAGAAATGGCTGTTTCCACAGAGAGCTCTCCACAATTTCAAGATGCTAACAAGGAAACGCTTGTCCCAGACCAGAGACAATCAGAATCGAGAATGGTGACACTATTTAAAGGAAATTTCCTCAGCTTGAGGAAATTCTAGACTTCCTGGAGCATCTGATTCCAATTTCAATAGCTTCAGAATAAGAATTGATTACAGTAGGATTCTGATGACAAGGGCAAGCAAGTGAGATGCTTAGGGCGCACACTTTAAGGAGGCACTTAGAATTCTCGGCTCTGTGAGTGCTCCCTGGCCCTCACCCTTCAGGAAAAAGCATTTCCATCGTAGTGTCATTCACATAGAGGAGTTCCATCAAGTGGCTAGCCCTCATGTTGCATAATCATAATGTAGACTATTGTGTGTGGTACTCCACACTGAAGCCTGCCTCTATGGATGGTCTGGGTTCTTTGCCAAGTAGCCCCCATTGAAACCTAACCAGAATCCTGAACTTGAAGAGGAATTGAGAGCAAACAATGTTTGCTTATTCATACCAGAAGTGGAACAAATTCTCAGTCCTCATGAGGTTAAAGTCAATGTTTCTGAGAAACTCACCTCAAGTTCTATAAATACACAAGACCACCCACATACTTAATTCCAACAGTGCTTGGGATCAGAAATTCTTCTATCTCTGGCTTTTCTTGCTTTTGCTTCACTCCAGGCTTGAACAGATTATCAGCAAAACTCTGGGTTTTATTTAAAATATGAATATAATTCTTCCCATTAGTCTAAATAAGATATTGTGGTGGTAAATGGCTCTCAATGGAGGGTTTAAGTTTTCCAGACTCAAGAGAAGCTCTACTGAAACACTTTTCCAGGACCTTTCAGATATGTCCCTGCTAAAAACCTCCCATACTTTCACTATCATGTTTGTTGGCCCTTTTTCATTAGAGAAGAACACAGTCCTTATGTCACAGGCATTTTGGATTGATGCACATGGGCAGGTCAGCCAAAAGCCATAACAAGGGTATATCATTGTTGTGTTCTTAAAACAACAATGAGACCAGTGAGGTTGGAAGGGAATAAGCAAATGAAGGAATGGGAGAAGTTGGAGGGACAGCAGAGGCTAGATCTTAAAAGGCTTTGGCAGTTATTTTAAACATTATGATTTTTCCAGTGGTCATGTATGGATGTGAGAGTTGGACTATAAAGAAAGCTGAGCACCAAAGAATTGATGCTTTTGAATGTGGTGTTGGAGAAGACTCTTGAGAGTCCCTTGAACTGCAAGGAGATCCAACCAGTCCATCCTAAAGGAAATCAGTCCTGCATATTCATTAGAAGGACTGATGCTGAAGCTGAAACTCCAATAGTTTGGCCACCTGATATGAGGAACTGACTCATTGGAAAAGACCCTGATGCTGGGAAAGACTGAAGGGGACAACAGAGGATGAGATGGCTGGATGGCATCTCCGACTTGATGGACATGAGTTTGAGTAAGCTCTAGGAGTTGGTGGTGTACAGGGAAGTTCCAGGAGTTGGTGATGGACAGAGAAGTCTGGCATGCTGCAGTCCATGGGGTCGCAAAGAGTCAGATACAACTGAGTGACTCAACTGAACTGAACTTAAACACTTTGTGCTTTACCTCAAGTAAACTGGGAAGTCACTGCAGGATTTTGAGCAAAGGGGTGACCATGATCCTACTTCATTTCAAAGGTTCACTCTGGATGCTGTATTGTACAGTCTGGGACTTTCCAGTGGTTAATAATCTGCCTGCCAGTCTGAATGGGAGGGATACATGTATATGTATGGCTGAATCCCTTTGCTGTCAAACCTGAAATTATCACAACACTATTAATCGGTTATAAAGTGGAGTAAAAAGTGAAGTCACTCAGTCGTGTCTGACTCTTCTTGACACTATGGGCTGTAACCTTCCAGGCTCCTCCATCCATGGGATATTCCAGGCAACAATACTGCAGTGGGTTGCCATTTCCTTCTCCAAGGGATCTTCCCAACCCAGGGATCGAATACAGGGCTCCTGCACTGCAGGCAGACTCTTTACTATCTGAGCCACCAGGGAAGCCTCATTAATCGGCTATACTCCAATATAAAATAAAAAGTTAAAAAAAAGAAAAGAGTCCTCCTGCCAATGGAAGGGAACACAGGTTCGATCCCTGGTCCAGGAAGATTCCACATGCCCTGGGACAACTAAGCCTGTACAACAGAACTACTAAGCCCAGAAGGAGCCCATGCTCCACAAGAAGAGAAACCACCATAATGAGAAGCCATCATACCGCAAATACAGCCACCCCAGCCACCCCTACCTCCTACTCCCGGCAACTAGAGAAGCCCACACACACCAACAAAGACCCAAAACAGCCAAAAATAAATAAGCAAATTTTTTAGAAGACTTTTAAAAAAAATGTCTGTTGTAGAGAGGAGAGAGCAAAACAAGGTACATGCTTCAGGGAGTTACTGCACTAGTCTGGGTGAAAAGTGATGGTGGCTTGGCCCAGGGTGGTAGCCATGAAGGTAGTAAGAAGTTGTCAGATCCTAAATATATCTTGAATATGCTTAAGGCAGAACCAAAGTTTTGACAGATTAGCGGCAGAGCGTAAGAAAGAAAAAGAATTGTCAAGATGACTCTTAGATTTAAGGGTACAAGCCACTGGAAGATTATCGAGTTGCCATCAATGGAAATGAGGGAGCTTGCAGGTGGATCAGCTAGAGGGAAGAAGTAGGCATCAAGTTCTGAAGTTCAGAGGTCAACTGTGATATACAAATGAAGATGTTGAGCAGGTAGTTGGACATATGAATCTGTAGTTTGGAAGAGAGGACTCGGTTGGAAACATACACTTAGGAGTTGCTAGCATATAGATACTATTTGAAGCCATGAGGATAGATGAGACTTAAAAAAATGAACTCAAGGATTTAGCCTTAGGCCACTCCAACAGACTTAGGCCACTCCAACATAAATAGAGGCCAGGAGAAGAGAGGAATCAGCAGAGAGACTGACAAAAAGCCACTAGTAGTGCAGGAGAAAAACCAAGAGACACTCATGTCTTAGAAGCTCAGTGAAGAAAGTATATCGAAGATTGGAATTACAAACATGTCCATACAATATTTTCATTTGTTGCAAAAGGGTTGCATGACTTAAGGAAGCATTTGTTGCAAGTGATGGAAAACATGAAATTGGTCATTTAAACGTGTGTTTTTCTCATGCACAAAAGGAATCTGGAAGTAAGTAGGTCAGAGTTAACGTACCTGAGCAAGAGTGTTATCGAGGAGCCTGGCTTTGTCTCCTGGACTGCCATCTGTGTGGCTTTTAATTTCATGGTCCAAAAAATGGCTGCTGCGGCTCCAGTCAGTGTCCTCAAGTTCCAGGCAGGAAGATACGGGAAGGACTAAGTGAGAAAGAGGAAAAGTTTATTTTCTGAAGTCTTTCCTTTTTTAATGCAGTATGGAAGACCTCCTCAGAAATGACACCTACATCGTATGGACCAGAATCATGTCACATGGCCAAATCCTAGCTGCAAAAAGAATTTGGGTATTTTTGCTTTCCAATTTTGTATTAGAAAAAAGCAATAAAAACGATGTATAGAAAAAAGATTGCGGACACAGTAAAAGCAGTGCTAAGGGGAAAGTTCATACAAGCTCACCTCAGGAAACAAGAAAAAAGTCAAATAAATAACCTTACTTCACACCTAAAGCAACTAGAAAAGGAAGAAATGCAGAGGCCCAGGGCTAGTAGAAGGAAAGAAATCTTAAAGATCAGGGCAGAAATAAATGCAAAGGAAACAAAAGAGACCATAGCAAAAATTAACAAAGCCAAAAGCTGGTTTTTTGAGAAGATAAATAAAATTGACAAACCATTAGCCAGACTCATCAAGAAACAAAGGGAGAAGAACCAAATCAACAGAATTAGAAATGAAAACAGAGAGATCACAACAGAAAACACAGAAATACAAAGGATCATAAGAGACTATTATCAGCAACTATATGCAAATAAACTGGACAACCTGGATGAAATGGAAAAATTCCTAGAAAAGTACAATTTTCCAAGACTAAACCAGGAAGAGATAGATAATATTAATAGACCCATCACAAGCACGGAAATTGAAACCGTAATCAGAAATCTTCCAAAAAACAAAAGTCCAGGACCAGATGGCTTCACAGCTGAATTCTACCAAAAATTTAGAGAAGAGCTAACACCTACTCTACTCAAACTCTTCCAGAAAATTGCAGAGGAAGGTAAACTTCCAAACTCATTCTACAAGGCCACCATCACCCTAATTCCAAAACCCAACAAAGATGCCACAAAAAAAGAAAACTACAGGCCAATATCACTGATGAACATAGATGCAAAAATCCTTAACAAAATTCTAGCAAATAGAATCCAACAACACATTAAAAAGATCATACATCATGACCAACTAGGCTTTATCCCAGGGATGCAAGGTTTCTTCAATATTCGTAAATCGATCAATGTAATACACCACATTAACAAATTGAAAAATAAAAATCACATGATTATCTCAATAGATGCAGAGAAAGCCTTTGACAAAATTTAACATGCATTTATGATAAAAACCCTCCAAAAAGCAGGAATAGAAGGAACATACCCCAACATAATAAAAGCTATATATGACAAACCCACAGCAAACATTATCCTCAATGGTGAAAAACTGAAAGCATTTCCCCTGAAGTCAGGAACAAGACAAGGGTGCCCACTCTCACCACTACTTTTCAACATACTTTTGGTAGTCTTGGCCACAGCAATCAGAGCAGATAAAGAAATTAAAGGAATCCAGATTGGAAAAGAAGAAGTAAAACTCTCTCTGTTTGCAGATGACATGATCCTCTACATTGAAAACCCTAAAGACTCTACCAGAAAATTACTAGAGCTAATCACTGAATATAGTAAAGTTTCAGGATACAAAATCAACACACAGAAATCCCTGGCATTCCTATACACCAACAATGAGAAAACAGAAAGAGAAATTAAGGAAACAATTCCATTCACCATCGAAACAAAAAGAATAAAATACTTACGAGTATTTCTACCTAAAGAAACAAAAGACTTGTATATAGAAAACTATAAAACACTGATGAAAGAAATCAAAGAGGACACAAATAGATGGAGAAATATACCATGTTAGTGGATTGGAAGAATCAATATAGTGAAAATGAGTATACTACCCAAAGCAGTCTATAGATTCAATGCAATTCCTATCAAGCTACCAGAGGTCTTTTTCAGAGAATTAGAACAAATAATTTCACAATTTGTATGGAAATACAAAAAACCTCGTATAGCCAAAGCAATCTTGAGAAAGAAGAATGGAACTGGAGGAATCAACCTACCTGACTTTAGGCTATACTACAAATCCACAGTCATTAAGACAGTATGGTACTGGCACAAAGACAGAAATATAGATCAATGGAACAAAATAGAAAGCCCAGAGATAAATCCACACATCTATGGACACCTTATCTTTGACAAAGGAGGCCTAAATATACAATGGAGAAAAGACAATCTCTTTAACAAGTGGTGCTGGGAAAACTGGACAGCCACTTGTAAAAGAATGAAGCTAGAACACTTTCTAACACCATACATAAAAATAAACTCAAAATGGATCAAAGATCTAATCATAAGACCAGAAACTATAAAACTCCTAGAGGATAACATAGGCAAAACACTCTCCAACATAAACCAAAGCGGGATCCTCTATGACCCACCTCCCAGAATATCGGAAATAAAAGCACAAACAAACAAATGGGACCTAATTAAAATTAAAAGCTTCTGCACAACAAAGGAAACTATAAGCAAGGTGAAAAGACAGCCTTCAGAATGGGAGAAAATAATAGCCAATGAAGCAACGGACAAACAATTAATCTCAAAAATATACAAGCAACTCCTGCAGCTCCATTCTAGGAAAATAAATGACCCAATCAAAAAGTGGGCCAAAGAACTTAACAGACATTTCTCCAACGAAGACATAAAAATGGCTAACAAACACATGAAAAGATGCTCAACATCACTCATTATCAGAGAAATGCAAATCAAAACCACAATGAGGTACCACTTTACACCAGTCAGAATGGCTGCCATCCAAAAGTCTACAAGCAATAAATGCTGGAGAGGATGTGGAGAAAAGGGAACCCTCTTACACTGTTGGTAGGAATGCAAACTAGTACAGCCACTATGGAAAACAGTGTGGAGATTCCTTAAAAAACTGCAAATAGACCTGCCATATGACCCAGCAATCCCACTGCTGGGCATATACACTGAGGAAACCAGAATTGAAAGAGCCACGTGTACCCCAGTGTTCATCGCTGCATTGCTTACAATAGCCAGGACATGGAAGCAACCTAGATGCCCATC